>CM034309.1:51194163-51607199 GCA_019925795.1 Dendrobium chrysotoxum
TAATATTTTAATAATTATTATTATTTAAATTTATTTTAAAATCCAGATATTATATTTGATTTATTTAAAATAATTAATTATTTTCAAATATTAATTATTTTAAATTATTTCAAAATTACCTTTAAACCTATTTAACTTCAAAAATTCATAACTTTCTCATTTTAAATCGGATTTTGACGCACAATACCTCGTTCTTTTCAGAAAAATATGAATTTTAATTTAAAATATTTGCTGCATGTAATTCTGTCATTTCTAAATATTTTCTGTATTACTGTGTTATTTACTTATTTAAATATTATTTAATTAATATAATTGATTATTTTAAAATAAAAAATTATTTTTAACCCCCTTGGTGGCTGGTAGACCTCCCATGCTTATGAACTGAAGTATTTTCAATTATCTTATTTTTAAATTTATATTATTATAATTTTATAATATTTATGTATTTAAAAATGGTTTTAAATTACATATTATTTAAATCCCCCAATTTTGGGAAGTCTACCCCTTATGAAACTTTAAACCTAGGACCTATATGTGAACAGAATTCATGTGGAAGAAGGATTAGTGAATGATTGTGTCCCAATCATTCACTAATCACTTCATTAGGTTTCTTTACTTAGTGTTTTCGTAGTCCTTGCATGTGTAGGTTGCACAAGCACTTAGCCTAGGCTCTCCTAGATCTAAGGACATGGTTTGGTGTGTTTATATTTGCTGCATTTACCCTCTGTATTATGCCTAAGGGTTAGTTACTTCATTTCACTCCTATATAACGTAGTGACACCTAAGGACAACAATTAAGGACCCGTCTAGCAAACTTAGAAAAATTCCAGGAATTAGGGTAGAACCCTGAATGACTTGAAATTTGAAACACTTAAACATAGTGACATCTGGAACCCCTCAGAATTTTCTAGGAATTTTCTGAACTCTTTAAAACACTTAATTAGCAAACCCTAATTTACCCGTTAATTAAGCCTTAGAAACTTCAGAAAAATCTAATAAATCCATTTTAAATCAGAAAAATACCCATAATACCTCAAACTCTCCAAAATTCATTCCCCAACCTTAGATAATTAGGGCCCCTTAATTGGACCTTAATCTGGACTTTAATTCAACCTTAATCAAAAATCACCTTTTTGCCTTAATTAAATCATTAAAAATTATTAAAAATCCCAAATTTTCCCCAAACACTTGGGAACACCTTCTTAGGTCATTTCTGACCTTTGGGGGTGATTCCAATCAGTTTGGAGCTGATTTGGGCCAAAACCCCCAAAATACCCCTAATTAGGCAATTTCGATAATTCCTTTAATTGCCCCAACTTCTAAAAATCATAACTAATTATAGAAAATTCCAAAATGGGCAAACTAAAAGGCACCTAACTCTAATTAAGGTCTAGTATTTATTAAAAATCTCAGGTGTCCAGAAATCAGCTTAAATTTAAAAGTCAACTTTTCGGTCAACCGTAGCCTATAGTCTAGGGCCCGAAACTTCTAAAATTCATAACTTTGCGTAGGAAACTCCAAATCCAGCAAACTCAAAGGCATTCAACTCACATTAGGGTCTAGTATTTATTAAAAATATTAGGATCCCAGAAATCAACCAAAATCAAAAAGTCAACAATCCGTCAAACTTAGTTCAAAACAAGACCAAAACTTCAGAAATTCATAACTTTGGATAGAAGAATCCAAATCGGGCATGCTAACTGTCTAACTGATCAGGTTAAGGCCTAGTATTTTATAAAAAATTAGCTGGTCATAAATACCCTTTAATCAAAAAGTCAATTTTGGACCCCCCTTTTACTTAGTGTATAGGTGGACCCCGAACCCCCTAAAACTCACTAATGCAATTTAAACTTTAAATATTATTACCCTAAGAATAAAATTGATCCACACATTAAATCAACTAAGATAAATCTCAATTCACTAATATTTGGACTTTAAATAAAACTTCCCTTTTCAGACCTACAACCAACCTGGACAGTAGGCAATTGTAACTAACTACCCAGCTTAGGATCTACCTCAGCCACACAGGCTTTTACACACACTGTAGAATTGTTTGCTAGGGCACCACTTCTAGACTTAGGCTAGGCCGGTGTTTACTTTTCTGTTGCGTGCCGAGCTTTTCCGGATTTCGTTGCATGTTGTGATTGAACTATTGATGTGTTTGCTTACTTTTACTGCACTCTGGGAATTGATGTGATTGCACGATAGACTACCCATAGGTTAGGATCGAGGTTGATACTAACGATGTCTTCTGCAGGTGGCCATGCTCATGCAGCGCTAAATAAAAGGGGGGCAATAATCATGATTTAAAAATTAATGCTGTTTTATGCAGGTGCTTCAGAAATTGCTCAGCCCCCCTAAATAAATGAGGGCTAATTGAAAATCATTATAAATTGCTACAGGTGCTCCAGAGCTTGCTTAGCCCTCAAATATTTAAGAGCATGGCCAAGTGTGGCTGTGATGAGTATTTTCATTTCTATATAAATTGCTTGGGATAATATAAAATTGCTTGGGTTGATTTTTATTAGGATAACCTTGCAGGAGAGTCTAGATTTACTGCTTTCATTTAATGTAAATGGTTTGTAACTTGGTATTGAGTTGTGAAAGTTTATTTTGAGTGGGGATACAAGAATCCAAAGGTTGGATGCCCAAAGAGAAAGGGACACCCAATATGAGGATAGTCCTTTTCTGTTTGAGAATCCAAATTTGGATTATTCTACTACCCGAGGAGTCCAAGGAAGTGGGGTCCAAGGAGTCTAAGAAAGAGAAGATCAAGAAGATGAAGATCGAGAGTATCCCACTCAAAATAACTTGCGTCATCTTAGGATTAGAAATCCGGGTTGTTGGCAGTGGTGCCCGGCCACTTTAATTTTCTGCAGACCCTGGGTTGTAATTAAGGGCAGTTGGCCTATGGACATTTATTAATTTGTTTGGATAATTTTGATGTGTTTTATGATTGTGTGCCTCTAGGATTGTTTGCTTTTCTTAGTTTCTTGGCGTTTTGCATGTCGCTTTTGTTTTAGCCTGGATTTCGTTAGGCTCTTTAAGGACTAAAACTTTTTCTACTCCCAACTAACATTCAAAATTTTAAGATTTAAATAATTTAGAAACTTAACGACCTAGGAATTGCCGGAATCGTCCGGGGTAGCATGCATATCGTTGCATTTCTCTCTTTCCTTCTATAAGACACTTCCCCGCCCGTGGGTAGAGTCCGGATAATCTGACCTATGAGGATGAGGTGCCGGACCTGGGGAAGCCCAGTCTAATTCTAAAAATTATTTTTATAAGCCTTTTTAAAGTTCTATGCATACCTGATTCGGATACTTTAACTAGCATGCATTGCATTAGAAACTAACTAAATCAAAATTTTAATTGCATTAGTCATAGGAGCATTCACCCAACATCAGTCCGGGGCCAATTAGGAAATCCTCTAGATGTCGGCCCTACTTCCAAGAACTATAACCTACCCACCCATCTTTCATTAAATGACTGGACAGCATGGTTTTAAAGCGATTAGGTGGTTAGCTGGCTCCCCCTTCCAGGCCAGGGTAAGTCCAGGTTTTGCATTGCATTAGTTAGGACACGGGTGTTAGTGTTGCGTAGAACACTAAACCCATTAGATTTAGGATTCAAGGCTACTATTGTTTCGTAGTACGCCTCATCAGTAGGTATATCTTCTGTCTTCCAGAGACCCTAAACCCTACATATCCGCGTCACACGGATGACGCCACCTCCATCCTTCCCTCCTGCATGCTTCGAGTGCATGATTTATTTATTTTCTCCAGTTTCTTCTCACTACCTTAGTCCCTCCGGATGCTGATGTGAGCCGTGCATGTTGACTAAGCCTAGTTGAACCTCTCTTTCCCTTCGAGTAGGACTTCCTAGTCTTCGCCCTATGTGCCAATCCCAATTTAGAAAGAATAATGTAGAATCCTTAATCGAGAGTATTCTCAGGCCCCGGCTTGAGATGTAATTAACCACGGGGGCTTGCGCCCGTGGGAAACCGAATCCCACTCTCAAATAAACCCCATTCGAGCTAATGTATCGGGTGGGGGAAACCCGTTACGATCAGATCATATATATTATTACCCATCGGGGTGTGCTGGTGAGAGCCGCTATCCTCAATGGTTAATCATATGTGTGATCGAATCTGCCCTTCCATTGGCCAGATACTGTCTCCCCTCGCGGGGCGATGGTGTTGTTGAGTCCTTTCGGAGGTCCACAGGTTTCTGGCGACCACGGTGGGACAGGTTTCTCTCTCCATCTTTGGATTCTATATTATTCTTTCTTGTGTGTACTCCGGGATTGGTACTCCTTAGATTAGGTCCGTCCCACTCTTAGTTAGGTCCTTCCTTAGTTAGGATCGTTCTTCTTTTTCTTAGTTAGGGTTCCCCCCTAGCTAGGATTCTTTCTTTCCGTTCTTCTTAGTTAGGATTTCCCCCCTAGCTAAGCTTCCTTTCCTTCTGACCTTCTAGGTCATTCCATTCCCTATCCATCATTCATCCTCTCGTTATTTCTTACTAATCATTTTAAATTTCTTTTCCTCTTCTTGGTAGACAGTGCCATGGCTTCCTTCGTGCCTTCCGTTACTTTCAGCTTTGGTTCTGACGCGCGGGTGACACTTCCTGAGTCCCTGCTAGCCAGTCCTCCCGCTGGAGGAATCACTTTTGGTTCCTTCACTGACTCGGCCTTCGTCACTCTTGGCGGGCCGACCCCTGCTGAGGCTGCTGCCTACTCTCCTCCCCAGAGGAGGGCTCGCGCAGCCATGCGACCTTTTGGACGTCCAGTTGCTCGGCGGACAGCCCGGGCACCTGCTCGTCCTACTCCTGTTCGTGTGCAGCCGGCACACCCTGTGGTTAGGCAGTCAGTGCCTAGACCACTCCCAGTTCAGCCCACTCGTCCAGCGGTTAGGCGACCAGTGCCTACTGCACCTGTTGTTCAGACTGCCCCGGCCCTCAGCGCCGGCAGACAGTAGTTACCCCTGTTGTTACTCCGGTAGAGGCAGCTCGTGTTCGGGTCCCCCTCCTTCTTCCTCCAGGAAGAGGGGTGCCCAGACCGAGGCTCCTTCGCCTTCCTCCCGTCGGGTTTCAGCTTTCGCTCGACTGTCTCACCCAGAGACCCTCGTGCAGACCCCGACACTTCCCGTACTTCCTGTCCCCCCTGCCACTCAGGTGGTGGGTTCAGATGTTGCTTCGTCTTCCGCCTCCGGCCTTGGGAGAAGGGCCCGGAGGAATTGAAACCGTAGACTTCGGTTGGCTGCATCCGAGGCAGATAGACAGCGGATGGCAGATTCGTTGGCTCACCAGGAGCCAGTTCAGAGGAGAGTGGTCCCTAGGCAGCGGGCACCACGACCAGTTGCAGTTTCCCCTACCCCGGACGTTACAGTTGCCCCTGAGATAGCAGCAGTTCAGGGAGGACGCTTCTCCCCACTGACACACAGTGGTGATGAAGAGGACGTTGCTCGTATTGCGGCGGCCCCTCCTGTCGCTACTACTTTACCACGCGCTAGGGTCCCCAGGGATGATGCTGCTCGAACCCTCTCTCAGAGGATTCGGAGTATTATCCGCTTAGCGCGGGGTCGAGGCCCTGTCAGTCGAGAGAGGTTACTCCACCAGATTTCTCAGGCGTCCGCCCAGTTGTAGAGACAGACTGCTAGGCAGAGGTACAGATGGCAGAGAGGACAGCCACCCAGGCAGCCTGTTAGTTCAGTTCCGTTGGCGAGACCACAGACAGTTACTCCGGTTGTTGGACGACGCCCACGTCGTCATGGACAGAGGCAGCAGTTGGAGCCTCCCAGACCCCAGCTCCCTTCAGTTGTAGCAGCCCCGCAGCAGTCAGTTGCCCCTACTGGGTCCCGTCGCAGTAGATGGGTGTGGAGACGACGACAGGCAGAGTTCCCTGTCGATACAGTACAGCCAGTTCAGGCAGTTGAGCAGTTAGAGGCAGTTGTTCCTTTCGGATCAGAGGCAGTTCCGATGGTCTGTGATGCAGCAACGGACGATGATGTTGCAGTTTCTCCTAGTGGTTCACCGGTTCGGGCAGAGCCAGCCCTTAGCCCTTACGAGACTTCTTCCCCTTTGAGTCCGTATGCAGAGGACTTCCATCAGACCCTCTACGAGGATGATGCACTTGAGGATGATTTACTCGAGGAGGAGTCAGATGGAGATATACCGGTGCACAGAGTATGCGTGGTTACTAGACGTGGCCTTTCAGACGAGCAGATAGAGGCAGATGATGATGATGAGCAGGGAGAAGCTGAGGTAGGAGGATCTCCCCGGTCAGTTGAGACATATGCCACAGTGCTACAGTTACAGACTCAGATGGCAGAGATGGCCAGGGCCATGGCAGCGATGACAGCTCAGTTGACAGCTTTGGGGGCGATGCCCCAGATGACGGGCGTAGGCACTCCTGCTACGTCCAGGGACGAGCCAGCAGCACCACCTGTAGTAGCACCAGGCCCTGTGGGAGTAGACAGGGCCCAGAGAGCAGTTCCAGTGGCACCGACAGCAGTTGCTTTTACTACCCCAGTCCAGAGTCAGTCAGTTCAGTTGTTAGCCGGACAGATTCAGGATCTGATTGCCCAGAAGGTCGAGCAGGCCATTTCCTCCAGGAAGTCTGGAGAGGTAGTTAGCAGGGGGCGTCCTTACCCAGTAGAGTACGAGCACGAGCCCTACCCCCCTGGTTTTGTCCCTCCTAGGTTCAGAGTCTTTGATGGGTTTGGGAACCCGAGGCAGCACGTAGCCCAGTACCGAGCCATCTGTTGCAACATAGGGGGGAACGATGCACTGATGTTGAGACTTTTTGTCAACAGTTTAGTTGGGGTGGCCTTTGCCTGGTACGCCGACCTCCCCAACGATTCAGTACGCACCTTTGCAGAGCTGGAGCAGTTGTTTGTTCAGAGGTTTGTCAGTGCAGAGCACCGAGTTACAGTTGGAGAGCTAGTTGTGACTAGACAGCGGCCCGAGAGCCTCTCCCAGATTACATAGTCAGATGGAGGAACCTCAGCCTACAGTGTGAGCCCCAGTTACAGGAGCAGCATGCAGTAGAAATTTTATTAAAGAACATAGATGGTCCGATAGCACCTTATCTGAAGGGTTTCAGCATCAGAACCTTTCAGAAGTTGTTGACAAAGGTGATCAGTTTGCAGGACAGTATACCCGATGCAGTCCCTCCTAAGGTTGAGAGTCAACCTTCACATAGACCTCAGCGGCAGGAGTCATCAGGAGCACCTCCACCTAGGAGAGGGGAGGTACACAGTACTTATGGACCATCAGATAAGGGCAAGAAGCCCTTAGTCAGTTCAGCACCACCTCAGCAGTCTCACACACCGGGCCAGTCAGCAGTGCAGTCTAGACCCTCCCGTAGGACCCCAGAGAGTCAGTAGTACCTACGGGAGAAGCTTAGTAAGGAATATCCCTTTAAAAGGGAGAGTGTGATGAAGATCTTCAAGTTCCTTACTAAGAGAAACATCTTAACATTCCCGAACAACAATAGAGTGGAAGAGGAAGGGCAGACAGAACACCCACTCTATTGTCCATTTCACAGACATATCGGGCATGTCATAGAAGACTGCTATGTGTTCAAGGACAGAGTTGAGAAGCTCATGGCTAGTGGGCAGATCCACCTACAGGACAGCGACCTGGTTCAGCCCAAGGGCAAGACACCTCAGACAGTTCAGATGATCTCGGGCTCCAGTAGTTGTAGTGACAGCCAGAGTGGCAGACAGAGCAGTCGTGGCAGATCACCCAGAGGTTCTGAGGGGGAGTGGCAGTTAGCACTCTCTCGAAAGACGAGGCAGATGATCCGGCAGACAGTTCAGAGTTCAGAGGCAGTTGAGAGGAGGCCTACCCAGGCCAAATTGACAGTTGCCAGCCTAGTTTCTTTGCCAGCACCTTTTCCTTTTTCTTCTTCTGTTGTAGTGCCTACTGAGCACATTTTTTTTTCCTATTTTATGTAATAAAAAGATGTATGAAAAGGAAAAGTTTGTTGTAACTTCTGAGGGGAAGACGGGACGCCTTCCGGCACTTACGCTGAAGGATTTCGTTCTCCCTTCAACTGATGATGAAATAATAGAAGAAGGTGATTCTAGCTACTTCTGGTGTTCTGCTCCTACTTTTATTTCTTCTAGCACTCGCTCTTTCAATATTCTACATGTTTCTTATGATGGTTCTGTATGTGATGAAGAGTCTGAGTGTGATGAGGAACCAGTCTTTATGATTCCGGAGGGTGGTTGTTATATGGATTCAGAAGATGAATCCGAGAACCCACTCCAGTCACTTTCCTTGGAGCCAACACATGCCATCACCGTTGAACCAAGCGAATCTCCTGTAAGAGATGACTCGATACAGGAAGTTCACTTGCGTTCAGGGAAGGTTCTTCCACCTAGGATGGCTAAGAATACAAAAGAGAAAGACAAGAACATTGTTACCCAGCAGGACGATCCTATCCCTTCCTCCCAAGAGCAGTCTAAGGAGAAAGGGAAAGGCCCTCAGCTGGAGGTCGATTACAATGTGTTGGCCCATTTAAGGAAAATTCCTGCTCTTCTCAGTGTCTATGACGCTCTGATGATGTCCTCTGACTTGAGAGAGACCCTGGTAAAAGCACTACTCGAACCAGAGTCCTATCAAGCCTTCTTTGCTTCCGAATCTGTTGGAGATGCATGCCTTCTGAGAGAGATGCCGTGCATTACCTTTTCAGATCGTGATCTCCTCTTGGGTACCTCTGATCACAATCGTCCTTTGTATGTCACCGCTGAAGTCAATGGTTATGAGTTGAACAGGGTCCTCATTGACCAAGGAGCTTCAGTAAACATTCTGAGTTATGAAACTTTGAAAAGCCTCTCCCTGGGTCATTTGAAGTTAACCTCCGATAAGATTATGTTGAAAGGCTTCAATGACCAAGGACAGCGTGCCCTAGGGTCTATCACCCTACCCCTGAAGTTTGGAAATTTCCTTACTGAGGCGAAGTTTCATGTGATCGAAGCAGATACTTCATATAGGGCTCTCTTAGGAAGGCCCTGGATTCATGAGTATGGAATGGTGCCCTCTACCCTGCACCAATGTATGAAGTATATGAGGAATGAAGTCAAGTACTCCATTCCCGGAGATACCCAACCCTTTTCCGTGCATGAGGTCTCTATTTACGATGATGCTGAGCATTACATACCTCGTAAGAAGAGTAAACCTCCTTCTGCCCAGTCACCAGTGACACCTGCCAGTACTGTACAGGGTCCTGTACAGCTACCTGCGCAAGGTCCGTCACAGGTTAGTATTGAGGCAGATACCTCCACTGCAGATCCTGTTAGATCTCCTTTCCAATTTGCAGTTGGGCACGATGTTCCCCCTAGTAGAGGTAGGGGAGAGCGAGGTAGAGGTAGAGGTAGAGGATCGACTCGCCCGCCGCGAAACTACGACACTCAAATCCCTCCTCCCTCATATCTTTATGCTTCTCCTTTGACTGTCGAGTCCGACCCCTCTGACGATGAGATGATCATTACCCCTCATCGCTCAGCTCCCTCACCAGCCCCGGACTTCACTGATTATAGTTCACTACCTACCTTTTGTAGGTACCTGATACCCGAGGGTGGTTTAGTTATTGACAGTGGTTCAGACGAGGAAGTAGACCCCCGACGTCAGACCACTAGTCAACAGTCCCTTTCCCGTCAGATATGTGGAATAAGAGTTGAGGAGTCTCACCAAAGATCTTTGGTTACCCCCTCCACTAGTGATGGTGGTGCACTACAAGTTAGAGGTCGCCCTCCGCCTCCTCTGTACGAAACCTTTATGCCACCACGAGCTAGTGAGTGTGCCTCGTTATCCCATAGTGTAGGTGCCCCACTGGGTCCTGGGAGTCAGGGTTCAGCGGAGACCGCTATAGATAACAGGGTCACAACTGCCCCTCGTTATTTTTCCCCTTTCGTGGAAGACTGTGTAGAGCGGGGTGCAGTCATCTCGACTTGGTCAGATGAACAAGCTCTACGACAGGCTCGTGTTTGGCGGACTGATATGCCTCAAACTAAGCAAGGTTTAGGTTATGTCGAGCAGAGCTCACCTAACCATGCTAACATCCGAGCGGTTTCCCACTCATACCCGGTTGTTTCTCTTACCGATAAAGAAGACCCGGGTGATGATGAGGATAGAGTACTCGATGCTCCTCAAGAGTTTGAAGATGGCATCACTTCTGCCATGGACGAATTGTGTGAGGTAAACTTAGGCACTGAATCAGATCCTAGACCTATTTTTCATAGTGTCTTGTTATCTGACTCAGAGGCTCAAGAATACATCGAGCTACTCTCAGAGTTTAAAGATTGCTTTGCCTGGAACTACACCGAGATGCCTGGTCTAAATCCAGATGTAGCAGTCCATAAACTAGCCATTAAGTCTGATGCAGTCCCTGTTAAACAAGCACCTCGTAGGATGAGGTTAGAAATAGAACAACAGGTGATCGCTGAAACTAAGAAGCTTATAGAAGCTGATTTCATTCGTGAAGGGAAGTACCCTACTTGGCTTGCCAACATTGTTCCAGTCCGGAAAAAGAACGGACAGATTCGTGTCTGTATCGACTTTCGTGATTTAAACAAGGCATGTCCTAAGGACGATTTTCCTCTTCCTATCCCCGAGCTTATGGTGGATATAGCGTCGTCCCATAGCATTTTCTCCTTCATGGATGGTTCATCTGGTTACAATCAGATAAAGATGGACCCCGAAGAGGAAAAATTTACTGCGTTTCGCACACCTATAGGTGTATTCTGCTACAAGGTGATGCCCTTTGGTCTCAAGAATGCCGGGGCCACCTATCAACGTGCTATGACTGTTATCTTCGACGAGATGATACACGAGCAAGTTGAATGCTATGTGGATGATCTGGTAGTCAAAAGCAAGGTCCGTGGAGATCACCTTCGAGATCTACGAATCGTTTTTGAACACCTACGTAAATATGATTTGAAAATGAACCCTCTAAAATGTGCATTTGGAGTTAGTGCAGGAAAGTTCCTGGGGTTCATAGTTCGCTACCGTGGCATTGAGATTGATCCTTCCATGATCAAAGCCATAGTAGATCTAAAACCCCCTAAAAGTCTTACCCAGCTAAGGTCTTTTCAAGGAAAGTTAGCCTTCCTACGGAGATTTATCTCCAATTTGTCCGGTAGGTGTCACCCCTTTGCTGCCCTAGCAAAGAAAGACGCCCGCTTTCACTGGGATGAGCGTTGTCAGGAGGCCTTTGAGAGTATAAAGCGCTACCTGATAAACCCCCCTGTTTTAGCTGCACCCATCCCGGGGAGGCCGTTAATTCTCTACACTACGGCCCTGGATGAGTCCTTGGGTGCATTATTGGCTCAAGAGAATGAGGAAGGCAAGGAGAATGCCTTGTACTACCTCAGTAGACGGTTGATACCCGCAGAGCTGAAGTACCCCGTGATGGAAAAGCAGTGTTTAGCTTTGATCTTCGCGGTACAGAAGCTTAGGCATTATATGCTTTCACACAAGGTCAACCTAATCTCTCGAGTCAACCCCTTGCAGTATCTCATGACCCGTCCGACCCTCTCAGGTCGTCTGGCACGATGGTCTATGATCTTGCTGCAGTTTGACATCACTTTTGTCCCTCAGCGGGCCGTTAAAGGACAGGCCCTAGCTGATTTTCTTGCTGCTCACCCGATCCCTGCAGATTCCCCACTCAACGACGAGCTACCTGACGAGCTAATCATGAGTGCGGAGGAGTAGGAGTCCCCTACTTGGGAGTTTTACTTCGACGGTGCGTCATCCGTTAGAGCCTTGAGCCCGAACGAAACTCCTATAGTTAGGGTAGGTCTGGGCCTCATTTTCGTATCCCCTGAAGGTCACACTCTGAGATATTCCTACAGTCTTTCAGAACCTCGTACCAATAATGAAGCTGAGTACGAAGCTCTGATTTTGGGACTAGAGTTGGCCATTCAGATGAATGTCATGCGGGTGAAAATCTTTGGAGACTCACAACTGATCATAAATCAAGTAGCGGGAGTCTACAAAGTGCTTAAACCTAAGCTCCTGCCTTATCACAGCAAGGCAATGGAGCTCTTGTGTTTGATTCCTGAAGTGACCCTAGCTAAAATCCCTAGATCTGCCAATGGCAAGGCAGATGCATTAGCTAAGTTAGCAAAGGAACTGGCTGACCCAACTGGCAACCCACTGTCTATCGTTGTCCAGTGCCGTCAAGCCCTATGCCCCGCAGACCTGTCTTCTCCCGATCAGACCCTCACAGTGTTCTCAGTTGAGGAAGAATCAGACTGGAGAATACCCTTTATAGAGTATTTGAAGCATGGCAGGCTTCCAGATGATAGATCTCTTGCTGCCCAGATCAGAAAGAGAGCCCTATCATTCACTTATGTGAACGACACCTTGTATCGACGCTCTTTCGACCAAATGTGGTTGCGTTGCCTCAACAACGAGGAGGCTCGCAAGGTCATGGGCGAGATACATGAAGGTCTTTGCGGTGCCCATCAGTCCGGACCAAAAATGAAAGGCAGAATTAAACGCCTCGGTTACTATTGGCCGACTATGATCCGTGATTGTATGGAGCACGCTAGAAAGTGCCACCAGTGCCAAATTCATGGCACGGTGATTCACCAACCCCCTAATCCGCTGCACCCTACTGTATCATCTTGGCCATTCGAGGGCTGGGGCACGGATGTAGTGGGTCCTATTGACCCTCCTTCCTCTAAGGGCCATAGGTTCATTTTAGCTGCCACTGATTACTTCTCTAAGTGGGCAGAAGCTGTGCCACTTAAGGAAGTCAAATCAGAAGATGTGATGCGTTTCTTTCGTGATCATATTGTCTATCGTTTCGGTGTCCCGCGCCGTATCATCTCAGATAACGGCCCGTCATTTAGAAGCACCAAAATTGCCAGATTTGCCCGCCGCCATAACATCAATTGGCGATACTCTTCAATTTACTATCCCAAGGCTAATGGCTTGGCGGAAGCATTCAATAAAACTATCGTGCAATTAATAAGAAAAATCCTGGTTGCAAACAAACGAGAGTGGCACGATAGACTTCCCGAAGCACTATGGGCCTATAGGACTACGTACCGTACTCCTACTCAGTCTACCCCATATGCTTTGGCTTTCGGGGTCGAGGCCGTCCTCCCGCTTGAGGTCGAGCTCCCCTCGTTACGTGTGGCAGTCAGCCACAATCTTTCCCACGAAGATAACGCCCGACTACGGACGGAAGAGCTTGATGGTTTAGAAGAGCTTCGCCTACAAGCTTATCAGAACCTCAAACTATACCAGGCACGTATGGCTCGATCACATGATCGCCTTGTCCGACCCCGTGCTTTCCGGGTTGGCGAGTTGGTCCTTGTTTTACGCAGACCTATCATTTCGCGCCGTCGCCGAAGTGGTAAGTTCGAGCCTGTTTGGGAAGGCCCCTTTGCTGTAGAGCAAGTTTATGAAGGTGGTGCCTACCCACTCGTTGATGCCAATGGTGTTCACCCTATGCCTGTCATCAACGAGCAGTACTTGAAAAAGTACTATGCCTGAGTTCACTCTTCGAGAGGGAGGGGGTCTCCCTACCGCCTGTAAATACTCCCCTGTATATGTCCCCCCTTTGGAGGGGCTCCTTCACTTTTCGACAGTCTGTGTGGCCACGACGATTTGTCCTCTACCACACGATGTTTGTTACGAGAAGTATGAGGCTATCCTTAGGTGTGATGAGGTGAGATGATATGATCCGTACACTGACATAAACTCTGGTCTCTATCATCTCCCTTGTCTGAACTCTTCTAGGCCAGATTTTGACCCATATCATTCCAAATACAAATTCAAGTTCTATTTTCAATAGTGGGATCTTTAAATTTAATATGCAAAGTTTTTAAAAGAAAGATTAATCTGAGAAAAGTCTGAGGGATTAAAACACGAAGTAAACCTTTTAGAGAATTTTTCCTTGGAAAGTACAGAATTTATTTTTCCTAATGAAAAATTTACCCCTGTCTTCTTTAGAAAATTAAGTAATTGGTGGTTGACTCCTTTAAAATGCTTGAAGGACGATTATAATGATTCAAAAGAAAAAAAATGTATGCCTTCTCTCTCATCCCTTCCCTGGGATGATTTCCTATTTTGAACTAAAATCTATATCAAATTGAAATTAGATTTAGAGACGTGTATTTTCCCAATCATCTTGCAGTTTTCTATCTCATAGGCGTCTTTCGCACGCTGATAAATCTACCTCATAATTTTCTTATTCAAGTCATTCATTCTTATCATAAGATTGGATTTGCTTTGTGAGTTCTTCTTCCTTGCACGAGAGAGTGAGTTTTTCTTCTCTTATGTTTGGAAGATAATCTTACAACTGAGAAAGTTTTCCTTTAGAGGTTTGGAAAGGGAGCCAGTTACGAAATGAAAGATACACAAAGTGTATCAAAAGTGAAAAGATGCGCAGTGCGCCAAAAATCAGAGATACACAAAGTGTATCAAAAATGGGAAGTTGCGCAAAATGCGCCATAAAGTCAAGGATACACAAAGTGTATCAAGTAATTAAAAGATGCGCAGTGCGCCAAATCAAGTTGAGGGGCTCAAAATGAGCCCAAAGTGGATAAAGTAAATGGCTTCCCTTTCTCGTAAATCTCTAAGTCTCAGAAAATCCATACCCTTTGATATTTGTGATACTTGAGTTTGAAAATCATGATTTTGGATTTATCATCGTGCAAGAATGTTCTATTAGATATAAAAATATTTTCATGCGAGAAGGTTGAGAGGATTCAGTTTCTCTCTCTAATTTACACCCTTTTTGAATTAGATATTTATTCAGAATATGTAAGGGAGAAAACCCGGCTTAGCTTGTAGGGGGCTTAAGCTGGGTTGGCAAAATTTAAATCCCTAACCTTCTCGGGTTTAGACGGAGTCAACCTATATTGCTGAACTTTCGGAACCTCTTTTTTAGGTTTAAGATGATTAAGAGGTTAATTTTTCATTTCTAAGAATAGTTCTTTTACTCTCTGATAAAATTTTCACTCTTTAGGAAATGTGTGAACCAGACTTCTCTCAGATTGATTGGTAAGGGCTTAAACACCTCTTAGTGGTCCCACTATTGAGTTTGTTTAAATGCTTGCCATATTCTTTTAAAAAATCATGCACAAAAAATATTTTGACCCCACCATCTGATTATAGACCATTCTTAAGGACTGATAAGAGTCTCGCATTTATTTTACCTTCCTCTTCTGAGTTCTGGTAATTTGGGAGTTTCCCCCTCTCTGTTCCCCCAGTTTCACTTGGTGCTCCCAAGTGTGGTCTGGGATATCAAAACCAATTCAGACTTCTTTTGTACAGGGTCCATACCAACCTACGCTAGCTAGGGAGGGTAATGTCGATCCACTATCATAACCTAAATTTTATTCACATACCAATCGTGTTATGATTGTGCCCCCAGTTTTATTCATGTGACGAACGTGGCCTGAGTTATCAAAGCCAATCCTATATCCCTCTTTGAGTTCCAATCATTAGAGGATGTCCCATACTAGGAGTAACACATGGATATGGTAAACGTTCCCTCTACCGGGTGTTATCTTCGACAGTACGAGACATATTTAGTCTATGATTGTGAACATACAAAAAATGTGCATCTATACAATAAAAGAGGGAAGCTCTCAGTAGAGCAAAACCGGTTGCCCTTGTCACAGGTGGAACCCGGTAATACTCTCTAAGAGCTCAAATTCCCCAAAGTCTTTCTTTCTCTTCTCCTACAAAGCGTCTGAGCGATTGCTTCAAGGATGAGTTTACACTTGTGATTATTATGGTCTTTCACAATCATGATAGTCCTTATTAGTGGTGTGATACATCTTGCTCAAGATGTTAACATCCCACCTTCGCGAGCTCTGATTCCCCAGTAGGGAATCAGCTCTCCAGTTTCTTTTAGTGACCTACTTTTTCACCCTTGCCTTGCTCTCAGCTACTAGAGCAGTCCTATGGGTTTGGTAGTGTCGCTCCTGCCTCTCACAGGGTCCCCCCGGTCAGGGTGAGTGTTACCGCTGTGATGTTTGATGTTTATTGATTTTACTCATAAATCACCTCCCTCAATGGCGAGTGTGTCTCCTCGCCATCCTGAGCTGTTTCCCCAGTAGTGTTGCAGTACGCCTGGTTACCGGCGTTAGCATCACTGACTTGAGAGCTCTGATTTTCTAGCAGAAAATCAACTCAGTTTCTACTTTACTCTCTCTCTCATTCGTACTTTACCCTCAGCTGCTGGGGTAGCTCTACGGATGCACTGATATTATTCCACTTCCCACAGGGTCCCACCAGTTTGTGTGGGTACCACTACTGTGAGCTTTTCATAAATATCATTCATATGCAATGTTACTTCCCTTAGTGGCGAGTGTGTCCCCTCGCTACTCTTGTGTGCTTTCTTAGTTGTGATGCAGTACATCGAGTCTCAGATGTTAGCGTCGCTTCTTAGTGAACTTTGATTTTCTAGCAGAAAATCACTTCACTTGTCTTAGAGTGACATACTTTCCCGCCGTGACCCGACTCCTGGTTGTAGAGCGGTCCCTTGGATGTGTTTATGTTGCTTTCCACCTCTACAGGGTCCCACTAGCTTACGTGGGTGTACCACTGTAGTCTTCTATGATTATTTCTCATTGATATAGTCCTTTTCTCTGTAGCAAGTGTGTCCTCCTTGCTACTTTAGCTACTCAGTGGGAATGAGATTACCCCTCTCACACTTTGTTGAGGGTGTACCTTTCCCTATGGTCTCTCGAGGCATCATTCTGGTGCTTCCAGGTTTGTATGATTTTGGTTTCGCCTAGGCAGTTTCACTGGCATTTGGATACTCGTGGCCACGACGACTTGTCCCCTACCACGTAGTACCCAAAACACTAGTTTGAAACTCCTTAGATGACCCTTCTCTCTTTGAAATTTTCCATTTTCTACTCCTCTTCCCATCCCTACACATATGCGTGTTAGGGAATGGTTGAGATGACTTTCCCCTGATCGCTCTACTGCAGGCATATGCGCCGAGTAGACATCAGGCTTTACTTGGTTGGGAGCACCCCGCAGAGCCCCTGCGAGGCATAGCTCACCACACCTTTACCCTGACTGTCCTGCCGCTCTGGTAGACATCAGACCCTTACCCTGGTCATCTTGCTCTGATCAAGCAGACATCAGACTTTACCCGGTTGAGTGGGAGCCCGACAGAGTCCCTGGGAGGCATTCCCCACCACCACTTTTACTCTGGATGTTCTGTAAAAGACTACGCAGACTCCAATTTCGTGGCTTATTTACTTTTGCTGAGGTCAGGTAGAAGTATTGAGTCACCCCTATCCGCTGTTCCGAAAGGAGCAGGAGGAGACGGGATCCTTTCACATTCTATTCTGCTGTTTGAAATGAACAGTCAGGTAGTTGGTTTTACTTACTGGTTGAGAGAGCCCGACAGAGTCCCTGGGAGGCATTCCTCACCACCCCTTTACTCTGGATGTTCTGTAAAAGACTACGCAGACTCCAATTTCGTGGCTTATTTACTTTTGCTGAGGTCAGGTAGAAGTATTGAGTCACCCCTATCCGCTGTTCCGAAAGGAGCAGGAGGAGACGAGATCCTTTCACCTTCTATTCTGCTGTTTGAAATGAACAGTCAGGTAGTTGGTTTTACTTACCGGTTGAGAGAGCCCGACAGAGTCCCTGGGAGGTATTCCTCACCACCCCTTTACTCTGGATGTTCTGTAAAAGACTACGCAGACTCCAATTTCGTGGCTTATTTACTTTTGTTGAGGTCAGACAGAAGTATTGAGTCACCCCTATCCGCTGTTCCGAAAGGAGCAGGAGGAGACGGGATCCTTTCACCTTCTATTCTGCTGTTTGAGATGAACGGTCAGGTAGTTGGTTTTACTTACCTGGTTGAGTGAGCCCGACAGTGTCCCTGGGAGGCATTCCTCACCACTACTTCTTCCCTGATTGTTTTGCTCTGATCAAGCAGACATCAGACCTTACTTGGTCGAGTGAGCCTGACAGTGTCCCTGGAGGGCATACCTCACCGCCCTTTCACCTTCTATCTTGTTGTTTCGATGCGGTCAGATGGATAGTTGGTTTTCTTTACTACCTCACCTTTTTTTGGTCTCCCCCTCAGCTCTGCCCTTGCTACAGGGCAAGGTGAGGATGGGATTTTCTTTTACTCTGTCACCTTTTTGTGACCTGTTACTACTTTACTTTCCACTTTCTCCTCGGCTCTGCCCTTGCTGTAAGACAAGGCCAGGAGAAGATCCCCCTTTGCTCTCTTTCACCTCTTTTGGTGCTCTTTCCTAGAGCCTTTACCCTACCGCTTTTGTCACATTCGGTCAACACCAACACGAGCGGTTCACTAGTTTGTTCGCCACTCCTGTTGGGGGTCCGTTTGTTGACCCTGTTTCTCCCTAGACCTAGGTCAAAGGGTTGACCTGGTCAAATTTGACCAGGCTAGACCCTGGAACCCAACCCAGTGGGTCCAGGGAGTCAAACCAAGTCTGCTGAGCCCAGACCCAGGCCCTGGGTCAACCTGGTTGACCAGGTCAACCCAGGTTGACCCATTAGACCCATATGGGTCTAAAACTAGTTCAAACCAAACCCAAACCCAATCCAGGGCTCTCCAAGCCCTATTCTCTCATCCACTGGACTCAGTGGGTCAGGCTTGACCCATTGGGCCTAGGTCTTGGCCCTGGGTCAACCTGGTTGACCAGGTCAACCCAGCTTGACCCAATAGGCTTTAATAGGTCCATTCAAGTTCAAATTCATTCCAAACCCCTCCTAGGGCCTACCTTAGCATCCCTTGGGCCCATTTGACTAGGTTGACCAAGTCAATGGTTGACCTAGTCAACCTAAGTCTTGAATGGGTCAAATTGACCTATTTGGGCCAATTTGAACCCATTAAATACATTAAACACCTTCCATATTGAGGCTCCACTCAAGCCACGGCCTAAGGACCTTAGTGACCCCCTAATCATGCCCTAAAATCGAATCCTAGCCGCACATCTTAGGTGGAGGAGTATATATAGTGATTTAGGGTTTCTTTGGAGGGATCTTTTGACTCTAGCTTTGGCTCCAAGACTCCCTGACCCGAGAATCTTGGTGTAAAAAGCTCCTACCACCTTCTTCTACCTCTCCCCACTCAAACCCGACGGTCAAAACTCGCCGGCGGCGAGATCCCGGCGGCTCAAAGCTTGGAACGTCCAAGACTTGGATCCGACCAATCTGAAGCTCATATGACCACGATTTCTTCAAGGAAAGCGTACGAGGACAGTCCACAAGTGCAACCAAACCTAGGACTTGGAGATCTCACGGTGAAAATTCTTTAAAACCCTTAACCTAGGTCACGGTCTATTGATCTAAATAGCTTCTAGTATACTTCGTTTTAGGCCATAAGATCATGTCCACAAGATTTCTGTTCACTCCTAGACTCTAGGTTTAAAATTTCATCAAATTCCATCCACCCGATCGAGAGAACGAGGCGAAAATCCATTCTAGGGTTTCGGTTCGCCGCCTGCATGCCTACCGGAGCTCCGGACCGTTGATTTCCTGATCAACGGTCCTGATTTGGTTATCCCGCGCCCTCTCTCCGACCGCGAATTCGATCCCGTGGTCCCGTTCGTCGTCCGGCAAGATCAGGACCGTTGATTCAAAACCGCGCGAGATCAACGGCCCTGATCCGAGCTGACGTGTTTAAGTGCCGCGGTCCGCGCCGCCGCAATCATTGGCAATGATTGCGCGGCGGCGCAATCATTGCCAATGATTGCCTGTAGCTGCGGAACCAACCCGGGAGCGCCACGTGGCCCGCTCCGCCGCCGTCGCCGCGGTCTCTCCCCAATCATTGGCAATGATTGCCCGGGACCGCGGAACCAGTCCCGGGCTGACACGTGTCCCGCTGCCGCCGCCGAGCCGCCAAGGCTTTTTATTTATTTATTTTTTTTATTTTATTATTATTAATTCATTTAATTAATTTAAAAATTATTTTAAAAAAAATATATATATTTAAAATAAATAAATAAAGATAAAAAAAATACATAATGATTATTTGGTTATTATAATCACTATTATTATTATTTTAATTATTGTTATTTTAATTATTATTTTAATTATTATTATTTTAATTATTATTATTATTATTATTATTATTATTATTATAATATCAATATTATAATTAATAATATTATTATTATTTTAATAATATTATTATTATATTAATATTTATATTATTATAATATCAATAGTTGTTATTATTATTATTATTATTAATATTACCATTATCATATAGTATTGTTATTATTAATATATTATTATTATTACTATTATTATCATTATTTTATTCAAAAAATTATTTTTATATTATTATTATTATTATTATTATTATTCTTTTTATTTAAAAATTATCTTTTAAAATATTATTATTGTTATTGCTATTCTTATTATTATATTTTAAATATATATATATATATATATATATGTATTTTAAAATTTTATTATTATAATTATTTCCTTTATTTTTATTACTTTTAGTATTAATTATATTACTATAATATAAATATTATTGGTAATAATAATACCATTATTTTGATAATGTTATTATTATATTAATATTTATATTATTATAATATTAGTGTTTATCATTATTAATATTATTATAATATTAATATTATAATTAATAATATTATTATCTTAATAATATTATTATTATGATTATTGTCATTATTATAATATTAATTATTATTATTATTAATATTATTATATTAATATTGTTAATTAGTATTATTATTATTATTATCTTTTTAATAATAATATTATGTCAATATTAATATCACTATAATAATAATATTTATTATTTCATATTATTATAATATTTTAATAATTATTATTATTTAAATTCATTTTAAAATCCAGATATTATATCTGATTTATTTTAAAATAATTAATTATTTTCAAATATTAATCATTTTAAATTACTTCAAAATTACCTTTAAATCTATTTAACTTCAAAAATTCATAACTTTCTCATTTTGAATTGGATTTCGACGTACAATACCTCGTTCTTTTCAAAAAAATATGAATTTTAATCTAAAAATATTTGCTGCATGTAATTCTGTCATTTCTAAATATTTTCTGTATTACTGTGTTATTTACTTATTTAAATATTATTTAATTAATATAATTGATTATTTTAAAATAAAAAATTATTTTTAAAACCCCCTTGGTGGCTGGTAGACCTCCCATGTTTATGAACTGAAGTATTTTCAATTATCATATTTTTAAATTTATATTATTATAATTTATAATATTGATGTATTTAAAAAATGGTTTTAAAGTTATCATATTATTTAAATCCCCCAATTTTGGGAAGTCTACCCCTTATGAAACTTTAGACCTAGGACCTATATGTGAACAGAATTCATGTGGAAGAAGGATTAGTGAATGATTGTGTCCCAATCATTCACTAATCACTTCATTAGGTTTCTTTGCTTAGTATTTTCGTAGTCCTTGCATGTGTAGGTTGCACAAGCACTTAGCCTAGGCTCTCCTAGATCTAAGGACATGGTTTGGTGCGTTTATATTTGCTGCACTTACCCTCTGTATTATGCCTAAGGGTTAGTTACTTCATCTCACTCCTATATAACGTAGTGACACCCTAAGGACAACAATTAAGGACCCGTCTAGCAAACTTAGAAAAATTCCAGGAATTAGGGTAGAACCCTGAATGACTTGAAATTTGAAACACTTAAACATAGTGACATCTGGAACCCCTCAGAATTTTCTAGGAATTTTCTGAACTCTTTAAAACACTTAATTAGCAAGCCCTAATTTACCCGTTAATTAAGCTTTAGAAACCTCAGAAAAATCTAATAAATCCATTTTAAATCAGAAAAATACCCATAATACCTCAAACTCTCCAAAATTCATTCCCCAACCTTGGATAATTAGGGCCCCTTAATTGGACCTTAATCTGGACTTTAATTCAACCTTAATCAAAAATCACCTTTTTGCCTTAATTAAATCATTAAAAATTATTAAAAATCCCAAATTTTCCCCAAACACTTGGGAACACCTTCTTAGGTCATTTCTGACCTTTGGGGGTGATTCCAATCAGTTTGGAGCTGATTTGGGCCAAAACCCCTAAAATACCCCTAATTAGGCAATTTCGATAATTCCTTTAATTGTCCTAACTTCTAAAAATCATAACTAATTATAGAAAATTCCAAAATGGGCAAACTAAAAGGCACCTAACTCTAATTAAGGTCTAGTATTTATTAAAAATCTCAGGTGGCCAGAAATCAGCTTAAATTTAAAAGTCAACTTTTCGGTCAACCGTAGCCTATAGTCTAGGGCCCGAAACTTCTAAAATCCATAACTTTGCGTAGGAAACTCCAAATCCAGCAAACTCAAAGGCATTCAACTCACATTAGGGTCTAGTATTTATTAAAAATATTAGGATCCCAGAAACCAACCAAAATCAAAAAGTCAACAATCCAGTCAAACTTAGTTCGAAACAAGATCAAAACTTCAGAAATTCATAACTTTGGATAGAAGAATCCAAATCGGGCATGCTAACTGTCTAACTGATCAGGTTAAGGCCTAGTATTTTATAAAAATATTAGCTGGTCATAAATACCCTTTAATCAAAAAGTCAATTTTGGACCCCCCTTTTACTTAGTGTATGGACCCCGAAATCCCTAAAACTCATTAACGCAATTTAAACCTTAAACATTATTACCCTAAGAAATAAAATTGATCCACACATTAAATCAACTAAGATAAATCACAATTCACTAATATTTGGACTTTAAATAAAACTTCCCTTTTCAGACCTACAACCAACTTGGACAGTAGGCAATTGTAATTAACTACCCAGCTTAGGATTTACCTCAGCCACACAGGCTCTTACACACACTGTAGAATTGTTTGCTAGGGCACCACTTCTAGACTTAGGCTAGGCCGGTGTTTACTTTTCTGTTGCGTGCCGAGCTTTTCCGGATTTCGTTGCATGTTGTGATTGAACTATTGATGTGTTTGCTTACTTTCACTGTACCCTGGGATTTGATGTGATTGCACGATAGACTACCCATAGGTTAGGATCGAGGTTGATACTAACGATGTCTTCTGCAGGTGGCCATGCTCATGCAGCGCTAAATAAAAGGGGGGCAATAATCATGATTTAAAAATTAATGCTGTTTTATGCAGGTGCTTCAGAAATTGCTCAGCCCCCCTAAATAAACGAGGGCTAATTGAAAGTCATTATAAATTGCTACAGGTGCTCCAGAGCTTGCTTAGCCCTCAAATATTTAAGAGCATGGCCAAGTGTGGCTGTGATGAGTATTTTCATTTCTATATAAATTGCTTGGGATAATATAAAATTGCTTGGGTTGATTTTTATTAGGATAACCTTGCAGGAGAGTCTAGATTTACTGCTTTCATTTAATGTAAATGGTTTGTAACTTGGTATTGAGTTGTGAAAGTTTATTTTGAGTGGGGATACAAGAATCCAAAGGTTGGATGCCCAAAGAGAAAGGGACACCCAATATGAGGATAGTCCTTTTCTGTTCGAGAATCCAAATTTGGATTATTCTACTACCCGAGGAGTCCAAGGAAGTTGGGGTCCAAGGAGTCCGAGGAAGCTCAGATCCAAGGAGTCTAAGAAAGAGAAGATCAAGAAGATAAAGATCGAGAGTACCCCACTCAAAATAACTTGCGTCAATCTTAGGATTAGAAATCCGGGTTGTTGGCAGTGGTGCCCGGCCACTTTAATTTTCTGCAGACCCTGGGTTGTAATTAAGGGCAGTTGGCCTATGGACATTTATTAATTTGTTTGGATAATTTTGATGTGTTTTATGATTGTGTACCTCTAGGATTGTTTGCTTTTCTTAGTTTCTTGGCGTCTTGCATGTCGCTTTTGTTTTAGCCTGGATTTCGTTAGGCTCTTTAAGGACTAAAACTTTTTCTACTCCCAACTAACATTCAAAATTTTAAGATTTAAATAATTTAGAAACTTAACGACCTAGGGAATTGCCGGAATCGTCCGGGGTAGCATGCATATCGTTGCATTTCTCTCTTTTCTTCTATAAGACACTTCCCCGCCCGTGGGTAGAGTCCGGATAATCTGACCTATGAGGATGAGGTGCCGGACCTGGGGAAGCCCAGTCTAATTCTAAAAATTATTTTTATAAGCCTTTTTAAAGTTCTATGCATACCTGATTCGGATACTTTAACTAGCATGCATTGCATTAGAAACTAACTAAATCAAAATTTTAATTGCATTAGTCATAGGAGCATTCACCCAACATCAGTCTGGGGCCAATTAGGAAATCCTCTAGACGTCGGCCCTACTTCCAAGAACTATAACCTACCCACCCATCTTTCATTAAATGACTGGACAACATGGTTTTAAAGCGATTAGGTGGTTAGCTGGCTCCCCCTTCCAGGCCGGGGTAAGTCCAGGTTTTGCATCGCATTAGTTAGGACACGGGTGTTAGTGTTGCGTAGAACACTAAACCCATTAGATTTAGGATTCAAGGCTACTATTGTTTCGTAGTATGCCTCATCGGTAGGTAGGTCTTCTGTCTTCCAGGGACCATAAACCCTACATATCCGCATCACACGGATGACGCCACCTCCATCCTTCTCTCCTGCATGCTTCGAGTGCATGATTTACTTATTTTCTCCAGTTTCTTTTCACTATCTTAGCCCCTCCGGGTGCTGATGTGAGCCGTGCATGTTGACTAAACTTAGTTGAACCTTTCTTTCTCTTTGAGTAGGATTTCCTAGTCTTCGCCCTATGTACCAATCCCAATTTAGAAAGAATAATGTAGAATCCTTAATCGAGAGTATTCTCAGGCCCCGGCTTGAGATGTAATTAACCACGGGGGCTTGCGCCCGTGGGAAATCGAATCTCACTCTCAAATAAACCCCATTCGAGCTAATGTATCGGGTGGGGGAAACCCGTTACGATCAGATCATATATATTATTACCCATCGGGGTGTGCTGGTGAGAGCCGCTATCCTCAATGGTTAATCATATGTGTGATCGAATCTGCCCTTCCATTGGCACCAGATACTGTCTCCCCTCGCGGGGCGATGGTATTCGTTGAGTCCTTTCGGAGGTCCACAGTGGTGCCCTAGCAAACAATTCTACAGTGTGTATAAGAGCCTGTGTGGCTGAGGTAGATCCTAAGCTAGGTAGTTAATTACAATTGCCTATTGTCCAGGTTAGTTGTAGGTCTGAAAAGGGAAGTTTTATTTAAAGTCCAAATATTAGTGAATTGAGATTTATCTTAGTTGATTTAATGTGTGGATCAATTTTATTTCTTAGGGTAATAATATTCGAAGTTTAAATTGCATTAGTGAGTTTTAGGGGGTTCGGGGTCCACCTATACACTAAGTAAAAGGGGGTCCAAAATTGACTTTTTGATTAAAGGGTATCTATAACCAGCTAATATTTTTATAAAATACTAGGCCTTAACCTGATCAGTTAGACATTTAGCATGCCCGATTTGGATTCTTCTATCCAAAGTTATGAATTTCTGAAGTTTTGATCTTGTTTTGAACTAAGTTTGACTGGATTGTTGACTTTTTGATTTTGGTTGGTTTCTGGAATCTTAATGTTTTTTAATGAATACTAGACCCTAATGTGAGTTGAATGCCTTTGAGTTTGCTGGATTTGGAGTTTCCTACGCAAAGTTATGAATTTTAGAAGTTTCGGGCCCTAGACTATATGCTACAGTTGACCGAAAAGTTGACTTTTAAATTTAAGCTGATTTCTGGCCACCTGAGATTTTAAATAAATACTATACCTTAATTAGAGTTAGGTGCCTTTTAATTTGCCCATTTTGGAATTTTCTATAATTAGTTATGATTTTTAGAAGTTGGGGCAATTAAAGGAATTATAGAAATTGCCTAATTAGGGGTATTTTGGGGGTTTTGGCCCAAATCAGCTCCAAACTGATTGGAATCACCCCCAAAGGTCAGAAATGACCTAAGAAGGTGTTCCCAAGTGTTTGGGGAAATTTTGGGATTTTTAATAATTTTTAATGATTTAATTAAGGCAAAAAGGTGATTTTTGATTAAGGTTGAATTAAAGTCCAGATTAAGGTCCAATTAAGGGGCCCTAATTATCTAAGGTTGGGGAATGAATTTTGGAGAGTTTGAGGTATTATGGGTATTTTTCTGATTTAAAATGGATTTATTAGATTTTTATGAAGTTTCTAAGGCTTAATTAATGGGTAAATTAGGGTTTGCTAATTAAGTGTTTTAAAGAGTCCGGAAAATTCCTAGAAAATTCTAGAGGGTTCCAGATGTCACTATGCACCAGTGTTTAAAGTTTCGCAGCAATCTGGGATCTATCATAGCTTCTAGAAATATTCTGAGTTCGCTAGACAGTCCTTAATTATTGTCCTTAGTGCGTCACTACACTAAGCAGGGATAAAATAAAGTTACTAACCCTTGGGCACGACACAGAGGGTAAATGCAGCAAGTATAAACACACCAAACAATGTCCTTAGATCTAGGAGAGCCTAGGCTATGTGCTTGTGCAACCTACACATGCAAGGACTACGAAAACACTAAGTAAAGAGGCCTAATGAAGTGATTAGTGAATGATTGGGATAGAATCATTCACTAATCCTTCTCCCACATGAATGCTTTTCAAACATATAGTCTAGGTTTAAAATTTCAAAGAGGTAGACCTCCCAAAATTAGGGGATTTAAATAATATTTAATTTTAAAATAAGTTTTAAAATACATAAATATCATAAATATATAATAATATAGGTTTAAAGATAAGCTAGTTGAAATTAGTTCAATTCATAGGCATGGGAGGCCTACCAGCCACCAAGGGATTTTAAAAATAATTTTTATTTTAAAATAATTAATTATATTAATTAAATAATATTTAAATAGTTAAATAACCAAGTAATACAGAAAACATCCAGAAAGGACAGAATTAGATGCAGGAAATAGTTTTAAATTAAAATTCATATTTTTCTGAAAAGTTTAAGGTATTGTGCGTCAAAATCCGGTTTAAAACGAGAAAGTTGTGAATTTTTGAAGTTTAATAGGTTCAAAGGTAATTTTAAAATAATTTAAAATAATTAATATTTAAAAATAATTAATTATTTTAAAACAAATCAGATATAATATCTGGATTTTAAAATAAATTTAAATAACAATAAAATAACTTTAAAGCATTAAAAAAATAATGTAATAATAGTCAAGATAGTTTCAAAGTATTAACAATATAATAATATTATTAAAATAATAATATTATTAATTTAATAATGTTAAAATAATGTTAATAATAATAATGAACTATTAACATTATAATAACATGAATATTTAATGTAGTAATGATAATAATATTATTATTATTAATGATATTGATATTAAAATAATATTAATAATGATAATAAATATTAATATTATAATAATATAAATATTAGTATAATAATAATATTATTAAAATAATAATACTATTATTAATCATAATATTAATATTATAATAATATTAATAATAATAATTAACTAATATAATAATAGTAATAGTAATAAAAATAATTAGGATAATTAAAATGATTAAAAATAGTAATAATAATAATAATATAATAATAATGATAATAACAATAATAATAATAATAATAAACATAATTAAAGTAATTAAAATAGTAATAATAATGATGATAGCAATAATAATAATAATAATAATAAAAGATTAAAATAATAATAATAATAATAATAATGATAAAAAAAGATTAAAATAATAATAATAATAATAATAATAATAATAATAATAATAATAATAATAATAATAAATAATTTTCATAAATAATTTAAATATTGTAAATAATAATAACTAAATAATTATTTAAATTTTTTTAAATTTTTCTGATTTTTAAAATACAAATTAAAACACATTTTAAAATAAATATTATTTAAATAATCATTTGGCGGCGGCGGCGGCTCGGTGCGGCGGCGGTCAGCCACGTGTCGGCCCGGGACTGGTTCCGCGGTCCCAGGCAATAATTGGGGAGAGAACCCGCGGCGGCGGCGGCTAGGTGGCCACGCGGCGAGCCCAGATTGGGTCCGCGGTTCTGGGGCAATGATTGCCGCGGCGGGCAATCATTGCCGTAATGACCGCGACAATGATTGCCGCGGTCGAACCGCCACTTAGCCACGTCAGCGCTTGGCGCTGTCCGTCGGATCGTCCGCGGTTTGAACGGACGCCCCAGATCGCTCCACGTGGCTAGCGGAACCGCGGGGTCAGTTCCCGTGGTCGATCTGGACCGCGGGACGGCGGGATCGTGACCGTTGATCTTGAAATCAACGGTCCAGATCGGCTCCCAGCGAACGGTAGCAGAACCCGAGCCCTAGAACGAGTTTTTGGGCTCGTTCTCTCGATCCGATGGATCGAATCGAATGAAAATTGAGACTTAAGCTATAAACATGAAGAGCAATCATGTGGGGCAAAGATTTTGATCTAAATCGCAATATTCGCAACGCTAATTAACTCCATGTGTTCTAAACTAGGGTTTAGGTTTTTACCTAATCCACACGGTGGATTCGGAAGATCTTGGGCTTGTTGAACTTGTAGATTGTCCACGAGTACTTCCTTAGTTGATCTCGAGCCCCGAAACGCCTTGGATCAGACGGGATTCGCGTAGGAAGGTTCTATCACTCGGTTCGCCGGAGATCTCGCCGCCGGCGGGTTTGACCGTCGGGGTTTGACTTGGGGAGGGTAGAGGAAGACCTAGGGAGCTCGTATGCCAATTCTCAGGGTTTGGGAACGTCTAGAGAGAGAGCAAGAGAAGATCCCCCTCCCAACAACCCTAAGGCTCCTATATATGGCTCTAAACCTAGGTTGGACGGCTAGGATTGGGTTAGGGATTGATTAGGAGGGAAAACTAATCAAGTGGGCCGTGGTCTTGATTAGGGATCCATAGGAATGGCCTCAAAGGCCTTAATAGGTCTTAAATAGACCTAAATAGGTCATTTAGACCTATTAAGAGCCAGAGTTGACCAAGTCCATGCTTGACTTGGTCAAAACAGTCAACTAGGCTCAAAGAATCAATGGATTGGGCCTAGGGGGGTTAGATTTGATTAGGATTTGATTTGGGTTGATTTAGACCCATTAGGGTCTATATGGGTCAACCTGGGTTGACCTGGTCAACCAGGTTGACCCAGGGCCAAGACCTAGGCCCAATGGGTCAAGCCTGACCCACTGAGTCCAGTGGAGGAGAGAATAGGGCTTGGAGAGCCCTGGATTGAGTTTGGATTTGATTTAGACCCACATGGGCCTAATTGGTCAACCAGGTTGACCCAGGGCCTGGGTCTGGGCTCAGCAGACTTGGTTTAACCCCCTGAACCCACTGAGATGGGTCTTGGGGTCTAGCCTGGTCAAATTTGACCAGGTCAGCTCTTTGACCTAGGTCTGGGGGAAAACAGGGTCAACAAACGGACCCCCAACAGGAGTGGCGAACAAACTAGTGAACCGCTCGTGTTGGCGTTGACCGAGTGTGACAAAAGAAGTAGAGTAAAGATTCAAGAGAAGAGCACCAAAAGAGGTGAAAGAGAGCAAAGGGGGGATCTTCTCCTGGCCTTGTCTTACAGCAAGGGCAGAGCCGAGGAGAAAGTGGAAAGCAAAATAGTAACAGGTCACAAAAAGGTGACAGAGTAAAAGGAAATCCCATCCTCACCTTGCCCTGTAGCAAGGGCAGAGCTGAGGGGGAGACCAAAAAAGGTGAGGTAGTAAAGAAAACCAACTATCCATCTGACCGCATCGAAACAACAAGATAGAAGGTGAAAGGGTGGTGAGGTATGCCTTCCAGGGACACTGTCAGGCTCACTCGACCAAGTAAAGTCTGATGTCTGCTTGATCAGAGCAAAACAATCAGGGAAGAAGTAGTGGTGAGGAATGCCTCCCAGGGACACTGTCGGGCTCACTCAACCAGGTAAGTAAAACCAACTACCTGACTGTTCATCTCAAACAGCAGAATAGAAGGTGAAAGGATCCCGTCTCCTCCTGCTCCTTTCGGAACAGCGGATAGGGGTGACTCAATACTTCTGTCTGACCTCAACAAAAGTAAATAAGCCACGAAATTGGAGTCTGCGTAGTCTTTTACAGAACATCCAGAGTAAAGGGGTGGTGAGGAATGCCTCCCAGGGACTCTGTCGGGCTCTCTCAACCGGTAAGTAAAACCAACTACCTGACTGTTCATTTCAAACAGCAGAATAGAAGGTGAAAGGATCCCGTCTCCTCCTGCTCCTTTCGGAACAGCGGATAGGGGTGACTCAATGCTTCTGCCTGACCTCAGCAAAAATAAATAAGCCACGAAATTGGAGTCTGCGTAGTCTTTTACAGAACATCCAGAGTAAAGGGGTGGTGAGGAATGCCTCCCAGGGACTCTGTCGGGCTCTCTCAACCGGTAAGTAAAACCAACTACCTGACTGTTCATTTCAAACAGCAGAATAGAAGGTGAAAGGATCCCGTCTCCTCCTGCTCCTTTCGGAACAGCGGATAGGGGTGACTCAATACTTCTGCCTGACCTCAGCAAAAGTAAATAAGCCACGAAATTGGAGTCTGTGTAATCTTTTACAGAACATCCAGAGTAAAGGGGTGGTGGGGAATGCCTCCCAGGGACTCTGTCGGGCTCCCACTCAACCGGGTAAAGTCTGATGTCTGCTTGATCAGAGCAAGACGACCAGGGTAAGGGTCTGATGTCTACCAGAGCGGCAGGACAGTCAGGGTAAAGGTGTGGTGAGCTACGCCTCGCAGGGGCTCTGCGGGGTACTCCCAACCAAGTAAAGCCTGATGTCTACTCGGCGCATATGCCTGCAGCAGAACAATCAGGAAAAGAGGTGGTGAGATATGCCTCCCAGGGGCTCTGTGGGGCACTCTCAACCAAGTAAAGTCTGATGCCTACCCGGCGCATATGCCTGCAGTAGAGCGATCAGGGGAAAGTCATCTCAACCATACCCTAACACGCATATGTGTAGGGATGGGAAGAGGAGTAGAAAATGGAAAATTTCAAAGAGAGAAGGGTCGTCTAAGGAGTTTCAAACTAGTGTTTTGGGTACCACGTGGTAGAGGACAAGTCGTCGTGGCCACGAGTATCCAGATGCCAGTGAAACTGCCTAGGCGAAACCAAAATCATACAAACCTGGAAGCACCCGAATGATGCCTCGAGAGACCATAGGGAAAGGTACGCCCTCAACAAAGTGTGAGAGGGGTAATCTCATTCCCACTGAGTAGCTAAAGTAGCAAGGAGGACACACTTGCTACAGAGAAAAGGACTATATCAATGAGAAATAATCATAGAAGACTACAGTGGTACACCCACGTAAGCTAGTGGGACCCTGTAGAGGTGGAAAGCAACATAAACACATCCATGGGACCGCCCTACAACCAGGAGTCGGGTCACGGCGGGAAAGTATGTCACTCTAAGACAAGTGAAGTGATTTTTTGCTAGAAAATCAAAGTTCACTAAGAAGCGACGCTAACATTTGAGACTCGATGTACTGCATCACAACTAAGAAAGCACACAAGAGTAGCGAGGGGACACACTCGCCACTAAGGGAAGTAACATTGCATATGAATGATATTTATGAAAAGCTCACAGTAGTGGTACCCACACAAACTGGTGGGACCCTGTGGGAAGTGGAATAATATCAGTGCATCCGTAGAGCTACCCCAGCAGCTGAGGGTAGAGTACGAATGAGAGAGAGAGTAAAGTAGAAACTGAGTTGATTTTCTGCTAGAAAATCAGTGCTCTCAAGCCAGTGATGCTAACGTCGGTAACCAGGCGTACTGCAACACTACTGGGGAAACAGCTCAAGATGGCGAGGAGACACACTCGCCATTGAGGGAGATGATTTATGAGTAAAATCAATAAACATCAAACATCACAGCGGTAACACTCACCCTGACCGGGGGGACCCTGTGAGAGGCAGGAGCGACACTACCAAACCCATAGGACTGCTCTAGTAGCTGAGAGCAAGGCAAGGGTGAAAAAGTAGGTCACTAAAAGAAATTGGAGAGCTGATTCCCTACTAGGGAATCAGAGCTCGCGAAGGTGGGATGTTAACATCTTGAGCAAGATGTATCACACCACTAATAAGGACTATCATGATTGTGAAAGACCATAATAATCACAAGTGTAAACTCATCCTTGAAGCAATCACTCAGACGCTTCGTAGGAGAAGAGAAAGAAAGACTTTGGGGAATTTGAGCTCTTAGAGAGTATTACCGGGTTCCACCTGTGACAAGGGCAACCGGTTTTGCTCTACTGAGAGCTTCCCTCTTTTATTGTATAGATGCACATTTTTTGTATGTTCACAATCATAGACTAAATATGTCTCGTACTGTCGAAGATAACACCCGGTAGAGGGAACGTTTACCATATCCGTGTGTTACTCCTAGTATGGGACATCCTCTAATGATTGGAACTCAAAGAGGGATATAGGATTGGCTTTGATAACCCAGGCCACATTCGTCACATGAATAAAACTGGGGGCACAATCATAACACGATTGGTATGTGAATAAAATTTAGGTTATGATAGTGGATCAACATTACCCTCCCTAGCTAGCGTAGGTTGGTATGGACCCAGTACAAAAGAAGTCTGAATTGGTTTTGATATCCCAGACCACACTTGGGGGCACCAAGTGAAACTGGGGGACAGAGAGGGGGAAACTCCCAAATTAGCAGAACTCAGAAGAGGAAGATAAAACAAATGCGAGACTCTTACCAGTCCTTAAGAACGGTCTATAACCAGATGGTGGGGTCAAAATATTTTTTGTGCACGAATTTTTAAAAGAATACGGCAAGCATTTAGACAAACTCAATAGTGGGACCACTAAGAGATGTTTAAGCCCTTACCAATCAATCTGAGAGAAGTCTGATTCACACATTTCCTAAAGAGTGAAAATTTCATCAGATAGTGAAAAGACTATTTTTAGAAATGAAAAATTAACCTCTGAATCATCTTGAACCTTTTTTAAAAAAAAGGTTCCGAAAGCTCAGCAATATAGGTTGACTCCGTCTAAACCCGAGAAGGTTAGGGATTTAAATTTTGCCAACCCAGCTTAAGCCCCCTACAAGCTAAGCCGGGCTTTCTCCCTTACATATTCTGAATAAATATCTAATTCAAAAGGGTGTAAATTAGAGAGAGAAACTGGATCTTCTCAATCTTCTTGCATGAAAATACTTTTATATCTAATAAAACATCCTTGCACGATGATAAATCCGAAATCATGATTTTCAAACTCAAGTATCACAAATATCAAAGGGTATGGATTTTCTGAGATTTAGAGATTTACAAGAAAGGGAAGCCATTTACTTATCCACTTTGGGCTCATTTTGAGCCCCTCAACTTGATTTGGCGCACTGCGCATCTTTTAATTACTTGATACACTTTGTGCATCTTTAACTTTGTGGCGCATTTTGCGCAACTTTCCACTTTTGATACACTTTGTGTATCTTTGATTTTTGGCGCACTGCGCATCTTTTCACTTCTGATACACTTTGTGTATCTTTCATTTTGTAACTGGCTCCCTTTCCAAACCTCTACAGGAAAACTTTCCCAGTTGTAAGATTATCTTCCAAACATAAGAGAAGAAAAACTCACTCTCTCGTGCAAGGAAGAAGAACCCACAAAGCAAATCCAATCTTATGATAAGAATGAGTGACTTGAATAAGAAAATTATGAGGTAGATTCATCAGCGTGCGAAAGACGCCTATGAGATAGAAAACTGCAAGATGATTGGAAAAATATGCGTCTCTAAGTCTAATTTCAATTTGATATAGATTTTAGTTCAAAATAGGAAATCATCCCAAGGAAGGGATGAGAGAGAAGGCATACGTTTTTTCTTTTAAATCATTATAATTGTCCTTCAAGCGCTTAAAGGAGTCAACCACTAATTGCTTAATTTTCTAAAGAAGACAGGGGTAAATCTTTCATTAGGAAAAATAAATTCTATACTTTCTAAGGAAAAATTCTCTAAAAAGTCCACTTTGTGTTTCAAGCTCTCAGACTTTTCTCAGATTAATCTTTCTTTTAAAAATTTTGCACATTAAATTTAAAGATCCCACTATTGAAAATAGAACTTGAATTTATATTTGGACTGATATGGGTCAAAATTTGGCCTAGAAGAGTTCAGACAAGGGAGATGATAGAGACTAGAGTTTATGTCAGTGTACGAATCATATCATCTCACCTCATCACCCCTAAGGATAGCCTCATACTTCTCGTAACAAATATCGTGTGGTAGAGGACAAATCGTCGTGGCCACACAGACTGTCAAAAAGTGAAGAAGCCCCTCCAAATACAGGGGAGTATTTGTAGGCGGTAAGGAGACCCCCTCCCTCTCGAAGAGTGAACTCAGACATAGTACTTTTTTAAGTACTGCCCGTTGATGACAGGCATAGGGTGAACACCGTTGGCATCAACGAGTAGGTAGGCACCACCTTCATAGACTTGCTCTACAGCAAAGGGGCCTTCCCAGACAGGCTCGAACTTACCACTTCGGCGACGGCGCGAAATGATAGGTCTGCGTAAAACAAGGACCAACTCGCCAACCCAAAAAGCACGGGGTCGGACAAGGCGATCATGTGATCGAGCCATACGTGCCTGGTATAGTTTGAGGTTCTGATAAGCTTGTAGGCGAAGCTCTTCTAAACCATCAAGCTCTTCCATCCGTAGTCGGGCGTTATCTTCTTGGGAAAGATTGTGGCTGACTGCCACACGTAGCGAGGGGAGTTCGACCTCAAGTGGGAGGACGGCCTCGACCCCGAAAGCCAAAGCATATGGGGTAGACTGAGTAGGAGTACGGTATGTAGTCCTATAGGCCCATAGTGCTTCGGGAAGTCTATCGTGCCACTCTCGTTTGTTTGCAACCAGGATTTTTCTTATTAATTGCACGAGAGTTTTATTGAATGCTTCCGCCAAGCCATTGGCCTTGGGATAGTAAATTGAAGAGTATCGCCAATTGATGTTATGGCGGCGGGCAAATCTAGCAATTTTGGTGCTTCTAAACGACGGGCCGTTATCTGAAATGATACGGCGTGGGACACCAAAGCGATAGACAATATGATCACGAAAGAAACGCATCACATCTTCTGATTTGACTTGCTTAAGTGGCACAGCCTCTGCCCACTTAGAGAAGTAATCAGTGGCAGCTAAAATGAACCTATGGCCCTTAGAGGAAGGAGGGTCAATAGGACCCACTACATCCGTGCCCCAGCCCTCGAATGACCAAGATGATACAGTAGGGTGCAGCGGATTAGGGGGTTGGTGAATCACCGTGCCATGAATTTGGCACTGGTGGCACTTTCTAGCGTGCTCCATACAATCACGGATCATAGTCGGCCAATAGTAACCGAGGCGTTTAATCCTGCCTTTCATTTTTGGTCTGGACTGATGGGCACCGCAAAGACCTTCATGTATCTCGCCCATGACCTTGCGAGCCTCCTCTTTGTTGAGGCAACGCAACCACATTTGGTCGAAAGAACGTCGATACAAGGTATCGTTCACATAAGTGAATGATAGGGCTCTCTTTCTGACCTGGGCAGCAAGAGATCTATCATCTGGAAGCCTGCCATGCTTCAAATACTCTATAAAGGGTACTCTCCAGTCTGATTCTTCCTCAACTGAGAATACTGTGAGGGTCTGATCGGGAGAAGACAGGTCTGCGGGGCATAGGGCTTGACGGCACTGGACAACGATAGACAGTGGGTTGACAGTTGGGTCAGCCAGTTCCTTTGCTAACTTAGCTAATGCATCTGCCTTGCCATTGGCAGATCTAGGGATTTTAGCTAAGGTCACTTCAGGAATCAAACACAAGAGCTCCATTGCCTTGCTGTGATAAGGCAAGAGTTCAGGTTTAAGCACTTTGTAGACTCCCGCTACTTGATTTATGATCAGTTGTGAGTCTCCAAAGATTTTCACCCGCATGACATTCATCTGAATGGCCAACTCTAGTCCTAAAATCAGAGCTTCGTACTCAGCTTCATTATTAGTACGAGGTTCTGAAAGACTGTAGGAATATCTCAGAGTGTGACCTTCAGGGGATACGAAAATGAGGCCCAGACCTACCCTAACTATAGGAGTTTCATTCGGGCTCAAGGCTCTAACGGACGACGCACCGTCAAAGTAAAACTCCCAAGTAGGGGACTCCTGCTCCTCCACACTCATGATTAGCTCGTCAGGCAGCTCATCATTGAGTGGGGAGTCTGCAGGGATCGGGTGAGCAGCAAGAAAATCAACTAGAGCCTGTCCTTTGACGGCCCGCTGGGGGACAAAAGTGATGTCAAACTGCAGTAGGATCATAGACCATCGTGCCAGACGACCTGAGAGGGTCGGTCGGGTCATGAGATACTGCAAGGGGTTGACTCGAGAGATTAGGTTGACCTTGTGTGAAAGCATATAATGCCTAAGCTTCTGTACCGCGAAGATCAAAGCTAAACACTACTTTTCCATCGTGGGGTACTTCAGCTCTGCGGGTATCAATCGTCTACTGAGATAGTACAAGGCATTCTCCTTGCCTTCCTCATTCTCTTGAGCCAATAATGCACCCAAGGACTCATCCAGGGCCGTAGTGTAGAGAATTAACGGCCTCCCTGGGATGGGTGCAGCTAAAACAGGGGGGTTTATCAGGTAGCGCTTTATACTCTCAAAGGCCTCCTGACAACGCTCATCCCAGTGAAAGCGGGCGTCTTTCTTTGGTAGGGCAGCAAAGGGGTGACATCTACCAGACAAATTGGAGATAAATCTCCGCAGGAAGGCTAGCTTTCCTTGAAAAGACCTTAGCTGGGTAAGACTTTTAGGGGGTTTTAGATCTACTATGGCTTTGATCATGGAAGGGTCAATCTCAATGCCACGGTAGCGAACTATAAACCCCAGGAACTTTCCTGCACTAACTCCAAATGCGCATTTTAGAGGATTCATTTTCAAGTCATATTTGCGTAGGCGTTCAAAAACGATTCGTAGATCTCGAAGGTGATCTCCACGGACCTTACTTTTGACTACCAGATCATCCACATAGCATTCAACTTGCTCGTGTATCATCTCGTCGAAGATAACAGTCATAGCACGTTGATAGGTGGCCCCGGCATTCTTGAGACCAAAGGGCATCACCTTGTAGCAGAACACACCTATAGGTTTGCGAAACGCAGTAAACTTTTCCTCTTCGGGGTCCATCTTTATCTGATTGTAACCAGATGAACCATCCATGAAGGAGAAAATGCTATGGGACGACGCTATATCCACCATAAGCTCGGGGATAGGAAGAGGAAAATCGTCCTTAGGACATGCCTTGTTTAAATCACGAAAGTCGATACAGACACGAATCTGCCCGTTCTTTTTCCGGACTGGAACAATGTTGGCAAGCCAAGTAGGGTACTTCTCTTCACGAATGAAATCGGCCTCTATAAGCTTCTTAGTTTCAGCGATCACCTGTTGTTCTATTTCTAACCTCATCCTACGAGGTGCTTGTTTAACAGGGACTGCATCAGACTTTATGGCTAGTTTATGGACTGCTACATCTGGATTTAGACCAGGCATCTCGGTGTAGTTCCAGACAAAGCAATCTTTAAACTCTGAGAGTAGCTCGATGTATTCTTGAGCCTCTGAGTCAGATAACAAGACACTATGAAAAATAGGTCTAGGATCTGATTCAGTGCCTAAGTTTACCTCACACAATTCGTCCATGGCAGAAGTGATGCCATCTTCAAACTCTTGAGGAGAATCGAGTACTCTATCCTCATCATCACCCGGGTCTTCTCTATCGGTAAGAGAAACAACCGGGTATGAGTGGGAAACCGCTCGGATGTTAGCATGGTTAGGTGAGCTCTGCTCGACATAACCTAAACCTTGCTTAGTTTGAGGCATATCAGTCCGCCAAACACGAGCCTGTCGTAGAGCTTGTTCATCTGACCAAGTCGAGATGACTGCACCCCGCTCTACACAGTCTTCCACGAAAGGGGAAAAATAACGAGGGGCAGTTGTGACCCTGTTATCCATAGCGGTCTCCGCTGAACCCTGACTCCCAGGACCCAGCGGGGCACCTACACTATGGGATAACGAGGCACACTTACTAGCTCGTGGTGGTACAAAGGTTTCGTACAGAGGAGGCGGAGGGCGACCTCTAACTTGTAGTGCACCACCGTCACTAGTGGAGGGGGTAACCAAAGATCTTTGGTGAGACTCCTCAACTCTTATTCCACGTATCTGACGGGAAAGGGACTGTTGACTAGTGGTCTGACGTCGGGGGTCTACTTCCTCGTCTGAACCACTGTCAATAACTAAACCACCCTCGGGTATCAGGTACCTACAAAAGGTAGGTAGTGAACTATAATCAGTGAAGTCCAGGGCTGGTGAGGGAGCTGAGCGATGAGGGGTAGTGATCATCTCATCGTCAGAGGAGTCGGACTCGACAGTCAAAGGAGAAGCATAAAGATATGAGGGAGGAGGGATTTGAGTATCGTAGTTTCGCGGCGGGCGAGTCGATCCTCTACCTCTACCTCTACCTCGCTCTCCCCTACCTCTACTAGGGGGAACATCGTGCCCAACTGCAAATTGGAAAGGAGATCTAACAGGATCTGCAGTGGAGGTATCTGCCTCAATACTAACCTGTGACGGACCTTGCGCAGGTAGCTGTACAGGACCCTGTACAGTACTGGCAGGTGTCACTGGTGACTGGGCAGAAGGAGGTTTACTCTTCTTACGATGTATGTAATGCTCAGCATCATCGTAAATAGAGACCTCATGCACGGAAAAGGGTTGGGTATCCCCGGGAATGGAGTACTCGACTTCATTCCTCATATACTTCATACATTGGTGCAGGGTAGAGGGCACCATTCCATACTCATGAATCCAGGGCCTTCCTAAGAGAGCCCTGTATGAAGTATCTGCCTCGATCACATGAAACTTCACCTCAGTAAGGAAATTTCCAAACTTCAGGGGTAGGGTGATAGACCCTAGGGCACGCTGTCCTTGGTCTTTGAAGCCTTTCAACATAATCTTATCGGATGTTAACTTCAGATGACCCAGGGAGAGGCTCTTCAAGGTTTCGTAACTCAGAATGTTTACTGAAGCTCCTTGGTCAATGAGGACCCTGTTCAACTCATAACCATTGACTTCAGTGGTGACATATAAAGGACGATTGTGATCAGAGGTACCCAAGAGGAGATCACGATCTGAAAAGGTAATGCACGGCATCTCTCTCAAAAGGCATGCATCTCCAACAGATTCGGAAGCAAAGAAGGCTTGATAGGACTCTGGTTCGAGTAGTGCTTTTACCAGGATCTCTCTCAAGTCAGAAGACATCATCAAAGCGTCATAGACACTGAGAAGGGCAGGATTTTTCCTTAAATGGGCCAACACATTGTAATCGACCTCCAGCTGAGGGCCTTTCCCTTTCTCCTTAGACTGCTCTTGGGAGGAAGGGATAGGATCGTCCTGCTGGGTAACAATGTTCTTATCTTTCTCTTTTGTATTCTTAGCCATCCTAGGTGGAAGAACCTTCCCTGAACGCAAGTGAACTTCCTGTATCGAGTCATCTTTGACAGGAGATTCACTTGGTTCAACGGTGATGGCATGTGTTGGCTCCACGGAAAGTGACTGGAGTGGGTTCTCGGATTCATCTTCTGAATCCATGTAACAACCACCCTCCGGAATCATAAAGACTGGTTCCTCATCACACTCAGACTCTTCATCACATACAGAACCATCATAAGAAACATGTAAAATATTGAAAGAGCGAGTGCTAGAAGAAATAAAAGTAGGAGCAGAACACCAGAAGTAGCCAGAATCACCTTCTTCTATTATTTCATCATCAGTTGAAGGGAGAACGAAATCCTTCAGCGTAAGTGCTGGAAGGCGTCCCGTCTTCTCCTCAGAAGTTACAACAAACTTTTCCTTTTCATACATCTTTTTATTACATAAAATAGGAAAAGAAATGTGCTCAGTAGGCACTACAATAGGAGAAGAAAAAGGTGCTGGCGAAGAAACTGGGCTGGCAACTGTCGATTTGGCCTGGGTAGGCCTCCTCTCAACTGCCTCTGAACTCTGAACTGTCTGCCGGATCATCTGCCTCGTCTTCCGAGAGAGTGCTAACTGCCACTCCCCCTCAGAACCTCTGGGTGATCTGCTACGACTGCTCTGTCTGCCACTCTGGCTGTCACTACAACCACTGGAGCCCGAGATCATCTGAACTGTCTGAGGTGTCTTGCCCTTGGGCTGAACCAGGTCGCTGTCCTGTAGGTGGATCTGCCCACTAGCCATGAGCTTCTCAACTCTGTCCTTGAACACATAGCAGTCTTCTATGACATGCCCGATATGTCTGTGAAATAGACAATAGAGTGGGTGTTCTGTCTGCCCTTCCTCTTCCACTCTATTATTGTTCGGGAATGTTAAGATGTTTCTCTTAGTAAGGAACTTGAAGATCTTCATCATACTTTCCCTTTTAAAGGGATATTCCTTACTAAGCTTCTCCCGTAGGTACTGCTGACTCTCTGGGGTCCTACGGGAGGGTCTAGACTGCACTGCTGACTGGCCCGGTGTGTGAGACTGTTGAGGTGGTGCTGAACTGACTAAGGGCTTCTTGCCCTTATCTGATGGCCCATAAGTACTGTGTACCTCTCCTCTCCTAGGTGGAGGTGCTCCTGATGACTCCTGCCGCTGAGGTCTACGTGAAGGTTGACTCTCAACCTTAGGAGGGATTGCATCGGGTATGCTGTCCTGCAAACTGATCACCTTTGTCAACAACTTCTGAAAGGTTCTGATGCTGAAACCCTTCAGATAAGGTGCTATTGGACCATCTATGTTCTTCAATAAAATTTCTACTGCATGCTGCTCCTGTAACTGGGGCTCACACTGTAGGCTGAGGTTCCTCCATCTGACTATGTAATCTGGGAGAGGCTCTCGGGGCCGCTGTCTAGTCACTAGCTCTCCAACTGTAACTCGGTGCTCTGCACTGACAAACCTCTGAACAAACAACTGCTCCAACTCTGCAAAGGTGCGTACTGAATCGTTGGGGAGGTCGGCGTACCAGGCAAAGGCCACCCCAACTAAACTGCTGACAAAGAGTCTCAACATCAGTGCATCGTTCCCTCCTATGTTGCAACAGATGGCTCGATACTGGGCCACGTGCTGCCTCGGGTTCCCAAACCCATCAAAGACTCTGAACCTAGGAGGGACAAAACCAGGGGGTAGGGCTCGTGCTCGTACTCTACTGGGTAAGGACGCCCCCTGCTAACTACCTCTCCAGACTTCCTGGAGGAAATGGCCTATTCGACCTTCTGGGCAATCAGATCCTGAATCTGTCCGGCTGACAACTGAACTGACTGACTCTGGACTGGGGTAGTAAAAGCAACTACTGTCGGTGCCACTGGAACTGCTCTCTGGGCCCTGTCTACTCCCACAGGACCTGGTGCTACTACAGGTGGTGCTGCTGGCTCGTCCCTGGACGTAGCAGGAGTGCCTACGCCCGTCATCTGGGGCATCACCCCCAAAGCTGTCAACTGAGCTGTCATCGCTGCCATGGCCCTGACCATCTCTGCCATCTGAGTCTGTAACTGTAGTACTGTGGCATCTGTCTCAACTGACCGGGGAGATCCTCCTACCTCAGCTTCTCCCTGCTCATCATCATCATCTGCCTCTATCTGCTCGTCTGAGTGGCCACGTCTAGTAACCACACATACTCTGTGTACCGGTATGTCTCCATCTGACTCCTCCTCGAGTAAATCATCCTCAAGTGCCTCATCCTCGTAGAGGGTCTGATGGAAGTCCTCTGCATACGGACTCAAAGGGGAAGAAGTCTCGTAAGGGCTAAGGGCTGGCTCTGCCCGAACCGGTGAACCACTAGGAGAAACTGCAACATCATCGTCCGTTGCTGCATCACAGACCATCGGAACTGCCTCTGATCCGGAAGGAACAACTGCCTCTAACTGCTCAACTGCCTGAACTGGCTGTACTGCATCGACAGGGGACTCTGCCTGTCGTCGTCTCCACACCCATCTACTGCGATGGGACCCAGTAGGGGCAACTGACTGCTGCGGGGCTACTACAACTGAAGGGAGCTGGGGTCTGGGAGGCTCCAACTGCTGCCTCTGTCCACGACGACGTGGGCGTCGTCCAACAACCGGAGTAACTGTCTGTGGTCTCGCCAACGGAACTGAACTAACAGGCTGCCTGGGTGGCTGTCCTCTCTGCCACCTGTACCTCTGTCTAGCAGTCTGTCTCTGCAACTGAACGGACGCCTGAGAAATCTGGTGGAGTAACCTCTCTTGACTGACAGGGCCTCGACCCCGCGCTAAGCGGATAATACTCTGAATCCTCTGAGAGAGGGTTCGAGCAGCATCATCCCTGGGGACCCTAGCGCATGGTAAAGTAGTAGCGATAGGAGGGGCCGCCGCAATGCGAGCAACGTCCTCCTCATCACCACTGTGTGTCAGTGGGGAGAAGCGTCCTCCCTGAACCGCTGCTATCTCAGGGGCAACTGTAACGTCTGAGGTAGGGGAAACTGCAACTGGTCGTGGTGCCCACTGCCTAGGGACCACTCTCCTCTGAACTGGCTCCTGGTGAGCCAACGAATCTTCCATCCGCTGTCTATCTGCCTCGGATGCAGCCAACCGAAGTCTACGGTTTCTATTCCTCCGGGCCCTTCTCCCAAGGCCGGAGGCGGAAGACGAAGCAACCTCTGAACCCACCACCTGAGTGGCAGGGGGAACAGGAAGTACGGGAAGTGTCGGGGTCTGCACGAGGGTCTCTGGGTGAGACAGTCGAGCGAAAGCTGAAACCCGACGGGAGGAAGGCGAAGGAGCCTCGGTCTGGGCACCCCTCTTCCTGGAGGAAGAAGGAGGGGGAACCCGAACATGAGCTGCCTCTACCGGAGTAACAACAGGGGTAACTACTGTCTGCCGGCGCTGAGGGGCCGGGGCAGTCTGAACAACAGGTGCAGTAGGCACTGGTCGCCTAACCGCTGGATGAGTGGGCTGAACTGGGAGTGGTCTAGGCACTGGCTGCCTAACCACAGGGTGTGCCGGCTGCACACGAACAGGAGTAGGACGAGCAGGTGCCCGGGCTGTCCGCCGAGCAACTGGACGTCCAAAAGGTCGCATGGCTGCGCGAGCCCTCCTCTGGGGAGGAGAGTAGGCAGCAGCCTCAGCAGGGGTCGGCCCGCCAAGAGTGACGAAGGCCGAGTCAGTGAAGGAACCAAAAGTGATTCCTCCAGCGGGAGGACTGGCTAGCAGGGACTCAGGAAGTGTCACCCGCGCGTCAGAACCAAAACTGAAAGTAACGGAAGGCACGAAGGAAGCCATGGCACTGTCTGCCAAGAAGAAGAAAAGAATTTTAAAATGATTAGTAAGAAATAACGAGAAGATGAATGATAGATAAGGGACGGAATGACCTAGAAGGTCCGAAGGAGGAAGGCTTAGCTAGGGGGAAACCCTAACTAAGAAGAACGAAAAGAAAGAATCCTAGCTAGGGGGGAACCCTAACTAAGAAAAAGAAGAACGATCCTAACTAAGGAAGGACCCTAACTAAGAGTGGGACGGACCTAATCTAAGGAGTACCAATCCCGGAGTACACACAAGAAAAGGATAATATAGAATCCAAAGATGGAGAGAGAAACCTGTCCCACCGTGGTCGCCAGAAACCTGTGGACCTCCGAAAGGACACTAACAAACACCATCGCCCCGCGAGGGGAGACAGTATCTGTTGCCAATGGAAGGGCAGATTCGATCACACATATGATTAACCATTGAGGATAGCGGCTCTCACCAGCACAGCCCGATGGATAATAATATATATGATCTAATCACAACGGGTTTCCCCCACCCGATACATTAGCTCGAATGGGGTTTATTTGAGAGTGGGATTCGGTTTCCCACGGGCGCAAGCCCCCGTGGTTAATTACATCTCAAGCCGGGGCCTGAGAAAACTCTCGATTAAGGATTCTACATTATTCTTTCCAAATTGGGATTAGCACATAGGGCGAAGACTAGGAAGTCCTACTCAAAGGGGAAGAGAGGTTCAACTAGGCTTAGTCAACATACACGGCTCAGATCAACATCCGGAGGGACTAAGGTAGTGGGAAGAAACTGGAGAAACTAAAAGTCATGCACTCAGAGCATGCAGGAGAGAAGGATGGAGGTGGCGTCATCCGTGTGACGCGGATATGTAGGGTTTAGGGTCTCTGGAAGACAGAAGACCTACCTACTGATGAGGCGTACTACGAAACAGTAGTAGCCTCGAATCCTAAATCTAATGGGTTTAGTGTTCTACGCAACACTAACACCTGTGTCCTAACTAATGCAATGCAAAACCTGGACTTACCCCGGCCTGGAAGGGGGAGCCAGCTAACCACCTAATCACTTTAAAACCATGCTGCCCAGTCATTTATGAAGGATGGGTAGGTGGGATTATCCGGACTCTACCCACGGGCGGGGAAGTGTCTTATAGAAGGAAAGAGAGAAATGCAACGATATGCATGCTACCCCGGACGATTCCGGCAATTCCCTAGGTCGTTAAGTTTCTAAATTATTTAAATCTTAAAATTTGAATATTAGTTGGGAGTAGAAAAAGTTTTAGTCCTTAAAGAGCCTAACGAAATCCAGGCTAAAACAAAAGCGACATGCAAAACGCCAAGAAACTAAGAAAAGCGAACAATCCTAGAGGCACACAATCGTAAAACACATCAAAATTATCCAAACAAATTAATAAATGTCCATAGGCCAACTGCCCTTAATTACAACCCAGGGTCTGCAGAAAATTAAAGTGGCCGGGCACCACTGCCAACAACCCAGATTTCTAATCCTAAGATTGACGCAAGTTATTTTGAGTGGGATACACTTGGTCTTCGTCTTCTTGATCTTCTGTTCCTTGGACTCCTCGGATCTTAGTTTTGTAGGAATCTTTGGATCTCAGCTTCCTTGGGGGCTCCTTGGACCTCAGCCTCCTTGGACTCCTCGGGTAGTAGAATAATCCAAATTTGGATTCCCAAATGGAAAATGACTATCCTCATATTGGGTGTCCTTTTCTCTTTGGGCATCCAACCTTTGGATTCTTGTATCCCCACTCAAAATAAACTTTCACAACTCTATACCAGATTACAAGTGATTTACATTAATGAAAAGCAGTAAATCTAGACTCCCCTGCAAGGTTATCCTAATAAAAGTCATCCCAAGCAGTTTAATATATCACAAGCAGTTATAAGAAAATGAAATGCTCATCACAGCCACACTTGGCCATGCTCTTAATTATTTTGAGGGCTACGCAAGCTCTGGAGCACCTGTAGCAATTTATAATGATTTTCAATTAGCCCTCATTTATTTAGGGGGGCTGAGCAATTTCTGAAGCACCTGCATAAAATGACATTAGTATTTAAATCATGATTATTGCCCCCCTTTTATTTAGCGCTGCATGAGCATGGCCACCTGCAGAGGACATCGTTAGTATCAACCTCGATCCTAACCTATGGGTATTCTATCGTGCAATCACATCAAATCCCAGGGTACAATGAAAGTAAGCAAACACATCAATAGTTCAATCACAACATGCAACGAAATTCGGAAAAGCTCGGCACGCAGCAGAAAAGTAAACACCGGCCTAGCCTAAGTCTAGAAGTGGTGCCCTAGCAAACAATTCTACAGTGTGTGTAAGAGCCTGTGTGGCTGAGGTAGATCCTAAGCTAGGTAGTTAATTACAATTGCCTACTGTCCAGGTTAGTTGTAGGTCTGAAAAGGGAAGTTTTATTTAAAGTCCAAATATTAGTGAATTGAGATTTATCTTAGTTGATTTAATGTGTGGATCAATTTTATTTCTTAGGGTAATAATATTCGAAGTTTAAATTGCATTAGTGAGTTTTAGGGGGTTCGGGGTCCACCTATACACTAAGTAAAAGGGGGTCCAAAATTGACTTTTTGATTAAAGGGTATCTATAACCAGCTAATATTTTTATAAAATACTAGGCCTTAACCTGATCAGTTAGACATTTAGCATGCCCGATTTGGATTCTTCTATCCAAAGTTATGAATTTCTGAAGTTTTGATCTTGTTTTGAACTAAGTTTGACTGGATTGTTGACTTTTTGATTTTGGTTGGTTTCTGGAATCTTAATGTTTTTTAATGAATACTAGACCCTAATGTGAGTTGAATGCCTTTGAGTTTGCTGGATTTGGAGTTTCCTACGCAAAGTTATGAATTTTAGAAGTTTCGGGCCCTAGACTATATGCTACAGTTGACCGAAAAGTTGACTTTTAAATTTAAGCTGATTTCTGGCCACCTGAGATTTTAAATAAATACTATACCTTAATTAGAGTTAGGTGCCTTTTAATTTTCCCATTTTGGAATTTTCTATAATTAGTTATGATTTTTAGAAGTTGGGGCAATTAAAGGAATTATCGAAATTGCCTAATTAGGGGTATTTTGGGGGTTTTGGCCCAAATCAGCTCCAAACTGATTGGAATCACCCCCAAAGGTCAGAAATGACCTAAGAAGATGTTCCCAAGTGTTTGGGGAAAATTTGGGATTTTTAATAATTTTTAATGATTTAATTAAGGCAAAAAGGTGATTTTTGATTAAGGTTGAATTAAAGTCCAGATTAAGGTCCAATTAAGGGGCCCTAATTATCTAAGGTTGGGAAATGAATTTTGGAGAGTTTGAGGTATTATGGGTATTTTTCTGATTTAAAATGGATTTATTAGATTTTTCTGAAGTTTCTAAGGCTTAATTAACGGGTAAATTAGGGTTTGCTAATTAAGTGTTTTAAAGAGTCCGGAAAATTCCTAGAAAATTCTAGAGGGTTCCAGATGTCACTATGCACCAGTGTTTAAAGTTTCGCAGCAATCTGGGATCTATCATAGCTTCTAGAAATATTCTGAGTTCGCTAGACAGTCCTTAATTATTGTCCTTAGTGCGTCACTACACTAAGCAGGGATAAAATAAAGTTACTAACCCTTGGGCACGACACAGAGGGTAAATGCAGCAAGTATAAACACACCAAACAATGTCCTTAGATCTAGGAGAGCCTAGGCTATGTGCTTGTGCAACCTACACATGCAAGGACTACGAAAACACTAAGTAAAGAGGCCTAATGAAGTGATTAGTGAATGATTGGGATAGAATCATTCACTAATCCTTCTCCCACATGAATGCTTTTCAAACATATAGTCTAGGTTTAAAATTTCAAAGAGGTAGACCTCCCAAAATTAGGGGATTTAAATAATATTTAATTTTAAAATAAGTTTTAAAATACATAAATATCATAAATATATAATAATATAGGTTTAAAGATAAGCTAGTTGAAATTAGTTCAATTCATAGGCATGGGAGGCCTACCAGCCACCAAGGGATTTTAAAAATAATTTTTATTTTAAAATAATTAATTATATTAATTAAATAATATTTAAATAGTTAAATAACCAAGTAATACAGAAAACATCCAGAAAGGACAGAATTAGATGCAGGAAATAGTTTTAAATTAAAATTCATATTTTTCTGAAAAGTTTAAGGTATTGTGCGTCAAAATCCGGTTTAAAACGAGAAAGTTGTGAATTTTTGAAGTTTAATAGGTTCAAAGGTAATTTTAAAATAATTTAAAATAATTAATATTTAAAAATAATTAATTATTTTAAAACAAATCAGATATAATATCTGGATTTTAAAATAAATTTAAATAACAATAAAATAACTTTAAAGCATTAAAAAAATAATGTAATAATAGTCAAGATAGTTTCAAAGTATTAACAATATAATAATATTATTAAAATAATAATATTATTAATTTAATAATGTTAAAATAATGTTAATAATAATAATGAACTATTAACATTATAATAACATGAATATTTAATGTAGTAATGATAATAATATTATTATTATTAATGATATTGATATTAAAATAATATTAATAATGATAATAAATATTAATATTATAATAATATAAATATTAGTATAATAATAATATTATTAAAATAATAATACTATTATTAATCATAATATTAATATTATAATAATATTAATAATAATAATTAACTAATATAATAATAGTAATAGTAATAAAAATAATTAGGATAATTAAAATGATAAAAATAGTAATAATAATAATAATATAATAATAATGATAATAACAATAATAATAATAATAATAAACATAATTAAAGTAATTAAAATAGTAATAATAATGATGATAGCAATAATAATAATAATAATAATAAAAGATTAAAATAATAATAATAATAATAATAATGATAAAAAAAGATTAAAATAATAATAATAATAATAATAATAATAATAATAATAATAATAATAATAATAATAATAATAATAAAAAATAATTTTCATAAATAATTTAAATATTGTAAATAATAATAACTAAATAATTATTTAAATTTATTTAAATTTTTCTGATTTTTAAAATACAAATTAAAACACATTTTAAAATAAATATTATTTAAATAATCATTTGGCGGCGGCGGCGGCTCGGTGCGGCGGCGGTCAGCCACGTGTCGGCCCGGGACTGGTTCCGCGGTCCCGGGCAATGATTGGGGAGAGAACCCGCGGCGGCGGCGGCTGGGTGGCCACGCGGCGAGCCCTGATTGGGTCCGCGGTTCTGGGGCAATGATTGCCGCGGCGGGCAATCATTGCCGTAATGACCGCGACAATGATTGCCGCGGTCGAACCGCCACTTAGCCACGTCAGCGCTTGGCGCTGTCCGTCGGATCGTCCGCGGTTTGAACGGACGCCCCAGATCGCTCCACGTGGCTAGCGGAACCGCGGGGTCAGTTCCCGTGGTCGATCTGGACCGCGGGACGGCGGGATCGTGACCGTTGATTATGAAATCAACGGTCCAGATCGGCTCCCAGCGAACGGTAGCAGAACCCGAGCCCTAGAACGAGTTTTTGGGCTCGCTCTCTCGATCCGATGGATCGAATCGAATGAAAATTGAGACTTAAGCTATAAACATGAAGAGCAATCATGTGGGGCAAAGATTTTGATCTAAATCGCAATATTCGCAACGCTAATTAACTCCATGTGTTCTAAACTAGGGTTTAGGTTTTTACCTAATCCACACGGTGGATTCGGAAGATCTTGGGCTTGTTGAACTTGTAGACTGTCCACGAGTACTTCCTTAGTTGATCTCGAGCCCCGAAACGCCTTGGATCGGACGGGATTTGCGTAGGAAGGTTCTATCCCTCGGTTCGCCGGAGATCTCGCCGCCGGCGGGTTTGACCGTCGGGGTTTGACTTGGGGAGGGTAGAGGAAGACCTAGGGAGCTCGTATGCCAATTCTCAGGGTTTGGGAACGTCTAGAGAGAGAGCAAGAGAAGATCCCCCTCCCAACAACCCTAAGGCTCCTATATATGGCTCTAAACCTAGGTTGGACGGCTAGGATTGGGTTAGGGATTGATTAGGAGGGAAAACTAATCAAGTGGGCCGTGGTCTTGATTAGGGATCCATAGGAATGGCCTCAAAGGCCTTAATAGGTCTTAAATAGACCTAAATAGGTCATTTAGACCTATTAAGAGCCAGAGTTGACCAAGTCCATGCTTGACTTGGTCAAAACAGTCAACTAGGCTCAAAGAATCAATGGATTGGGCCTAGGGGGGTTAGATTTGATTAGGATTTGATTTGGGTTGATTTAGACCCATTAGGGTCTATATGGGTCAACCTGGGTTGACCTGGTCAACCAGGTTGACCCAGGGCCAAGACCTAGGCCCAATGGGTCAAGCCTGACCCACTGAGTCCAGTGGAGGAGAGAATAGGGCTTGGAGAGCCCTGGATTGAGTTTGGATTTGATTTAGACCCACATGGGCCTAATGGGTCAACCTGGGTTGACCTGGTCAACCAGGTTGACCCAGGGCCTGGGTCTGGGCTCAGCAGACTTGGTTTAACCCCCTGAACCCACTGAGATGGGTCTTGGGGTCTAGCCTGGTCAAATTTGACCAGGTCAGCTCTTTGACCTAGGTCTGGGGGAAAACAGGGTCAACAGAGGACCCAAGCCAAGAAGAGAAGAAGAGAAGAAGAAGAGAAGAGAAGTCTAGGAGGGAACAACTCCTCCTCGACCACCGCCGGAACACCGCCGGAACTTCGCTGGAACTCCGCCGGAACACCACTGAGGCACCACCGGGCGCCCGAGGGACGCCGGAGCTCTACCCGACGCCGGAGCAACATCAGAATTCTGCCCGATGCCAGAATTCTGCCCGACGCCCGAGTCACGCCAGACTTCTTTCCAAGTGACGCCGGAATTCTGTCGGACACCCAAGTGACGTCGGAACTCTGCTTGGCCTTGTAACCGATACTCATTATAATCTGATAATCCTGAATCTAAAGGACGAATCAGTCTCGTGTATTTCATACAACACTAGTGGAATTATTTCAATTGGGCGTGGCCCCGTGGTTTTTCCCTTTTTCAGGGCTTTCCACGTAAAAATCCTGGTGTTCTTTCATTCTTCTGTTTGTGTGCTGGATATACGTACAACGCTGAGACGGAAATTTAAAATCTATCGCCGTGTATATTTGAGTCCGCAACAGTTTGGCGCCGTCTGTGGGAACCTCATCCCACAACTTCATATATTGCTACGATGGTCAACAGGCGCAGCAGTCGCATCATTGGAGCTTCTCGCTCCAACTCCCACCAGTCCAGAAATCAGTCTATAAATCATAGATGCCTGGTATCTACCTCTTTCTACCCCAGGGGGTAAAACGTACCTGGAGAAGGGACCTCGGGACCCTCCTAAGAAGAGAGAATTCAAAAGATGGAAGAATCTCAAAACGAGATCCTATAACTCCTGCGAGAGACTCGACAACCGACCCTAGCACCTCAGGAGGAGGTTCTTCTCGCTCGAGATCCACCACGTGTTGAAGCTGTTCAAATCGAACATATTCAAGTTGAGATTCCTTTTCCTCCACCCAGGAGGCGTTCGCAGTCACATCAAGATAACGAACTGACTGATATAGCAAGTTCTACCCATCCTCCGCACACAGGTCGGCAATCTCTCCTTCCTCAAGACCTCCCTGAGGAGCTAGCCCAACATCACATTGCTGAGCTCCCTCGCAATACCCTACGCCACGAACTGCGACGATCGGTTCGAGAGGAGTTCCCTACAGGAGGCGTAAGGCAACCTCTTCGTCAGTGGGACTTCCAGGAGTCGTCACCCCTAACGGAAGCCATTCTTCAGCACCCTATTTCGGCTGGCCTTAAGCTACCAAGCATCGAGTCCTACGATGGGACATCCGACCCGTACGAGCACATCGACCATTACAGGACCATCATGCATATTCAACAAGCCTCAGACGCACTCCTTTGCCAGGTTTTCCCTGCCACTCTTAAAGGGCAAGCTCGAACATGGTTCTATTCACTTCCAGCCAGAAAGATCCCCACATTCGTCAAATTGGCCAAAGTATTTGTCGAACAGTTCGTAGCCAACTGAAGAATTACTAAGGATTCTTCTCATCTCTCTGGGATCCGTCAGAACGAGGGAGAAACATTAAAAGAATATTTTCAATGGTTTTCCACCGAGGTGTGGACCTCCGAAAGGACACAGAAACACCATCGCCCCGCGAGGGGAGACAGTATCTGGCCAATGGAAGGGCAGATTCGATCATGCATACGATTAACCATTGAGGATAGTGGCTCTCACCAACAGACCCCGATGGATAACAATATGTACGATCTAATCACAACGGGTTTCCCCCACCCGATACATTAGCTTGAATGGGGTTTATTTGAGAGTGGGATTCGGTTTCCCACGGGCGCAAGCCCCCGTGGTTAATTACATCTCAAGCCGGAGCCTGAGAATACTCTCGATTAAGGATTCTATATTATACTTTCTGAATTGGGATTGGCACATAGGGGGAAGACTATGAAGTCCTACTCAAAGGAAAAGAGAGGTTCAACTAGGCTTAGTCAACATGCACAGCTCATATCAGCATCCGGAGGGACTAAGGTAGTGAAAAGAAACTGGAGAAAATAAGTAAATCATACACTTGAAGCATGCAGGAGAGAAGGATGGAGGTGGCGTCATCCATGTGACACGGATATGTAGGGTTTATGGTCTCTGGAAGACAGAAGACCTACCTACTGATGAGGCGTACTACGAAATAATAGTAGCCTTGAATCCTAAATCTAGGGTGGGTTTAGTGTTCTACGCAACACTAACACCCGTGTCCTAGCTAATGCATTCTGGGCTTATATCCTGCCTGAAAAGGAAAGCCAGCTAACCACCTAAGCGTATAAAATCCATGATATCCAAGTCTTTATGGAAGATGGGTAGGTAGTTTGGTTATTGGAAGTAGGGCCGACGTCTAGAGAGTCTCCTAGATGGTCCTGGACTTATGTAGGGTGTATGCTCCTAAGACTAATGCAATTAGAATTTTAATTTAATTAGTTTCTAATGCAATACATGCTGGTTAACGATCTCAAATCAAATATGCATAGAATTTTTAAAAAAGGCTTATAAAAATAGTTTTTTTTAGAAAAGACTAGACTTCCCCAGATCCAACACCTCATCCTCATAGGTCGGATTATCTGGACTCTACCCGCAGGCGGGGAAGTGTCTTATAGCAAGGAGGGAGAGAATGCATTGATATGCATGCGACCCCGGACGATTCCGGCTATTCCCTAGATCGTTACATTTCTATGTTATTTATTTCTTAAAATTTTAAGTATTAATTACGAGTAGAAAAATTTTATTCCTAAAGAGCCTAGCGAAATCAGGCCAAGCACATGCAAGAAAGAAATCTAAGAAAAGCAGGCAATTTCTACTGCGCACACAAAATAAACACATCAATATAAATCCACAGAGCAGAGTAAGAAAGAGTCCACAGTCCACGGCAAGTGCCGTATAAGTACAACCCAGGGTCTGCAGAAAAGTAATGGTGGCCAGGCCCCACCGACAACATCCTGGATTCTAATCCTACTAAATGACGCAAGTCTTAAATGCGAGGCATTTCGTCTTCAAATATTCATCTTCGAGTGGATCGTCTCCCCTCAGATCTTCTTCCTTTAGATCGCCCTCCTTCGGATCGTTCTCTGGAAGGGTACCCAAATGAATAAGAAATTCCCTGTGAATGGCCTTTCTTTTTCTCTTTGGGTACCGAGTATCTGAAATGCCTTGCCTTTAAAGACTTTCACAACTCGATATGAATTATATCAAATTACATTATAAAAAAGAAAATCTAGACCCAGACTGAACCTGCAAGGTTATCCTAATAAAACATCCCAAGCAGTTTATATGTCACGTCTCAAGCAGTTATATCTATGCAGAAAAATAAACACACTTGGCCACGCTCTAATTTATTTGGGGGCTAAGCATTCTGGAGCACATGTAGCAAGCATCTATAATTTATGATTTATCATATTAGCCCCCATTTATTTTAGTGCTGCGTGAGCATGGCCACCTGCATAAGACTGAGTCAGTATAAAACGTCCCTAGCCTAGGGGTAGATCTAACGCACAAACAATCAATATCACAAACAAAATACAGTGCGGTAACAAAATAAACAAACACTCCAAGTCAACACAAACAGCACACGTGCCACATGCAAGAGCGATCACAACACAGAAAACAACTGAGAAGGAAAACACCGGCCTAACCTAGATCTAGAAGTGGTGCCCTAACAATCAATTCTACGTGTGTGTAGAAAGTTTGTGTGGCATTGGATAGATCATATATTGGGTAGATGATTTGAGTTGTTTTGTGTTAATATTTGTTGAAGGTTTGAAAAGGAGGATTTGGTTAAAGTTCAAATATTAGTAAATTAGGATCCATTTTAGTCAATTTAATTTGTGGATCAATTTTAATAGTTATGGTAGTAATCTTTAAAGTTTAAGTTATATTAGCGAGTTTTAGAAGGTCCAGGGTCCTCTTATACGCTAGGTTAAGAGGGTTCAAAAATGGCTTTATTAGAAATAGGTTGGGTCTAGGGGAGTTAGTGTTTTTATTAAATACTAGATCTTACTATGAGTAATCAGACTGCTAGTTTGCTGAAATTGGAGCTTTCTAGGCAAAGTTATGATTTTAGGAGGTTTCGGGCCCTAGACTATAGGCTACGGTTGACCGAAAAGTTGACTTTTCATTTTAGGCTGATTTCTGGACACCTAATATTTTTAATAAATACTAGACCTTAATGTGAGTTGAATTCCTTTTAGTTTGCCCATTTTGGAGTTTTTTGTAATTAGTTATGATTTTTAGAAGTTGGGGCAATTAAATAAATTATCAAAATTACCTAATTAGTGGTACTTTGGGGGTTTTGGCCCAAATCAGCTCCAAACTGATTGGAATCACCCCCAAAAGTCAGAAATGACCTAAGAAGGTGTTCCCAAGTGTTTGGGGAAAATTTGGGATTTTTAATAATTTTTAATGATTTAATTAAGGCAAAAAGGTGATTTTTTATTAAGGTTGAATTAAAGTCTAGATTAAAGTTCAATTAAGGGGCTCCAATTATCTAAGGTTGGGGACTGAATTCTGGAGAGTTTGAGATATTATGGGAATTTTTGTGATTTAAAATGAATTCATTAGAATTTTTTGAAGTTATCGTGTCCTAATTAAAGGGTAAATTATGGTTGATTAATTAAGGGGTTTAATGAGTCCTAAAAATTCCTAAAAAATTCTGAGGGGTTTAGGATGTCACTGAGTTTAGGTGTTTCAAATTTCAAGTCATTCGGGGTTCTACCCTAATTCCTGAAATTTTTCTAAGTTGCTAGACGGGTCCTTAATTGTTGTCCTTAAGGTGTTGCCAGTGTTGTAGGGGATTAAGAGATGTTTATTTCTAACCCTTTAGACATTCGCATATATGTAGCTGGGTTCAAGGATCTATGATAAAATAATACATGAAAAATAATCTAGTAATTGAAGCTTCTACAAGGTCCTAAAGGTAGGGGAACGTACACACAGATGGGCTGCCTAGAGGCTATCTAAGTTTTAAGAAAACTTACAACACCGGGGGCTATGACCCGGTGGTATCGCCCGTAGCACCCCCACCAGAATGAATGGGGGCGACTGATGCTCGGATCCGACTGTCCAAGCTCCTTCGTCTAGTGCTCCAGTTGCTCCTTGCTTTTGCCTTCCCAAGAGTACCTTGCAAAGAACAAAGAAAAGAACAAGTATTGGATGAGAGCAGAATCATGTTCAATATGCAAATAATCAAAATAAAATGCTATTAAATGAAAACATACCTTTTCTTTTGTCTGGATGTTAACTTGGTTGTTTGCTCTCCGAGACTGCCTGAGTTTGTAGGAACTCTCCTATATTGCTCCAAAAATGGTCTTTATTTATTATTTTTATGGAATGTTAGCATCTCATTGATAGGCATGCTCTGTCAAAGTCCAAACATGCCTTTGCCCCACCCTTATTCCCATTCAGCATTTAAGCCAAATGCAAATAAGAGGCGTGAGAATTTGGATGCTATTTGATGTTCCCACGTTTTATAAAAAAAAGCACTCGAAAGACTTGACACAATCACCCAAATCACTTTCATATAAAACTCAAAGCAATATAGAAGAAAACCCAATCTTGAAACCACAATCCAAATAAAAATTTCAACTCACATTTCTTTTGAAACTCGCCTTTGAGACCAAAAACAAATAAGAGAGAAAATGCATCCATAAAAAGAGAACTGAAAGAGTCATCTAACATCAAATGTCTCCAATGCAAAACCATTCATAAAATTCTCAATCCCCAAAACAACTCAAAGAACCTTCCAAACGAAGCAAAACATAAAGCTTTTCATGCAGGAAACCCACTATGACTCCTTCCGGTGCAAAACAAATAGCAAGCTTCTTTAACGTGGGATGACTCTATGAAAATCTTCTAACAAGAAGGTTTCATAAAGCGTATCGTAGTAATTCCCAATGCAAAAGTAATTTACAAAGCTTTTCCAATCATCAAACAACTCACCCAACTTTTCATCACAAAGCAACTTTCTAATATGCAAACACTTTAAATTTCTCCTACATTCATCTCCAAGGTAGCTTGGAACATAAAATGGGTGAAAATCCACACCTAACCCATCTCCAAATCAATTTGAGACATGAAAAAAAGTAAAAATCTGCATATAACCTCTCCCAAATCAGTTCGAGACATAAAAAAAAAAACAATAAAAATCTGTACTTAATCCATTCCCAAAACAGTTCGGAATCAAAAATAAGTAAAAAAAAAATCTGCATCCAACTTATCTCCAAAAGCAATTTGGAGCATGAAAACAAATAAAAAAATGCATCGAATAGGTTTCCAAAACAGTTTGGAACTTAAATCATCATGTACTATGAAACATGAGGGCAAATCCTTCCAACCCAAAGCAATATAGTATTGATTCTATACAAAATTCGCATTTGAAAAATGAATGAATACCTTCCGACATGTCTGCATAACAAAACTTTCAATATAACGATGGTTAATGAGGTAGAGAACCATTCCTCAAGCATGGGGAAGTCAGAATAGATTTTATATTTCAGACTTCATGGGAAACACATACATTAAGGGCCAAAAAGGACATGTGTAGGTAGGTCTCTACAACAAGTTTATAGATCTTCAAGCACAATTTTGGATGCAAACCATCTCCAAATACTTAACCTTCACTAAGAATGTAACTCCTAAGAAACACCATGCCTCCTGAAACAAATTCGGCGACAAACCACATATCCACAAGAGACTTTAAGACAAGAAAATATCACTGTATTCAGTAAATTTTCCATCAGAGACAGTGTTTTTGTCCTATAAATTTGAGATTCAACAAATCTTAACACTAGAATACTTCTCGTAAAGTGCCACTGCTCTTATAATATAAAGCAAGAACTCATCATCACTTGACTTGAGATTTAGGAAATTTATTGCAAAACAATCTTAACTTAAAAGAGGGATACTCATTGCATGGATTTTTTTTTTTTTTTAAACCATCAAGAGGACAAAAGATGTATCAGCCTTTTAACAACTTAATAAGAAAGCACAATATAATCCTTCTCTCGAAAATAATCCTCATAATCTCCTCTATTAAAGAGATTCTCAAAATACTACTAAAGACATATAGTCATCTAAAGTAAGAGATAGAGACCGACACTTTCAAAGAAAATTAAAAGATCTTAGGAATGAAGAGATGAAACTCTCTTCCCCACATATCTACAACTCAATCACATTATGCAGAATAAACTTTCCTAACTCCATAGGCAATATATGAGATCTCCATAATAACAAGACATAAAACAGGTTGATTTAATAGTAATAAAATCAAAGCATCAGTATATGCATGTTAATTCAACTATGGCTTACGAAGCACAAAAATCGCTCACATATATGCATACATATATTCTCAAGTAAAACTATGTAATCCAATCTTATGACTTTCCTAGAGATAAAGGGATGATGAGATACAAGCATACCCTCTCGGCAGCCTCCTTTGATTGAAGTTTATACATGCATACATCTAGCAGACATAACAATAAACACCTCATGTGCATGTCTTGACAACAAATATCATAGCCCCTCATGGTTCTCTACTACTTACACCTAAAACACTAAATCACATGACATGCTTCAAGTGTAACTTTCACATACCCATTGCTCATTCTCAAACAACATAAACCAATATAATCTACTCAAAGCATAGTAATAATAATAAAAAAAACAAATTCACTTTCCAACAATCCTTCTCTTTATACAGAGATGCCATCTTGATGTCAAGAAGAATAAGAAGAAAACCCCCACCAATGTTTCTTGATCTCAATGATGCAGTAAGCACAAACTAACATCACTCTCCCACACAAATAGAGATAATCTATACTAGATCACTTGCCAACCAGAAGAGGAGCAAGGAGATTCCATAGAGGACAGAGAAGATGGAAGTGGAGGTGAAAAATGGAGAAGGATTAGGAGCCAAAGTTAAGAAGAATAAAGAGAAAAGGAAGAAGAAGAAGAACAAGGGTGAATGGAAGGAGGTTACCTGCTGTTGAAGAAGTGGAAGGGGGCTCGGGTCCTCTGCTTGGGGTTTGCGAACGAAGGAGACGGAGAGCAGGGGAATTCGGGTGTTCGGACCTCTTCCGTCTAGGTTAGTTAGCCTATCGAATGCTGATGGACCGGTCCGAAGTCGAAAGGGAGGCGGAAGTCTCGCGAATCACCAGGAGGCGGAGTGTCTCGCGAATCAAAGAGAGCAAGAGGGAGGAGGAGTCGGCCTTATCCAGGTTCTGCGAATAAGGGGGCGACGGAGGCGGAACTCCTTCGTCGGCTGGGTGTGCGAATCAGGGAGACCGAGAGCAGGAGAATCGGGGGCTTGCGAATAGGGAGGTCCGCTTGGGACTCGCGAACGGGAAGCCGAGCGGGGTTGGTCAGCTCGCCTATTGAATGCGATGGATCGGTCCCAAACCGAGAGGGAGGCGGCGGCGTTGCTCTGGCTCGGCGGAAGTAGGGAGATGTCGAAGGTGGGGGCTTTGGTCGGGCCTTCTATGGGGCGAATCGAAGAAGGCAGAGGAAGGGAGGTAGCTCCGCCTGGGTTCGCTAAAGCCAAGGCTGAGAGTTGGAGTACGCCCCCCTCGAAAATCCGATCCCAATCCCTTGTATCAGGTCCCCTCAACAGAGAAAAGGAGCGGCAGATATATCCGTTAGATGCTTGTTGGCCTCGAAAGCCCGAAGTCAGGAAAAGAATCCCCTCAGTTTATTCTTTTGAAATTCTTCCATATCCGATGCTAGACGATCTGCGAAGATCTCTTAATCAGCAAAAATTCCGGCTGAAATGAAGATCGTACTTGATCACGGCCGTCAATGCGATCTCTGGATTTAGAGACAAATTTAAACTTATGAGGAAGTCAATTAAGTTATAATTGACATTAAATTAAATAAATTGAGCTAACATTAGGTTCAAATCAAATTCGATTCGGTCTGATTCGGTTAGATTTGGGTCAAGTTGGGGTCTAGTCGGGTTTAATCCAGGCGATCGAATTTAATTAATGAAATTAAATCTGAACCAACGCAAATTTTATTCGCATCGGGCTCGACGAGACTCGAGTGTATCGATCAGGAATAATTAAACCTCGTCGGATCTAATTCGACTCGATTCGAGTCGTCTCGAGTTTAAATTAGACCCGGCTAGGTCCGATCAAGTTGATCGAATGTGCTCGAGGGTAAACGGGTGAAAAACGAGGTCAACAAACGGACCCCCAACAGGTGCGGTGAACAACAAGTGAACCGTACGTGTTGGCGTTGACCTCCATACATCTAGGAAAGTGTAACCCTACAATCTACAAATGAGGCCAACTAGAAAGATGCAATCCTAGAATCCACTAATGAGACTCGGGAAGCATACAATCATACAACAATTATACAACAGGTATCTCACCATGTTATGATCATACGGTCACATAATAGTCACCCAAGCACGCAATCAAGCATTGACTACGTAATCATACAATCATATGAAAATTACTAAATTGCAATGTCATATAATCAGATAACTATCGCATACCCGTGCTACAATCAATTAATCATATAACAATAATTTTGTCACACCTCAATCATGTGATGAACATATGATAATATTCTAATCATATCAAATCACCTAACAATGAGCACATGATCATGTAACAGTCATACAACAATCATATGTATAACTATGTAGCGATCACATGATAATGCAACCATCATCTAATCATGCAAAGGTCACATGATCATGTAACAAACCCAAATACGCAATAATCATTTAATCATGCAATAAGCAATCTAAATATGTAAAGATCACATCGAGATCAAACAATCACACAATGACCATGCACTCAATCAATTACTCAATCATGTGATGATCATACAACCACACAGGCATGGTGGGACAAAAGATGGGAGAGAAACTTGAAATTCATCTAATCGACTCGAAACAACGAATGAAGGTGGCTGAACGCTCACTAAACCAGCTCGAAATAATGAGGAAGAGCCAGGGGAAGAAAATCACCTATCTGCTTGACCACATCGAAGCAGCAGAGTGGAAGAAAGAGAAAGGGATTTCATGCTCGCATGAGCAGAATCGGAATGAAATCATAAAGGACAAAAGAAAATTCAGCGATCACCTAGAACATGTCTAAGATGACGCGAGGAAAATGAAGATCCAACAATCACTTGATCAAATCAAAATAGTAAAGAATAACAATCAAAAGAAAGCAAAAAGGATCGCCAAAGAAGGCGAGTAAATCATTTATCTACCTTACCATATAGTAAGGGAAAAATAGAAAAGAAAGTAAAGGTAAAGGGTCTCACATCTGCTTGATCATATCGAAACAGTGAAATAAAGAGTGACAGGTAAAGTAGACCAACTATCTGCCTCACCATATCGAAACAACATAATAGAAGGTAAAAGGAGTGGTGAGATATGCCTCCCAGGGACTCTATCGGGCTCACTCAACCAAGTAAAGTGTAAAGACTGATGTCTACCCGACGCATATGCTTGCAGTAAGACAATCAGGGAAAAAGGAGTGGTGAGGTATGCCTCCCAGGGACTCTGTCGGGCTCTCTCAACCAAGTAAAGTCTGATGTCTACCCGGCGCATATGCCTGCAGTAGGACAATCAGGGAAAAGGAGTGGTGAGGTGTGCCTCCCAGGGGCTCTGTCGGGCTCTCTCAACCAAGTAAAGAGTAAAGTCTGATATCTACCCGGCGCATATGCCTGCAGTAGGATAATCAGGGAAAAGGAGTGGTGAGGTATGCCTCCCAGGGGCTATGTCGGGCTCTCTCAACCAAGTAAAGTCTGATGTCTACCCGACGCATATGCCTGCAGTAGGACAATCAGGGAAAAGAAGTGGTGAGGTATGCCTCTCAGGGACTCTGTTGGGGCTCTCTCAACCAAGTAAAGAGTAAAGTCTGATGTCTACCCGGCGCATATGCCTGCAGTAGGACAATCAGGGGAAAAGAGTGGTGAGGAATGCCCTCCCAGGGACTCTGTCGGGGCTCTCTCAACCAAGTAAAGAGTAAAGTCTGATGTCTACCCGGCGTATATGCCTGCAGTAGGACAATCAGGGGAAAAGAGTGGTGAGGAATGCCCTCCCATGGACTCTGTCGGGGCTCTCTCAACCAAGTAAAGAGTAAAGTCTGATGTCTACCCGGCGTATATGCCTGCAGTAGGACAATCAGGGGAAAAGAGTGGTGAGGAATGCCCTCCCAGGGACTCTGTCGGGGCTCTCTCAACCAAGTAAAGAGTAAAGTCTGATGTCTACCCGGCGCATATGCCTGCAGTAGGACAATCAGGGGAAAAGAGTGGTGAGGAATGCCCTCCCAGGGACTCTGTCGGGGCTCTCTCAACCAAGTAAAGAGTAAAGTCTGATGTCTACCCGGCGCATATGCCTGCAGTAGGACAATCAGGGGAAAGGAGTGGTGAGGAATGCCCTCCCAGGGACTCTATCGGGGCTCTCTCAACCAAGTAAAGAGTAAAGTCTGATGTCTACCCGGCGCATATGCCTGCAGTAGGACAATCAGGGAAAAGGTGTGGTGAGGAATGCCCTCCCAGGGACTCTGTCGGGGCTCTCTCAACCAAGTAAAGTTTGATGTCTACTCGGCGCATATGCCTGCAGTAGGACAATCAGTGAAAAGTCCACCCCCGCTCGGTGTATGTGCCTGCAACGGGGTTCCTACCCGACGCATATGTCTGCAATAGGATAAAGGAAAACTCAACAATCACCCGGCGCATATGCCTGCAGTGATAAGAAGAGAAAAACAAGTCACCTCTACCCGGTGTATATGCCTGCAGCAGAGTGCCTACCCGGCGCATATGCCTGCAGTAGGACAATCAGGGAAAAAGAGTGGTGAGGAATGCCCTCCCAGGGACTCTGTCGGGGCTCTCTCAACCAAGTAAAGTTTGATGTCTACTCGGCGCATATGCCTGCAGTAGTACAATCAGTGAAAAGTCCACCCCCGCTCGGTGTATGTGCCTGCAATGGGGTTCCTACCCGACGCATATGTCTGCAATAGGATAAAGGAGAGCTCAACAATCACCCGGCGCATATGCCTGCAGTGATAAGAAGAGAGAAAGTCACCTCTACCCGGTGTATGTGCCTGCAGCAGAGTCCCTACCCGGTGTATATACCTGCAGTAGGATAAAGAAAGAACACTCTACACAATCACTTGGCGCATCTGCCTGTAGTGATGTGAAGATGAAGGAGTCACCTCTGCCCGGTGTATGTGCCTGCAGCAGAGTCCCTACCCGGCGCATATGCCTGCAGTATGATAAAGAAAGAACACTCTATACAACCACCCGGCGCATATGCCTGCAGTGATGTGAAGAGGAAAGAGTCACCTCTGCCCGGTGTATGTGCCTGCAGCAGAGTCCCTACCCGGCGCATATGCCTGCAGTAGGATAAAGACGAAACACTCTACACAATCACCCAGCGCATCTGCCTGCAGCGATGTGAAGAGGAAAAAGTCACCTCAACACCGACCTAACACAGATCTGTGTAGGGATGTGAGGGAGAAAGGAAAGGTAAGTAAAATAACTCCAAGGAAGAAGTTGTCTAAGGAATCCTGAGCTAGCGCTTTGGTTACCACGTGGTAGAGGACAAATCGTCGTGGCCACGAGTATCCAAATGCTAGCAGAATTTCTTAGGCAATACTAACATCACATGAAAAGGAGGGAAACATCAGAATGATACCTCGAGGGACAACAGGGAGAGGTACACCCTCAGCAGAGTGCGAGAGGGGCAATCTCATTCCAAGTGGGCAACAACTAGAGCAGCGAGGGGGCACACCCGCTACGAAGAATAAAATGATATCAAAGAGAAATAATTATCGAGGAACTACAGTGGTGAGCCCATACTAACTGATGGGGACCCTGTAAGAAGTGAAAACAACATCAACAGATCCACGGGACCTCCCTGGCAGCTAAGGGTCGGATCCCAACAGGAAAGTATATGGACAGAGAAATTAGGGCATTGATCTTCTGCTAGAAAATCAACACTCACAAAGAAGCGATGCTAACACCTGAAACTAGGTGTACTACAACACCATTTGGGGAAACAACTCGAGGTAGCAAGGGGACACACCTGCCACCGAGGATAGTAAATATGAATATGATTAACAATCAACAGAAGATCACAGCGGTAGCACCCACACAAACTAGTGGGACCCTGTGGAAAGTGAGAGTGACCTCAACTCGTACATAGAACTACTCTGCTATTTAAGAGTATGGTATGAATGAGGAATTATGTTAGTAAAGAAGCCGAGGAGCTGACCTTCTGTAAGAAGATCAAAGCTCCTGAGGAAGTGATGCTAACATCTGAGATAAGATGTACTATATCATAACTAGGGAAACAACTCAAGATAGCGAGGGGACACACTCGCCACCGAGGATAACAACTATGGATAAGAATAATAATCATCAACAATTCACAGCAGTAACACCCACACTGATTGGTGGGACCCTGCGAGAGATGAAAGCAACATCGCTACATTCATAAGACTGCTCTAGCAGCTGAGAGTAGGATATGAATGGGAAAGTGAGTTACTGATTGAGAGTAGAAGAGGGGGCTGATCTTTCCTTAGAAAAATCTAAGCCTACAAAGAAGTGATGTTAACATCCAGAACAAGATGTACCACATCACTAATGAAGATTACTATAATCATAAAGAATCATAACAATGCAAGTGTAGGGTCATCCTTGAAGCAACCGTCGAGACGCTTCGAAGGAGGGGAAAGAAAAGCTTGGGAAATTTGAGCTCTTAGAGAGTTTTACCGGGTTCCACCTATGACAAGGGCAACCGATTTTGCTCAACCGAGAGCTTCTCTCTTTTTTTTTATTTTTTATTTTTAAGTACGTGAAAGAAAGGAAGTGTGCTCAATATGCACTATAGTGAATAAAGGAAAAGAAACGGGTAAAAGAGCTCAACTAGCAACTGTCAACTTGGCATATCAAGGCCTCCTCTCAACTGCCTTTGAACTCTGAACTGCATGTCTGGTCATATCCCTTGTCTTGCGAGAGAGTGTGAACTGCCACTCCCCCCAGAACTAAGGGGTGTTCTGCTAACTACTATCAATCATCACACTGATTGGGGCTTGCATTCATTTGCACATCCTGAGCCACTTTGCCTTGAGGTTGCACTAAATCACTATCTTGCAGGTGAATCTTTCCACTAGCCATAAGGCTCTCCACCCTATCCTTGAATACAAAACAATCTTCAAGGACATGCCCTGTATGCCGGTGAAAGGGGCAATATAACGGGTGCTCTATCAGTCCTTCTTCATTTTTCTTCTTATTAAATGGAAATATTATGATATTATTTTTAACAAGGGATTTAAATATCTTCTGCACACTTTCCCTCTTAAAGGGATATTCCTTATCGAGCCTCTCCTGTAAGGACAACTGACCCTCTGAAGTCCTATTGGAGGATCTATCATATACTGCTGACTGCCCAGGTGTGTACGACGACTGCTGTGGTACTGAACTGGCTAAGGGCTTCTTGCCCTTATCTGATGGTCTATAGGTACTGTGTACCTCCCCTTTCCTAGGCGGAGGTACCCCTGAAGACTCCTGTCGTTGAGGTCTACGCGAGGGTTGACTCTCAACCTTAGGAGGGACTGCATCGGGTATGCTGTCCTGCAAACTAACCACCTTTGTCAACAACTTTTGAAAGGTTCTAATGTTAAAACCCTTCAAGTAAGGAGCTATAGGACCATCTATATTCTTCAACAAGATTTCTACTGCATGCTGCTCCTGTAACTGGGGCTCACACTGCAAACTAAGATTCCTCCATCTGACTATATAATTTGGTAGAGTCTCACGGGGCCACTGCCTGGCCACAACTAACTCTCCAACTGTAACCCGGTGCTCTGCACTAACAAATCTCTGAACAAAAAGCTGCTCTAACTCTGCAAATGTACGAACTGAATCGTTGGGGAGGTCGGCGTACCAGGAAAATGCCACCCCAACTAAACTGCTGACAAATAATCTCAACATCAAAGCATCATTCCCTCCTATGTTGCAACATATAGCCCGATACTGAGCTACATGTTGCCTTGGATTCCCAAATCCATCAAAAACTCTAAACCTAGGAGGGACAAAACCAGGGGGGTAAGGCTCTTGCTCGTACTCAACTGGGTAAGGTCTCCCCCTGCTAACTACATCTCCAGACTTCCTGGAGGAAATGGCCTGCTCGACCTTCTGGGCAATCAAATCCTGAATCTGTCCTGCTGACAACTGAGCTGACTGACCCTGAACTGGGGTAGTGAAAGTAACTGTCGTAGGTGACACTGGAATTGCTCTCTGGACCCTGTCCACTCCTATAGGGTCTGGTGCTACTACAGGTGGTACTTCTGGTTCATCCCTAGACGTAGTAGGAGTGCCTACGCCCGCAACTTGGGGCATGATCCCCAAGGCTGTCAACTGAGCGGTCATCACTGCCATGGTTCTAGCCATCTCTGCCATCTGAGTCTGAAGGTTTAAAATTGTAGCTTCTGTATCAACTGACCTGGGAGATCCACCCACCTCGGGCTCTCCCTGCTCATCATCATCATCATCTGCCTCTCTCTGCTCATCCGAGAGACCTCGTCTAGTAATCACACACACTCGGTGCACTGGTATATCTTCATCTGACTCTTCGAGTATGTCCTCCTCGGAGAAGGTCTGACGAAGCGCTTCCATATATGGACCCATAGGGGAAGAAACCCTATGAGGGCTAGGAGCAGGAACTGACTCTACTAGGCCTACTGCACTACCGGGGGAAATAATACCATCCATATCTACCACTGTATTATGAACTATCGGGACTGCTTCTGATCCAGAAGGAACAACTGTCTCCAACTGCCCAACTATCTCAACTGACTGTACTGCCTCGACAGGAGAGTCTGCCTGTCGCCGTCTCCATACCCGTCCTCTGCGACGGGACCCAGTGGGAACAACTGACTGCTGAGTGGCTACCATAACTGAAATAAACTGAGGTCTAGTAAGCTCTAGCTGCTGCCTTCGTCCATGACGACGTGGGGGTCGTCCAATAGCGGGGGCTACTGTCTGCGGTCTAACTGAAGGAACTGAACTAACTGGCTGCCGTGGCGGCTGTCCTCTCCGCCATTGGTACCTCTGCCTCAGCAAGTGAATGAACGCCTGAGAAATCTGACGGAGTAACCTCTCTCGACTGACAGGGCCTTGACCCTGCGCTAAGTGGATAATGCTTCGAATCCTCTGAGAGAGGGTTCGAGCAGCATCATCCCTAGGAGCCCTATCGCGTGGTAAAGTAGTGGTAACAGGAGGGGCCGCCGCAATGCGAGCAACGTCCTCCTCATCACCACTATGTGTTAGTGGAGAGAAGCGTCCTCCCTGAACTGTTGCTATCTCAGAAGCGACTATAACATTCGAAATGGGTATAACTGAAACTGGTTGTGGTGCCCGCTGCTCGGGGACCACTCTCCTCTGAACAGGCTCCTGGTGAGCCAACGAATCTGCCATCCGCTGTCTATCTGCCTCAGATGTAGCTAAACGAAGTCTACGGTTTCTATTCCTCCGGGCCCTTCTCCCAAGGCCGAAGGCGGAAGACGAAGCAACATCTGAACCCACCACCTGAGCGACAGGGGGAACAGGAAGTACGGGAAGTGTCGGGGTCTGCTCGAGGGTTTCTGGGTGAGACAGTCGAGCGAAAACTGAAACCCGACGGGAGGAAGGCGAAGGAGTCTCGGTCTGGGCACCCCTCTTCCTAGAGGAAGAAGGAGGGGGAACCCGAACACGAGCTGCCTCTGCCGGAACAACAACAGGGGTAACTACTGCCTGTCGGCGTTGAGGAGCCGGGGCAGTCTGAGCAACAGGTAGAACATGAGTAGGACGAGCATGTGCCTGGGCTGTCCGCCGAGCAACTGGACGTCCAAAAGGTCGCATGGCTGCACGACCTCCCCTCTGAGGAGGAGAAAAGGCAGCAGCCTCAGCTGGGTTTGGCCAGCCAAGAGTGGTAAAGGCCGAGTCGGTGAAGGAACCAAAAGTGATTCCTTCAGCAGGAGGACTGGCCAGCAGGGACTCAGAGAGTGTCACCTGGGCGTCAGTACCAAAGTTGAAAGTAACGGAAGGTACGAAGGAAGCCATAACACTTTCTGTTAAGAAGAACAAAAGAGAAAGTTGTAATGATTAGTAGAAAATAATGATACGAAAGGAGTAGGAATGGATAATGGACGGAACGGTCCAGTAGGCCGGAAGGAAGGAACTTAGCTAGGGTAAAACCCTAACTAAGAAGGAGAAACAATCCTAACTAAGGAAGGACCCTAACTAAGAGCAGGACGAACCTAATCTAGGGAGTACCATTCCCGGAGTACACACAAGAGAGAATAATATAGAATCCAAAGATGGAGAGAGAAACGAGTCCCACCGTGGTCGCCAGAAACCTGTGGACCTCCGAAAGGACACAGAAACACCATCGCCCCGCGAGGGGAGACAGTATCTGGCCAATGGAAGGGCAGATTCGATCATGCATACGATTAACCATTGAGGATAGTGGCTCTCACCAACACACCCCGATGGATAACAATATGTACGATCTAATCACAACGGGTTTCCCCCACCCGATACATTAGCTTGAATGGGGTTTATTTGAGAGTGGGATTCGGTTTCCCACGGGCGCAAGCCCCCGTGGTTAATTACATCTCAAGCCGGAGCCTGAGAATACTCTCGATTAAGGATTCTATATTATACTTTCTGAATTGGGATTGGCACATAGGGGGAAGACTATGAAGTCCTACTCAAAGGAAAAGAGAGGTTCAACTAGGCTTAGTCAACATGCACAGCTCAGATCAGCATCCGGAGGGACTAAGGTAGTGAAAAGAAACTGGAGAAAATAAGTAAATCATACACTTGAAGCATGCAGGAGAGAAGGATGGAGGTGGCGTCATCCATGTGACACGGATATGTAGGGTTTATGGTCTCTGGAAGACAGAAGACCTACCTACTGATGAGGCGTACTACGAAATAATAGTAGCCTTGAATCCTAAATCTAGGGTGGGTTTAGTGTTCTACGCAACACTAACACCCGTGTCCTAGCTAATGCATTCTGGGCTTATATCCTGCCTGAAAAGGAAAGCCAGCTAACCACCTAAGCGTATAAAATCCATGATATCCAAGTCTTTATGGAAGATGGGTAGGTAGTTTGGTTATTGGAAGTAGGGCCGACGTCTAGAGAGTCTCCTAGATGGTCCTGGACTTATGTAGGGTGTATGCTCCTAAGACTAATGCAATTAGAATTTTAATTTAATTAGTTTCTAATGCAATACATGCTGGTTAACGATCTCAAATCAAATATGCATAGAATTTTTAAAAAAGGCTTATAAAAATAGTTTTTTTAGAAAAGACTAGACTTCCCCAGATCCAACACCTCATCCTCATAGGTCGGATTATCTGGACTCTACCCGCAGGCGGGGAAGTGTCTTATAGCAAGGAGGGAGAGAATGCATTGATATGCATGCGACCCCGGACGATTCCGGCTATTCCCTAGATCGTTACATTTCTATGTTATTTATTTCTTAAAATTTTAAGTATTAATTACGAGTAGAAAAATTTTATTCCTAAAGAGCCTAGCGAAATCAGGCCAAGCACATGCAAGAAAGAAATCTAAGAAAAGCAGGCAATTTCTACTGCGCACACAAAATAAACACATCAATATAAATCCACAGAGCAGAGTAAGAAAGAGTCCACAGTCCACGGCAAGTGCCGTATAAGTACAACCCAGGGTCTGCAGAAAAGTAATGGTGGCCAGGCCCCACCGACAACATCCTGGATTCTAATCCTACTAAATGACGCAAGTCTTAAATGCGAGGCATTTCGTCTTCAAATATTCATCTTCGAGTGGATCGTCTCCCCTCAGATCTTCTTCCTTTAGATCGCCCTCCTTCGGATCGTTCTCTGGAAGGGTACCCAAATGAATAAGAAATTCCCTGTGAATGGCCTTTCTTTTTCTCTTTGGGTACCGAGTATCTGAAATGCCTTGCCTTTAAAGACTTTCACAACTCGATATGAATTATATCAAATTACATTATAAAAAAGAAAATCTAGACCCAGACTGAACCTGCAAGGTTATCCTAATAAAACATCCCAAGCAGTTTATATGTCACGTCTCAAGCAGTTATATCTATGCAGAAAAATAAACACACTTGGCCACGCTCTAATTTATTTGGGGGCTAAGCATTCTGGAGCACATGTAGCAAGCATCTATAATTTATGATTTATCATATTAGCCCCCATTTATTTTAGTGCTGCGTGAGCATGGCCACCTGCATAAGACTGAGTCAGTATAAAACGTCCCTAGCCTAGGGGTAGATCTAACGCACAAATAATCAATATCACAAACAAAATACAGTGCGGTAACAAAATAAACAAACACTCCAAGTCAACACAAACAGCACACGTGCCACATGCAAGAGCGATCACAACACAGAAAACAACTGAGAAGGAAAACACCGGCCTAACCTAGATCTAGAAGTGGTGCCCTAACAATCAATTCTACGTGTGTGTAGAAAGTTTGTGTGGCATTGGATAGATCATATATTGGGTAGATGATTTGAGTTGTTTTGTGTTAATATTTGTTGAAGGTTTGAAAAGGAGGATTTGGTTAAAGTTCAAATATTAGTAAATTAGGATCCATTTTAGTCAATTTAATTTGTGGATCAATTTTAATAGTTATGGTAGTAATCTTTAAAGTTTAAGTTATATTAGCGAGTTTTAGAAGGTCCAAGGTCCTCTTATACGCTAGGTTAAGAGGGTTCAAAAATGGCTTTATTAGAAATAGGTTGGGTCTAGGGGAGTTAGTGTTTTTATTAAATACTAGATCTTACTATGAGTAATCAGACTGCTAGTTTGCTGAAATTGGAGCTTTCTAGGCAAAGTTATGATTTTAGGAGGTTTCGGGCCCTAGACTATAGGCTACGGTTGACCGAAAAGTTGACTTTTCATTTTAGGCTGATTTCTGGACACCTAATATTTTTAATAAATACTAGACCTTAATGTGAGTTGAATTCCTTTTAGTTTGCCCATTTTGGAGTTTTTTGTAATTAGTTATGATTTTTAGAAGTTGGGGCAATTAAATAAATTATCAAAATTACCTAATTAGTGGTACTTTGGGGGTTTTGGCCCAAATCAGCTCCAAACTGATTGGAATCACCCCCAAAAGTCAGAAATGACCTAAGAAGGTGTTCCCAAGTGTTTGGGGAAAATTTGGGATTTTTAATAATTTTTAATGATTTAATTAAGGCAAAAAGGTGATTTTTTATTAAGGTTGAATTAAAGTCTAGATTAAAGTTCAATTAAGGGGCTCCAATTATCTAAGGTTGGGGACTGAATTCTGGAGAGTTTGAGATATTATGGGAATTTTTGTGATTTAAAATGAATTCATTAGAATTTTTTGAAGTTATCGTGTCCTAATTAAAGGGTAAATTATGGTTGATTAATTAAGGGGTTTAATGAGTCCTAAAAATTCCTAAAAAATTCTGAGGGGTTTAGGATGTCACTGAGTTTAGGTGTTTCAAATTTCAAGTCATTCGGGGTTCTACCCTAATTCCTGAAATTTTTCTAAGTTGCTAGACGGGTCCTTAATTGTTGTCCTTAAGGTGTTGCCAGTGTTGTAGGGGATTAAGAGATGTTTATTTCTAACCCTTTAGACATTCGCATATATGTAGCTGGGTTCAAGGATCTATGATAAAATAATACATGAAAAATAATCTAGTAATTGAAGCTTCTACAAGGTCCTAAAGGTAGGGGAACGTACACACAGATGGGCTGCCTAGAGGCTATCTAAGTTTTAAGAAAACTTACAACACCGGGGGCTATGACCCGGTGGTATCGCCCGTAGCACCCCCACCAGAATGAATGGGGGCGACTGATGCTCGGATCCGACTGTCCAAGCTCCTTCGTCTAGTGCTCCAGTTGCTCCTTGCTTTTGCCTTCCCAAGAGTACCTTGCAAAGAACAAAGAAAAGAACAAGTATTGGATGAGAGCAGAATCATGTTCAATATGCAAATAATCAAAATAAAATGCTATTAAATGAAAATATACCTTTTCTTTTGTCTGGATGTTAACTTGGTTGTTTGCTCTCCGAGACTGCCTGAGTTTGTAGGAACTCTCCTATATTGCTCCAAAAATGGTCTTTATTTATTATTTTTATGGAATGTTAGCATCTCATTGATAGGCATGCTCTGTCAAAGTCCAAACATGCCTTTGCCCCACCCTTATTCCCATTCAGCATTTAAGCCAAATGCAAATAAGAGGCGTGAGAATTTGGATGCTATTTGATGTTCCCACGTTTTATAAAAAAAAGCACTCGAAAGACTTGACACAATCACCCAAATCACTTTCATATAAAACTCAAAGCAATATAGAAGAAAACCCAATCTTGAAACCACAATCCAAATAAAAATTTCAACTCACATTTCTTTTGAAACTCGCCTTTGAGACCAAAAATAAATAAGAGAGAAAATGCATCCATAAAAAGAGAACTGAAAGAGTCATCTAACATCAAATGTCTCCAATGCAAAACCATTCATAAAATTCTCAATCCCCAAAACAACTCAAAGAACCTTCCAAACGAAGCAAAACATAAAGCTTTTCATGCAGGAAACCCACTATGACTCCTTCCGGTGCAAAACAAATAGCAAGCTTCTTTAACGTGGGATGACTCTATGAAAATCTTCTAACAAGAAGGTTTCATAAAGCGTATCGTAGTAATTCCCAATGCAAAAGTAATTTACAAAGCTTTTCCAATCATCAAACAACTCACCCAACTTTTCATCACAAAGCAACTTTCTAATATGCAAACACTTTAAATTTCTCCTACATTCATCTCCAAGGTAGCTTGGAACATAAAATGGGTGAAAATCCACACCTAACCCATCTCCAAATCAATTTGAGACATGAAAAAAAGTAAAAATCTGCATATAACCTCTCCCAAATCAGTTCGAGACATAAAAAAAAAAACAATAAAAATCTGTACTTAATCCATTCCCAAAACAGTTCGGAATCAAAAATAAGTAAAAAAAAAATCTGCATCCAACTTATCTCCAAAAGCAATTTGGAGCATGAAAACAAATAAAAAAATGCATCGAATAGGTTTCCAAAACAGTTTGGAACTTAAAGCATCATGTACTATGAAACATGAGGGCAAATCCTTCCAACCCAAAGCAATATAGTATTGATTCTATACAAAATTCGCATTTGAAAAATGAATGAATACCTTCCGACATGTCTGCATAACAAAACTTTCAATATAACGATGGTTAATGAGGTAGAGAACCATTCCTCAAGCATGGGGAAGTCAGAATAGATTTTATATTTCAGACTTCATGGGAAACACATACATTAAGGGCCAAAAAGGACATGTGTAGGTAGGTCTCTACAACAAGTTTATAGATCTTCAAGCACAATTTTGGATGCAAACCATCTCCAAATACTTAACCTTCACTAAGAATGTAACTCCTAAGAAACACCATGCCTCCTGAAACAAATTCGGCGACAAACCACATATCCACAAGAGACTTTAAGACAAGAAAATATCACTGTATTCAGTAAATTTTCCATCAGAGACAGTGTTTTTGTCCTATAAATTTGAGATTCAACAAATCTTAACACTAGAATACTTCTCGTAAAGTGCCACTGCTCTTATAATATAAAGCAAGAACTCATCATCACTTGACTTGAGATTTAGGAAATTTATTGCAAAACAATCTTAACTTAAAAGAGGGATACTCATTGCATGGATTTTTTTTTTTTTTTAAACCATCAAGAGGACAAAAGATGTATCAGCCTTTTAACAACTTAATAAGAAAGCACAATATAATCCTTCTCTCGAAAATAATCCTCATAATCTCCTCTATTAAAGAGATTCTCAAAATACTACTAAAGACATATAGTCATCTAAAGTAAGAGATAGAGACCGACACTTTCAAAGAAAATTAAAAGATCTTAGGAATGAAGAGATGAAACTCTCTTCCCCACATATCTACAACTCAATCACATTATGCAGAATAAACTTTCCTAACTCCATAGGCAATATATGAGATCTCCATAATAACAAGACATAAAACAGGTTGATTTAATAGTAATAAAATCAAAGCATCAGTATATGCATGTTAATTCAACTATGGCTTACGAAGCACAAAAATCGCTCACATATATGCATACATATATTCTCAAGTAAAACTATGTAATCCAATCTTATGACTTTCCTAGAGATAAAGGGATGATGAGATACAAGCATACCCTCTCGGCAGCCTCCTTTGATTGAAGTTTATACATGCATACATCTAGCAGACATAACAATAAACACCTCATGTGCATGTCTTGACAACAAATATCATAGCCCCTCATGGTTCTCTACTACTTACACCTAAAACACTAAATCACATGACATGCTTCAAGTGTAACTTTCACATACCCATTGCTCATTCTCAAACAACATAAACCAATATAATCTACTCAAAGCATAGTAATAATAATAAAAAAAACAAATTCACTTTCCAACAATCCTTCTCTTTATACAGAGATGCCATCTTGATGTCAAGAAGAATAAGAAGAAAACCCCCACCAATGTTTCTTGATCTCAATGATGCAGTAAGCACAAACTAACATCACTCTCCCACACAAATAGAGATAATCTATACTAGATCACTTGCCAACCAGAAGAGGAGCAAGGAGATTCCATAGAGGACAGAGAAGATGGAAGTGGAGGTGAAAAATGGAGAAGGATTAGGAGCCAAAGTTAAGAAGAATAAAGAGAAAAGGAAGAAGAAGAAGAACAAGGGTGAATGGAAGGAGGTTACCTGCTGTTGAAGAAGTGGAAGGGGGCTCGGGTCCTCTGCTTGGGGTTTGCGAACGAAGGAGACGGAGAGCAGGGGAATTCGGGTGTTCGGACCTCTTCCGTCTAGGTTAGTTAGCCTATCGAATGCTGATGGACCGGTCCGAAGTCGAAAGGGAGGCGGAAGTCTCGCGAATCACCAGGAGGCGGAGTGTCTCGCGAATCAAAGAGAGCAAGAGGGAGGAGGAGTCGGCCTTATCCAGGTTCTGCGAATAAGGGGGCGACGGAGGCGGAACTCCTTCGTCGGCTGGGTGTGCGAATCAGGGAGACCGAGAGCAGGAGAATCGGGGGCTTGCGAATAGGGAGGTCCGCTTGGGACTCGCGAACGGGAAGCCGAGCGGGGTTGGTCAGCTCGCCTATTGAATGCGATGGATCGGTCCCAAACCGAGAGGGAGGCGGCGGCGTTGCTCTGGCTCGGCGGAAGTAGGGAGATGTCGAAGGTGGGGGCTTTGGTCGGGCCTTCTATGGGGCGAATCGAAGAAGGCAGAGGAAGGGAGGTAGCTCCGCCTGGGTTCGCTAAAGCCAAGGCTGAGAGTTGGAGTACGCCCCCCTCGAAAATCCGATCCCAATCCCTTGTATCAGGTCCCCTCAACAGAGAAAAGGAGCGGCAGATATATCCGTTAGATGCTCGTTGGCCTCGAAAGCCCGAAGTCAGGAAAAGAATCCCCTCAGTTTATTCTTTTGAAATTCTTCCATATCCGATGCTAGACGATCTGCGAAGATCTCTTAATCAGCAAAAATTCCGGCTGAAATGAAGATCGTACTTGATCACGGCCGTCAATGCGATCTCTGGATTTAGAGACAAATTTAAACTTATGAGGAAGTCAATTAAGTTATAATTGACATTAAATTAAATAAATTGAGCTAACATTAGGTTCAAATCAAATTCGATTCGGTCTGATTCGGTTAGATTTGGGTCAAGTTGGGGTCTAGTCGGGTTTAATCCAGGCGATCGAATTTAATTAATGAAATTAAATCTGAACCAACGCAAATTTTATTCGCATCGGGCTCGACGAGACTCGAGTGTATCGATCAGGAATAATTAAACCTCGTCGGATCTAATTCGACTCGATTCGAGTCGTCTCGAGTTTAAATTAGACCCGGCTAGGTCCGATCAAGTTGATCGAATGTGCTCGAGGGTAAACGGGTGAAAAACGAGGTCAACACGAGGCTCGACAAATTTCGGGAGTGGACCCAGAACTGCTCCGAGGGGTCTTCCTTGGAGGCCTTCGTCCTGGTCCTTTCTATTCAGCACTCATGCGGGACACAGTTCATTCATATGCTGACCTGATCTATCGTGTAGAAGCTCAAATTTCCGCTGATGAAGCCATTAATGCTCATAGAAAGTAATTTGAGCAAACAACTGGAAAGCGTAAGAACGCCCCTACAATAGAGGAGTCATTTTCGCAACGAAAGAAAAATTTATCTCCTAGACCCCCAGTACCACAACGCGAGTTCCGACATGAAAAAGAGTATACGCCTCTCAATGCAACTCGAACCAACATACTAATGGCCATTCGAGATAAAGAAAATATCAAGTGGCCTAATCCTTTGAAGCCAAATGTTGGGAACCAGAAGCAATATTGCTATTTCCACCGTAGTCGTGGAAACACTACTGAAGCCTGCAAGCAACTCAAGGATGAGATCGAGAGGTTGATCCGACAATGATATCTTCGACAATTCATCCAAAACTCACCTGCTCGAGATGAAACTGGTCCAACTGTGGGGCAAAATCAATAACAATAAAGACAACAGTTGAATAATATTCAAATGGTTGGCGAGATTGAATGACCATGCACTTTGTGTAGTTGTATTAGTAATACTACTTGTTATGTGTCATCGTGTATCTCTTCTATGATAAGTAGGATTTCACTCTAATATCCTTAGTAGTTCTACCAAGTCAAATGATATGGTTGTCCCTATATGTATCTCTTATATTGTACAAGGAAACTATTGTATTATCTTACAGTAATATAATGTGTTGTTCGTCCAGTTCTGATATTATTTCTTTCTTTAAAAAGAATACAAATGACAATGAAAAACTACTGACAAATATAATCTCTTTTATCTATGATATGAGAAATACGCAGTCTTTATTGCATCTCAATCATTGGAAGATTGATCCTAGGGAGATTCGATCCGGCCTCTTCCATACAGGTTAAGGTCGTTGAGCAAATGCTCCGGCATACAACCTCGGATAGGTCTCACATCCTTGGTAGATTCTCTCGACCTCTTCCATATAGGTTAACGTCATCGAGCAGGGCTCTGACATACAACCTCGGAAAGGTCTCACATCCTTGGTGGATTCTCTCGACCTCTTCCATACATGTTAACGTCGTCGAGCAAAGGCTCCGACATACAACCTCAGATAGGTCTCACATCCTTGGTGGATTCTCTCGACCTCTTCCATACAGGTTAACGTCATCGAGCAAAGGCTCCGACATACAACCTCGGATAGGTCTCACATCCTTGGTAGATTCTCTCGACCTCTCCCATACAGGTTAACACCGTCGAGCATAGGCTCTGACATACAACCTCGGATAGGTTCAACATCCTTGGTGGATTCTCTCGACCTCTTCTATAGAGGTCAACATCAGCAAGCATCTTTCTAAGTGAATAACATTCTCTCTATAAAGATTCCATGAAAGTGAGCGGTTGACAAAATCATTACTCATATTCTAGCAATGCCTCCAAAAATATGGGGGGCAATATATCAAAGCATGTCTCAAATATGCAATAACAATTTAGCTTCCTCCAAGAGGAGAGTTCTCAACTTCAATATCAATGGAGTTACATAAATTTAGATTCAAATGTACATTTCTTCTCACTAGAAGTTGAAATCAAAAAGTACATTGGCATCATTCGTACAAGCTACTATTATCAAGCAAGAAGAAACTTCGAAATGATCAAAAATCCTTAGTGGATTCAATTGACCCATTCTTTATTATGCATTCAAGTATCTCGTACAACTTCTTCTTCCAAGAAAGATGTAACCTGATCACCATCAGGCATCCACTATGTTTACACAATAAGTATATCGCCCGACTACTAACATAGCACATTGCTTTGACCCATTGACTCAGGGATATCTGATGTCGACATACTTCAGTTTGGATACATATTGCCTTAGCAAAATGGCACTTGTCCTCATCAACCATTCGCCTGATGTTTATCGACGGCTCTTTACTTCATATCATCCATCATCGGCTTCTCGTTCAACTGCTGATAGCAGCACCCTTGAACTCTCTCCTTCTACTCCCCACTTGAATTTCTACCCGTCGTGGAACTTCTGCCCGCTGACGAATTTTCGTCGGAGTTTTACCCGACACCGTACTTCTTTCCGATGTCAGACTTCTGCCCGTCGTCGGATGTTTGTCAGGCTTCTACCCGACACCAAATTTCTACCCGTCGTGGGACTTCTTCCCGCCAACGGATTTTCGTCGGAGTTCTACCCGACGCCGTACTTCTTCCCGACGTCTGACTTCCGACCATCTTCAGACTCCCTCCGACTAACATCTCGCCTCCACATGATCTCTTAAAGGAGAGAAATTCTAACTCCCATTTCGCTTCCCTTTCTAAAAAGGGGAAGCGACTAACTTCTGCGCAAAGAGAGGGGCGCCGAGTCGAGTGGGGAAAGTCACCTACTCAAAAACAGCGGAATGCCTCAAAATGCCAGAAGCTAGAGGGGAGAAGAGAGAAAGCCGCTAACTTCTGCACAAAAGGAGGGGCGCCAAGTCAAGTAGGGAAAGTCACCTACTCAAAAACAGCGGAAGGCCTCAAAATGCCAGAAGCTAGAGGGGAGAAGAGAGGAATATGCTAACTTCTGCGCAAAGAGAGGGGCGCCGAGTCGAGTAGGGAAAGTCACCTACTCAAAAACAGCGGAATGCCTCAAAATGCCAGAAGCTAGAGGGAGAAGAGAAGAGGAAGAAAGGGGCATTTTGTCCCTTACCCCAAGGGGGGTATTTATAGGATGAAAAGGGGAGAAAAGAGAGGGAAATATTGAAGAAAGAGGGGGAAAATATTTGAAATTTAGAGAGAGAGAGTTTCTAGAAGGTTTTCGAATTTTTTCTGAATTTTTCAAAATTTATTCGGAATTTTTTGGGCTCAAAATGAGTTGTTTTCGGATTTTATAAAAATATATATATATATATATATAAAATTTTGTGGGCCCCACAGCAAAAAAAAAATATATATATATATAAAATGGCCAACTGCTAAGCGCCCCAGGGGGGCGCGTGCCCGCGCGGGCGCCGCTGGCGGCGGCCGGCCGGCTGGCCGGCCGGTTCGGCCGCCTATGCGTTCCCGGACTCCGATTTTGGGCCCGGACGGTCCAAATTGCACGTTTTTGGGGTCCTGGACACGTTTTTCGACGTTCCGGACTCAATTTTGACATTTTCGGAGCTCAACGAGGCCTCTACAATCGAGTTTGAGGAAAATTATATCTTTTTGAACGTGATTTTTTGCAATTCGGCCAATGCAAAATGCCGGAATAAGTATTTTCGGACTCCTGGAGCTTCGACGTCCGAAAATAGGGGGGCAACTGATATGTCACCAAAAAATTATCTTGATCGGGCACGAATCTCGAGGAAAAACACAAGTTGGAAACTTCAAAAATTAATTCGGAGACCATTTAAACTCCGATTTCAGTAAGCTTATAATCGAACTGAGCGTCTCGAAAATACGAACGCAACGACAACAAATTTGACTCAATCCGAGCCCAAATGAGTCCAAATCAAGTACCCGAAGCGCTGTTGGAAGCATCGAACAACAATTTGAGTTACCAAACGGTCTCCGATTTTGACGAGCTTATAGTCGAATCGAGCAGCTCGACGAGACGAATTTAACGAGCTCAAGATCGCAGAATTCTGATACCATTAAGACCTTAAGATGCTCAATAAACGGTTCATGATCAAGGGATTCAATATCAGCCGTTCATCCAGATCACTCCTTATTTGCCCCTAATCCCTCACAGATTTACGGGCTATGCCACTCCAAAAAAACTATAAATAGCCCCTCATTTCTCTTAAGAGAGGACCCAAGCCAAGAAGAGAAGAAGAGAAGAAGAAGAGAAGAGAAGTCTATGAGAGAACAGCTCCTCATCGACCACCGCCGGAACACCGCCGGAACTTCGCCGGAACACCACCGAGGCACCACCGGACGCCCGAGGGACGCCGGAGCTCTGCCCGACGCCGGTGCAACATCAGAATTCTGCCCGACGCCAGAATTCTACCCGATGCTCGAGTGACGCCGGAATTCTGCCAGACACCTAAGTGACGTCGGAACTCTGCTTGGCCTTGTAACCGATACTCATTGTAATCTGATCGTCCTGAATCTAAAGGACGAATCAGTCTCATGTATTTCATACAATATTAGTGGAATTATTTCAACTGGGCGTGGCCCCGTGGGTTTTCCCTTTTTCAGGGCTTTCCACGTAAAAATCCTGGTGTTCTTTCATTCTTCTATTTATGTGCTGGATATACGTACAACGCTGAGACGGAAATTTAAACTCTATCGCCGCATATATTTGAGTCCGCAATAATATTCAAAATTGTGTAATTCAAAATCACTAATCTTAACGTAAATCCATGAGATTTGAAGCGCCAAAAATAAAGATAAATTGTAATCTAACAAATGAACTATCCAAAAAGACAGTGAGCAACTCCAAAATATGCAGCTAAAGAAAGGAGTTGAAATATTTATTAATTAATCTCCATATGCTTGATTCTCTAATGAAAATTTTTGCTATTCTATAAAATGTTCATGACCCATGCATTTAATAAAAACTCCTAAAAGGCACATCCATAAGGTAAACTCAATAGAAAGCTTTTCTTAAGAGGAGAATTGATGTGACACACACAGCTCACCTTAGCTTGTTGGTTGAGAGCTTAGGCTTCCAACTAAGAGGTCTTGGGTTTGAGTCTTTGTGTATGTGTTATGTGTGTGTGAGTTTACCTTAATTGGCCTAAATGTCCCAAAAAAAATTGATGTGACACCTACAAGTTCAGCATTCAGTTCTGCTAGTTCAAACTCGATTGAAAAAAGGTAAAGTTTTGAATTTTTGAGTTTTTTCAACTATTTGCATATCTTTGTGAATGTTTTAAGTATGAAATTGATTGGGTGTGCTCTAGAATATGCCCCAAGTGTTGCGTGTGAATTTAGATAAAATCTGAGAATGTCACTTTTGGAGCGCAGAGTGCAGTCAAGGCGTCATAATGAGACATTACGGAACCAGCTCTAGGGTTTTTGCTGATTTTTTAGCATCGTAGCACACTGATTTGAGCACCGCAGTGCTAAGCCATTATGAACATATTAAATATTAAAATTTTTCATTTAATTTGATTATTTGCATTCGAGCAGCAGGTGTGCAGGAGAGAGAAAGATAGTGGTTGGAGAGAGAAAATTCACTATTTGAGATGCTTCAGGCCATTTTCAGCCGTCGGCCCTATTGTAAAAGTTGTCCGGATCATGGCAAGTCACCTTATGCCTATCTCATTTTTCAAATATACAATTTTTTTTCGAATTTTTTGATTAAAATTATATTTCTGTTTGCAAAAAATGCATATAATTTTGCACCTGTAAAACTTTCACCTCTTAACTTTTTATATGTTATAGAGAACATGATTATGAATATTTTGAGTATTTTCTAAAAATTTTATACTGGGTATTTAAGAATTTGTGCATTTTTAATTGAACAGAAAATAATCTAGACAATGAAAAATAACGTTGTAGTTCAATAAATATTTCGAAATAATATTTTACACTTTTCTTTGTAATTTGGTTACATTTTGACATTGTGAAAATTTGCTCAGTAGGAAGTTCAGTTATCTATCGTTATAGAATATTGTATTGTTCTAACATGTGTTTAATTTTACTTTAACTATTATAATGTGATGAAATATATATTTCTGTGATGAAATATATGTTTATATGATTGAAAATTATCAGCTGAGAATTATAAGGGGTCAGAATTCTTTATGATTCTGCCTGTGTCAGGAATATTCTTGTGCCTATAAGGTATGTTCTTGTGGCTATAAGTCATGTTTTGGTACCTACGAGCATGCTCTTGTGCTGTAGGCACAAAGGGAGACGTAAGGGGCCAAAATCCTTTGAGATTCTATCTGGGACAAGGATATATAATATGAATTGTTATGTGATATAATTACTTCTATAATTTATCTATACAACATTTATGTGATATAAATTGAATAGTTGCTAGGCTTTTATTTTCTTTTCCAGTATAATCAATGATTTATTTAATTGCTTTTATTTCCCTACTTTTGTTATTAATTATTTTGAGTTTTATAAATGATAATTGATCATTGATGAGATTGATCTTATTGACTGAATTAAGTATGCATATTGATTCTTCTAGTCTTGTGTTAAAAGCATTAGTGAGTTTGATTTACTGCTGGGCTTTTTAGATCATTATATAGATTTTAATGATTTCAGGTCAGAGAAGAGGCCAGGATTAGTTGGAGTGAGATTGATAAAGATCCTCAATTTTTTTTAATTTTTTTTATATTTTTTTATTCTTTTATAGTCAAGAGTTTGTTATAAAATAATAATTATACTGATCTTTAAGCAATTATATATTTATTTTGGGAGAATAAATATTGAGCAATATTTTGAAGTATGTAATTGTTAGTTGCTTTCACTGGATATAGATTTAATATTTTGAGGATTTATTGAAGCTATGGTTAATTAGTTAAGAAGATAAAATAGATAATTCTTTCAAATTTAATTCTGGATTGTTACTACAACAGTGCCAAAAAGTGCTACAACAGTGTTTGATTCTCTATTATACAGTAATTATTGATTCAACATGCAGCACTGTGGTATTAGATCAGAGCATTACGGTGCTAGACCACTAACACTATATATATATATATATATATATATATATATATATATATATATATATATATATATATATATATTAAATTCTCATTAACACTGCCATTTTTCCACATTACCTTTACACTCTCATACATGCCGGGGAAGGAACCGAAAGGGTAGGAGAGAAAGGAAGAGAGATAGAGGAGAAAGAAGATTGTTCATGGCTTTTTCATCTGTCTATTTTATTCGAAGATTTTTTTAATCATTATAAGTAACTCAAATCTCATTTTAATTTTTAAAATTTTTTGAGTTTGACAGATTTCTTCTTTTCTAAATCGACAAAAATATATTTTCTCCTAATTTATTGAGTTTTACCATGTAATTTTTTATATATAATAGATACAGATTATGTAGGCATTTTGACTGTAATATTATTAAGTTACATCAAATAAAATGAGAGTAGTGATTTTTTGAAGCTGTGTATTAATATATAAGTTTTCTTACATTATATAAATTATTAAATTTTATGTTGCATTTTAGAAAAATGAGTACGATATTTACAGTTAAGCAAGAAATGCTGGTTGTCAATACTATAATTAATTTAAATTGGTTGTTAAAATGTTTATTCCTTGCGAACAAGGGTGAGCCATGAGCTTTCCTTTTAAGATGATTTATGGAGCTATCCCGGGTGTAGCCTATAACTAATGTCCAATTACGCTGACGGGCAGAGAGTGACAGTTCTTTATTGATTAAATAAAAGCCACTTGTAATGATAATTGATTTACTGATAAATAATAATTATGAGGGATATGACTGATGACCAACTAATAAGCAGTTGAGGTTAAAAAATGATAAAAGTACTACATTAAAGTTGGATATCCTTACTTGCTAAATCATATACTGAAGCATGCACACATTGATAATATTGATAAATAGAATTGTAATATGCATAGATAGCATTCATAAATAGATCATGATGGGTACATATACATGTATTGACTACATATGTTGCATACACTAAATAAGATAAATAAGATAAAGCTGATGATATTAATGCTTATATGTTATGATTCTTTACTGATTTGTGAATGATTTTAGTATGATTTCTTTACAGATTTATTGATTATTATATTGACTATTGATTCATTAAAATGATTTCTTACTTTTATTTTTTGATCATTTCAAGCCAAATATCGATATGTGCTATGGGTATGCCATTTTTTTTAGTTTTATTTTTGCAGGTTTGACTTTCATTTTGTTTTGTTGTCAGTTATTAAGTGTTGTTGCAGATATATCTCATATTGTATATGTATTTTTGAATGATATATAGATAAATCATTTTTGAGATTAAGTAATCTTCCGCTTTATTTTATACTTAAAAGTAGTTATGCATGTATTATGTTTAAATTGAAAGTTTAATTTTTTCTCAGCACTTCTAGAACTATATTTTGGAGTCAGTTTCTAATTATTGTCACGATCGGGCACGATATAACATGTGTGGTATCAGGACATATCGAATCGGGTTATGACACCAACAATGACACATGCCATCATTAATAATGTCGATATAGTAACCAACCCCAAAAAGGTCACTACATGTTGTCACCAATGCTAACGGCTAATGTTTTTTTTTTGGGTTTAAGAAAGGGGGCGATTTATATGTCAATATACACATTTATGTTATATTTCTTGGTTAATATTCTCCCCTCTTTTCAACAGAATTGAAAACCAACCACTAACAATCTCTTTAATTAAACTTGAACGCTTCAAAGCTCCCTTGTAAACTTTTTTCCACATTTCATAAATACTCTTATGTATGAATGCTTGCAACATTCGACATAAATTAGTAGAATTATTTCATAAGGACAAGACCTTGTGATTTCTCTCATTTTCAAATTTACACGCAAAAGAATGTATCTATTACATTGCTCTCGATTTATATGATATGTATGCGTGCAAGTTCTTCGTACAAAACTAAGACAATAAATTATATATCTCTAATATCGCAAATATTCTAACATATAACAAAATTATTATTTTTATCATAAATCACAAACTACATTAACATAAATATTCAATTCCATCTCAAATATAAAATTGCTCTGTCCATTCAATAAAAGTCGATGATTAAATTTTTTTTATTTTTTTTCGTGCAAACAATTTAAACTTTGACCTAATTTTTATTTATTTATTGTTTGAATTTGGTTTGAAAATAAATCAGATCTTTCACAAAGTTTTATACCTTAAAAAATGAAAGACATTATCATAAAGATTTTCTAATTAAATTATTTATTTGTCTATGCCTTATCTTCATATCCTTTATTTAACGAAGAAAAGGTATTTATATGAGATTTTGCCCTGCCACGTAAGCAGGCTAACAACTACGTGGCAAGGTAAAACTTTCATGCAATATAATAATAAAATAATTTACTCTTTAAATTTATTTTTTCAATCGCACTTCTTTTACAAATTACTTAAAATTTTTCCTTAAAAAAATAGATGATAACATATTAAGTCCTTTTTGCCGTATAAATTAAAAAATCTCATTTTATATTTGCCTTAAAATCATGTAATATTTATCAAAAAAAAAAAAAAAAAAAAAAAAAAAAGAAAAGAAAAGTGGAGAGGAGAATCGCTGAATCAGGACATTATCGAGACCTGAAGTCCGATCAGCTTTCAGTTTCTAAGTCAAAAAAATTTTATTTTAAAAAATTATTTTAGAAAGCAGTAAAAAAATGGTTTTCAAATGAAGCCTTATTTTTTTTCACATGCATCTCAATGCCTTTTCAAAGACGCTTTGACTAACCCGATCAATAACAAAATAAGGCTATTTGTAGGGGTATCAAAATTTGACCAGACTCGGATCCGACTCAAAAAAATCCGGGTTTGGGTCGACCCGTTTGTGAAATGGGTCAAGTCTGGGTTCGGATTTCCGACCCGTTTGAAAAATGGGTCTGGTTCGGGTTGACCTGGAAACCCATGGGTCGACCCGATTTGACCCGGTTACTTGACTACGTGCCTCTGCATCTAGTCGCGACTTGCGACTGTCGCGTCATGCCAGCCGTCTCGCGCAGGCTACGCCGCTACGCGCAGGCTATGCCGCTACTATTCCGTCTGCCTCAGCCGTTGCACACGCTACGCCGCGTCGCCACTACGGATAGGCGCAGTGCAACGTCTCCGCTGGACCACCAGTCTGCCTTCCTGTCGGCCTCAAGGCTTCAAGCCGTCGGCCTCACTAGTGGTCCAGTCGTCGTCGGCCTCACCGGTCACCGGGTTCACGGGTTGGGTCGGGTCAACCTGATAACCCGCACGGGTCGGGTCCGAGTTGAAAATCCTGACCCATTTAGCTAGCCGGGTCGGCTTCGGGTCAACCCGTTTACGCCTGGGTCAATTCAGGTTGGCCCCGAACCCGACCCATTGACCTGAATTGACACCCCTAGCTATTTGTTGCAAATATTAAATATTTAATTAAGCTTATCTACCGAAGATTGCATTCACTCTATAACAACATCAAGGCTTTATTTCACTGTAGGGTCGGTAACATGAATCTTTTTTATTCATTATTTCTAAGATTACAATCACTCTAATTTAGAAAAAACAAATAATGATGGGTGTAAATTACTTTAGCAGATAAAGATTTGAAAGTTATTGATAAGATTATGAATTAAAGATCATTTACATCAAATTTAAATTTTGCCATTCACAATTTTCTTTTAATAAATGAAGAATAAACAACATATGAATTTTGATTTTGTTAATGGTATGCAATGATTTTAATAAAAGAGTTCCATATTAGGGTACTTGTGAATAGAAGTGTGGGTGAGTAGTGGAGGTAATTTATATTTTTATATTTTAATTTGGACTCTAATTTTGATTGATTAAAATAAATGAGATTAGGGTCAAAATAATCTCCTGACTTTTTATTAAGGATTAAAATGATTCCAGATTATTTAAAAGCCACATTTTAGTTTATTGATTTTTTTTAAATAGGAAACTAAATGATCACATAGAAGGATTAATTTAATTCTTAGCTAAGTGGAGGGAGAATTTGTACATTTATTTTAAAGAGGATTTTTTCATAGCGTCAAAATGCCTAATAATAAAATGAATAATGCAAGTCGCCCTAATTACTTATTGATTAATTAAATAAGAGTCATCACAATAATAATGCAAAAATAATACTAATGATCAATTAAAAGCTTATATGAAAGTCGTCATTAATGGACAATTACAAATTAGAGTTGTTCGTTACATAAATAATTATATTGACATTACGTCTAAGACTTCGTTTGAGATAACTTTTTTACTGTTTTTTAAAGCAGGTTTCTAGTACAAAAATTAAATTTTTTATATAAAAAAATAACTTTAAGAAGCAATATACTAGAAAGCTGTTTTAAAAATCAATAAATTTTTGTACTAAAAAATTGCTTTAAGAAACATTAAGAAAGCCGTCCCAAATGAAGCCTATGTAGTTATTTTTATATAGATTATGGCCAATAATATTGACGAATGAATGAATTTTGTAAAGATTACGATGAGTTCAGTGGTTGAGAATCGAGTAAAGCTCTTGATCAACTTGAAAAAATATAGCCCTTGGCGTTTAGGTGACTTAACCTGTTATAATGCTATCATATTAAAATTTTCTATGAACTCACCGAGGCTTAGGGTGGTTGGTGGGAGAGCACGATTGGGAACCCCCCATCCCGGGTTCGAATCCACCCCACTACGGCTGCGCCCCTTAGGTGGGGACCAATAAAGTGTTGGCCCGGGGGTTTCTGATGTGGGTGCCACCGCTAGGTCGACCGAGGAGATTAGTGGACATCGCCAAGCGCCTCACAAGCTGAGGTGGCAGCGGGCCGATACTCCCCGTTCCAAAAAAAAAAAAAAAAAATTTCTATGAACAACACTTGAATTTTATTGATAAGGTTGACTAATAGATTAAAGAGCAAAAGATGGAGATGAAAAGATAATCTAAAAAGAAGCTTGCTGGTTTTACTATATTGTTAGAAAATATACGGCTTGAAAAAATGATCTATGACCCTCTGCATTCCCTCTGATCCTCTATGTATAAGCAAGAGTTGAGACATAGCATTGCAAAAAAAATGTCACATATAAAGAAAACGAATAAATTGCCTAACAAGACCTAACAAAATAAAATTTTGTTAGTTGTAACCTTTTAACTATGGCTTTGTTTTAGACGGAATTTTTACTATTTCTTAAAGCGGATTTTTAATATAAAAATTTTAATTTTTGTACTAAAAGATTGCTTTAAAAGGTTTTAAGAAAGCCATCCCAAACAAAGTCTATATTAGATTTGAGTTCGTAAATTTTAAATAGATTTCGGATCCACATGAAGTTGCTGATAGAGTTCATATGGATTTATTGAGTTTTGATAAGTGATTATGTCAATCATTTTAAATTGTCAATTCTAATCAGTTTCTGGGGTTAAATAGATGGATAAATAATTTCAATATCTTCGAACGCCGATTAATTTGCTCTTGGGCTAAGAATACTTGATTGGAGAGCTTGGGGCAACTTGATCTTAGAGGTCATAGTGGTGACTTCTTTTGACCAATCATGAAGCCGAGTTGGCTAATTTTTAGTCTAATATCATCTTAATCATATTTATAATTTTTTAGCATGTTTACTCATAAATTATTATACAAAAATTTCAGTATTTTTGTAGAATTTTGATTTTCTTTTTAATAAATGATTTTTATTTCTATGAATTATTGTTTAATGCTCTGCAATATTTTTCATAAAGAATTAATATTATTAAAATTTTAATAAAACACGGCTAAAAAGCATTTTATTGTAGAAGGAAATTACAAAATAAGACTTGGGCGTGCCGCAAAGCTTCAGTAAGTCAGGGTAAAAAAGGTCCCGCTTAGGACCGGCCGGAGTTAAACGTATGTGGACATGTCGCGTGGCGAAATGAAATTCGGATAGAACCCACTCTGACATGAAATTGAAATTCTCCTTAAATTCACGCGGATTTCCACGGTGAGAGAAAGAGGGCGGGCAAGCCGAGGGGTCCGCCTCGGCCACACGGAAGAATCGGAGACTACTCGAAAGGATACTGGACTCAGAAGCAACGCAGTCGAGAGAGAGAGAGAGAGAGAGCACTAGAGCAGGAGAGAACGCTTCGGCTGCTCCGCCCTCTGACGAAGCTGAGTTACCGCCTTTATGCCCATTATCCATCACACATTTGGCGCGATCCGCAGCCAAGGCAGCGGTTGCCGGCATTCCATTTGTCGGCACATTCGCCTTCCTCCTCTTCCCCTTGCCTACCTTCTTCTAATACTCTATTACAAATCATCGGCTTTCTCTTCTTCTTCTTCTTTTTCTTCTTCTGCATGGAGGAAGCAGAGGAATCCCGCAACAGTATGATGCAGACTTTAAAACCCTCTGCAAACTCAATATCCTCTTCTTCCTCTTCTAATTTCCCCAGCCGATTGGAATCTACCACAGGCGGCCGCGTATTCTACCGCCAGTTCCCTCCTACCCTCATCCCTGATGTCGCCAAGCGCCCCGGCATCCCCCCTGTCCATCCATTATTCACCCCTACCTCACTTTACCCCCAGATCCCAGCCCCCGGCGGCAGTGCCGCGCCGACGTCTCCAGCGAACTTAAATCCTTTGCCTTCGCATTGCCGCTCCCTCTCCCAGCCTTCTTTCTTTTCTCTGGACTCGCTGCCATCGTTCACTTCTTCACCTTTTCCCGACCAGGCGGCTCCCACCGATGTGAACATGGAGAACTGTTCCGCGGCTGCCCCCCTTACGCCGCAAACTCCGCTCCTGCCTGCAAGAAGAGATCATGCCGTCACTGAAGGGATCCTTCCGCGTAAAGCGCATAGGCGATCACAGAGCGACATCCCGTTTGCATTTCTACAGTCTTCTAATCCTATGTCCGGACTGCCCCCGCTGCCTCAGCATCTGCCGGTGACTAGAGAAAGCCCTCCTATTGGATTGGTTAAGCGCCAAACTCAATTTGTGAAGCAAGAGGCTGAATGTGATAGAGAAGGTGATAGTGATCTGAAATCTGAGGGAGATGGAGGAGATGATCTCATCAATGCTTACATGAATCTGGACAGCTTGGACACTCTTAACTCTTCTGGTACTGAAGATAAGCGTGACGACTTAGATAGCAAGGCTAGCGGCTCCAAGACGAATGGTGCCGAAAGTAGTGAGAATGAAGCTGAGAGTAGTATGAATGAGGGTGTGAGTAGAATGGTGGAGAGAAAAGAGGGACACAAGAGAAGCGCAGTTGGAGATCCTGCTCCGATCAATATCGCGCCTAGACATTGTAGGAGTCTTTCGATGGATAGCTTTATGGGAAGGTTGAATTTTGGGGAGGAATTACCAAAGCTACCGCCTTCCCCTGGGGATAGGCTTGGTCAACTTTCACATAGCGGATCAATAGATGGGATGTCCAACACATTTAGTTTGGAGTTTGGTAATGGGGAGTTTACTGGTGCCGAGATGAAGAAAATAATGGCTAATGAAAAGCTTGCAGAGATAGCAATGAGTGATCCTAAAAGAGCTAAGAGGTGCTTAAATTTTCTCATTTGTGTCATTTACTAGAACATGGTGCTTTAGAATCCTACCAAATTTCTTGTGCTCATTTGGCAGGATATTAGCAAATCGCCAATCTGCTGCTCGTTCCAAAGAACGAAAGATGCGCTATATCTCAGAGCTGGAACACAAGGTGCAAACTTTGCAGACAGAAGCAACCACATTGTCCGCTCAGCTGACTTTGTTACAGGTGTTTTTGCAAGAGCTTTTTCTCCGTTGTTATTGGTTAATGCCTGTTAATATGATAATTTGGAAATATTGAAGCAATTTTGGCTTTCATTTGACCTAAGATGTTCTCTTAATACTTTTATTCGACTTCTGTAGAGAGACTCAGCGGGAATCGCATCTCAGAATAATCATTTGAAGTTTCGATTGCAAGCCATGGAGCAGCAAGCACAGCTTAGAGATGGTACTTTTCTTTTTACTAAAACTTTTGTACCTAGATTTATAAATATGATTCTTTACACCAAACAAGAAGGCTGGCAGATTTTTTTTTTTTAAAGGCTTTTCTCAACTTGTATACAATGATGTCTCTAGGTACGGGTATCCTAGCAATGACTATCAGACGTGTTGCTCGAATAAACGATACATGTTATTGCTATTCCTGCTGTTTATTTACTTCTTGTTGGTATATTACTACACAAACTGTTATGTGTGCTATGGGTGTTTTCCTCTATCAATGCAAGCAAAAAATGATCATGATAAGCTGCTTATTCCACCCGTATGGGTTTCTATTCGGCTAACAAATATCATGATATTCTCTTTTATCTCACGTTGAATGTATTTATAGCAGGGTTGTAAAATTAGACCTTGATTTTTGATTCTGAGTTCGGCTTCGTTTGGAACTGAGAAAGCCGTCCCAAGCGAAGCTTTCATTAATAGTTTTGGTAATCGCAGGGACTTTATAGGCTGTTAGCAGTCGGTTTGTTGATAGTTTTGGGAATCATAGGTACTTGTGAGGATGTTAGCTCTCCTGCCTCTCCATTTGTTTTCCTGTATTGGATAGACAATAATCACATTATTAACTTTGTCATGTTTGATAATGCTTATTCAATTGCTTTGCTTCCAAAAACTTACATATCACGCGTCTAATTTGTGCTGGAGATATAAAAATAGACCCTGTCAATTTATTGTTATTTTCAATTTTAAAAACCTGACATTTCGTTATGGCCTAGTTTGTAAATGTCTGTTTTTCTTATAATGCGCGTACAGTTCCATTTCACGACCCCGCGCATTTAGAAAGACGTGTGTAGCAACTTGTCCATCTTTATGAGGTAGTTGTGACTATATTAAAAAATGCAACACAATAGTAACATGATTGTACAAGCGAAGCCCATGCCACAGATGTGATTGATATTTAACTTGTTAATTTCAAAGAATAAATTTAATTTCTTAATTGCGTGGAATACCTTCTGAGTTGCCAGTAGGAGGTTGATTACTTTGATTAAATATTATTTCTTAGGGGCTATTTTGATTGCAGTAATATTAGGACACCAGTGTTATTAGATGGTAATGCTTTTTCCAAACAGTGTGTGTTTGATTTTGTGTTATTTTAAGAGCATACTGAGAGGTCTCAGAAGATGTCAGGGTCATGTAAAGATGTCACCCAATATTTATTGATATTTAGATGCCGTTGATTTAGGGCATGTGTTGATTATACAAAAGTTATTTAAAAATGCCTGCAAACTAAATGGTATAACATGGATTGCATTGCAGTGTCTGTGAAATTAACAACCCCTTCCATTGAATCGTTCTACCTAAAATTTCTCATTTCAAGACACTGCTATGAAATAGAAAAACCATAGTGAAAAAAATATTCTAATTATGTTGAATTTGAAGTCTGTGCGTGTAAAAAGTTGTGAGCTTAACATCAAATTTGGCCTCTCATAGGCATTATCGAAAAAAATTCAATTGAAGCTTTTAGAGTTGATTGCATTTGAGGGAATAGGTTTTCGAGCAGGTTAACTAGATTGATTTATTTGGCGTTGGCAATGTTAGATGAATTCCTTTTTATAGAATTATAGGCCTGGTATAGCTTTCTTTTGAATATATTCTGAGATTGACTATTTACTGCTCAAAGTTGAGAGTATTGATATAATATTTATTTTCTAAGACAGTTTTAAGTTTTTTACTTTCTGTTTCGCTATCTTCAGATTATTGAAAGATATAATTGGTTTCATGAACATAATTTTTTAGTTTGTTTTAAAAAAATATATTTTTTTTTTCTTTTTTCTTTTTGATCTATTACGTTGTTAAGGAGCGATACGTTAAGTTGTGCCAAAGATTGGTGAAGTGAGCTAAGCTGCATTGTTTTTGTTGAAATTTGTCTGGTACTTTGAGGCAGTTGTGACATACTTTTGGTTTGTTTTTCTGTTGTGGTTTAACATAGATGGTAATGGTATGCAACTGCTTGGTAGGAATTTAGTAGCTGCAGCCTATTTTGGCGTCTGGTGGTTTGTGTGCATTTCATTTATTTGATTCTGCTTGATTTGACTTCTTTATTGTTGAAACTGAGCTGATGTGTTTTTTGCTCCTATGTTAATCTACCATGTCACTGATTTATAATCTAGTGTTGCTTTGTAGAATTTATGCTTTACCATGGACCTCTCTTAGCAAGACATTTTTATCTTTGTTGCCAATGCCATGTATCTCCTTTTGTAACATATTAATTAATTTTGCAAACACTGCTGTACAATAATCCAACGTAAAAGAACAAAATTCAGAAAAATGTGCTATATACGGGATTTGACATGTGATATTATTCTGCATTGTGCTCCAATTTCCAACTTCTGACATGGAGCTCTGAAATTCTCTTTTCGTGCTTGCCGTTATGTTTAATTAGGCCTATGTTCAATTCTCAGCAATATCAGACTTGAGTTTTTATTCCAGCATTAGTTCTTTATTCTTTCACATGGCCTGACCAGTCCTATTGATTTCACTACTGCTGAGATTCCTACACGTTTGCATATGCTCATGTTGGTGATGTTTCCGATCTCAGAACATTATGAAGATGTGAGAACTCATACAGCATTTGCGCTCATCCCAACTGTTTTCACCTTATATATAAATTGTACTTGGTTGCCATAAAACAAATTCCAACTGAATGTGTACCTTTTTGTTTAATGTTCAGCTTTGAATGAAGCGCTGTCCGCAGAGGTTCATCGTCTGAAACTTTCTACTGGGGAACCACTCTCTGCTAGCTTAAACCATCAAATTCAACTAAAGCCTCAAATGTTACAACTTCAACAGCAGTTGCAAAAGCACCAGCTCCATTCCTCACAAATGGCTTTTCACCCTCTCCAGTCGCCTGAAAAACAGGAACAAAAGCTGAACGCTGATGCTTCAGATACTGAAATGAAGCAGTGATTTACTGAGGCACTCAAACACCAAACCATTTCTTACTTACAAGGCAATCAAAAAGGTTCGCTTGTTATGCTCTTGTTCATCTTTCTGAAATTCTTTTAAACTATTATTTTTTTGTTCAAGTAGATAATTTGGAATGTATAAGGGCCGTATTTGTTTTGTAACTAGAAGCACTTGTGTCAACTCACAACGAACAGGATGGATTTGAATAGTTGCTGCAGCCTATATTGTTCTTTTATGTAGTTTTTTTTTATTTTTTATTTTTGTTAACTGGTACTTCATGTTTGTTTGATAACTTTGCTAGTACTTTGCTGGCTTTAATTTTTTACTTTATTATTCATTGCAGACGATCTATTTGTTCATTGTTTATTCTTATTTGGGTTTCTTTATATTGTTTGATCAAGAACACTTAAGTGGTTATTTGATGAAAAATAAAATCATTATTCAATTTGATTTCAAAATATATACATAACATGAAAAGTTGTGTATGCTTTGTTATATTTGATTTGCTTATTTTTAATAAATGCTCAATGAAGGGTTATGTAATGTGATTATAGCTGTTAAGATTGTACTCTGAATAAAAATTATTATGGATTAAAGTCATTAAAATTTTGTATTTTTTCTATTTATCCAAGAAAAAAAATATTATAATGAGTATTTTAGTGCTTGTATTTGAAAATAATATTATGTTGAAATGGTATAGGACTTTGCTTGTATGAATAAAAGGTGAATTTTTTTTCCTTAGAAAAAATTATTAATTTAGGGCAGAATATAGGATTAAGGTTTTGTTTGGGATGATTTTTTTATTACTTTTTTAGTGTAAAAATCTTAATTTTTTACTAGAAAGTTGTTTTAAGAAGCCGCATGAAAGCCATTCCAAACGAAGCCTAAGTCATCGTTCATGATTGAAGGTTTCATCTTGTTCAATAAAATTTTAATTTAAAATCTATTTGGTCTAAATTTATTTAGACAATAATGTTATGTTCACGATATTATTAATCAAATAATGTCATATTAGAAATAATAAAGTCTTATTTATAATAATTAATGTTGATTAGCTTTTTAAAATCTTCATAATTTAAAATTTTTAAATAGCATTCAATTGGATAAAGCATTTAACCAAATTGTATCCGAATGAGATTACTTTGGATTGAGCTCAAATTCGAACCATTAATATGAATCGATGCCTCCAATCACAGAGGGAAACAAATCAAAGTCATCCAAAAGTATAAAGCATACAATAAATGAGATTTTTTTTTTCATTTAGGTCAATTAAAGAAAATTCATGCATACATTATATATGTAGGATTTAAACTTATGATCTTTTGGTTGATCATCAGATCAAGATTTGCTCAGTAAATGAGAATCATTGATACGCAGTAGTTAAAAAATCGTTGATTTAGACTTCATTTGGAATGATTTTTTTACTGCTTTTTAAAGTAATTTTCTAGTACAACTGTAAAGCTGCTTTAAAAAGTAATAAAAAAGCCGTCCCAAATGAAGCCTTATACTTTGTTTGGGACAACTTCCTTACTATTTCTTAAAATATCTTTTTAGTATAAAAAATTATTATTTTTTAATTAAAAAATTACTTTAAGAATCGGGCTGTCAAAAATGAAACGGTAGTAATTAACAAATTTTGAATCAGTCATGCATACATATTGATTAAAAGTTCTTCATGATTTTTTTTTTGGACAGTTAAACAATTTGAGCCTGAATGAGATAAGGGGAACGTATTCCGTCGATCATCCGGGTGCACACCCGATCTCTTCATGAATTAAATGTTAACCAAATGTGGTTGCAGGCTATAAATTACACCAATAAGACAAGCGACAGCTATTGATCTTATCCACCAGAAACTTTATAATCAAGGTATTATTGTCATGTGTCACGTCTGGACCTAATACTTATAAAATATTTGTACATAATATCACAGTGTTTTAACTATTTGTAGGTGCTTTGATGGTTTTGTTTAATGGCTTTTGGTACCAGCTCACCCTATTAAATGCATGGCGTTGACTGGGTAGGACCCTACTTGATCAGAATATCAAACCCAGCTTTGACTAAGTTTAAAATTTTATTTGGAATAACTTTCTAACTATTTTATCACACATCAATCATAATTTTATTTAGTTATTATTTTCATACTAATTTTTTATTATTTTTCAAGAATTGTTGTGATGAAAAATTATTTATTGCAATTACAGTAGTTAAGTTATTTTTTCTACGACTTCAACACAAATTTTATAAAATACTGTAACTATTTCAAATAAAGATTAACTTTGAGTGCTGAAACAAGTGCTTAACCCAGTAGTTATTATGGTTATTGATCTGACTCAGTTTTGGGATTTAGGAATGCTTTGTTTGTTACGGAGTTGACTATTATTCGCAATGCAACACATCTTAGATTTCATTTGGAATAATTTTCTTACTGTTTTTTAAAGCAGTTTTCTAGTAAAAAAATTTTAAATTATACTTGAAAGCTACTTTTAAAAGTCATAAAAAAAGTTATCCCAAAAAAACCCTAATCTACTGATTATAATGAACTTAAATCTTAAGGAAAAAAAATTCTTGTAAAAGAATAGTAATCCATTCATATATAATTAATAGAATCACTCAAGTTCAATTATATATATAATATTTCGAAAAGGACAAGTGTTAACAGAAATGGTGCCTATCTTGATTTATGAAAAATGTTGTAAACTCTTTAATGTAGTTTATTTTTCATTAAAAAAACATATTTTTGAAAAAATATATATATAAAAAAGGACTTACTAGCATATTACTATATGTTAAAATACTCAACGCCATAAAGAGAGAGAGAGAGAGAGAGAGAGAGAGAGAGAGAGAGAGAGAGAGAGAGAGTTAATAGTTTTAGTATTAAATGAAATTGTCATACACATTGATAAGATAAGAGCACCTCATATGAGAATATATTTTTTACTTAAAAATTTTGAAAATAGAAAAATCACATGATTTGGCATAGCTAAAATGTTATCACTAGAATAAGTAGTATATTAAAAATGATGCTTTTTTTTGTTATTGGAGAAATTATTAATACAATATAGCAGACATAAACTATGAATGATGACTTTCATGATGGAAGTAGGAGCCTTAAGACAACAAAGTTATCATCAAGAGGCAATTAATAGTCTACGTGATTTTTCTCTTGATAAGATGATAGACCAATAATTAAATGACATGCATCAGCCTTGGTAGCCCTGGCTGGACTTTGCCTTGATGATAATTCGAGCATCAATGATGGCGACGGTGACGAGCGTCCATGATTGTGATAACATCAACCACTAGCAATGGTTAAAGTTAGGTGTTGGCCTTCGTGGTGATGTTAGGCGTCAAAGTTAGTGAAGACATCAAATATTTATGCTGTTAGTTATGTTGGGTTTAACCTTATTGGCAATGTATAGCATCCATATTGGTGGTGATATTAGGAGTTGATACAAGCATTGTTGGTGAAGAAAGGTTGGAGATTGATGGTGATGGCGATGACAATTGTTGGCCTTGGTGGGTATGATAGGTGTCTACAATGGTGGCAACATCGGATGGTCTTAAATTTAGTTCCAAAACTTTTTAGTTTTGAATACTTTGGGCTTTGAAATTTAAAAATTGCATGAAGTTTCATGCTTACTTAAAAATTTAACAAAAAAGAAGCAAATAAATCCGAAATGATGCCTCTTTGGCTCTAACATTTTGTCATGTCAATCAAGCTCTACGAGCCCCAAAGCTATTTGCACCTTGATCTCTTGGTATATAAAGCCTACTCATCAAAATATCTCCTTCAACAATCTTCTTGATGCCTTCTGATGTGGGGAGAAAACATGAAGAAGATAACTCTAAGAGCTAAATAGCTTAAACACCTAAAAATAGTGAAAATACTGTTTCAATTTCAAAAATATTCATTAATGCTTCCTAGTTACAACTGCTATACCTATAAGCTAGCAAGAGAAACCTGAAAGGTTCTAGAAACATGTAACAAACTAAATCAGTTATCCTAAGGAACATTTTAAGCTAAGATACTCTGCATCATTCTCCTCTGATACGAAGCAAGCCAAGCAGGGGCGGAGTCAGTACGAATGGGATTTGGTTGCGGGCCTGGGACTGATCTGAGATTGCGCTATAATATCGCATTTGAGCAAATAGCTGGAGGGTGCGCTCTGCGGACCAAGTTACATCATAACCGATCACTTATACTTGGTATAATCTGGGATGACCCCTGTTCCCACTAGAGGCTGCGACGTCAGTATCAAATGAGAGGGAGATGTAGCCAATGAAAAAGAAGAGATAAAGGAATTCCATGATGAAAGAAATGTTGCGGCATCAATGAAGGTTGATGAGTGTTGGTGTCACGCACGAAGACGGATGCTAGATGCACGAGTGGTATCGCGCGGGTGGAGATAATCAAGTGAATCAGCATTGAAAGGGGCTATTTGCCAGACTCTATGCTGGCTAATCTGATCAGATAGGTTGGGGATGGATCGTGGGTGAGTGAGTGAAACGCAGATGCGGGTCGCATGGAAGAGCCAGATTCACCGAGATGTGAGCAGGGCTGGTCGAGCAAAATGAGAATGGAGCTACATGAGGGGGTCGGAGGACTTGGGTCGAAAGGATTCAAAGTTACAGAAGCACATCGGCGTCGTGTGGGAGAATCATGTAGGCGGGTCATGCCGGTCGAAGTGCGCAGGGCTTCCGAGCCCGCCACACACGAGAATGGAGGAGGTCAGAGACTGGTGCAAGCTTGCGGATCTCGAGCGGGTTGGGCACCAGGCACGGGTTGCAATTCAGAGATGAATGGAGGGTGAGTGTGGCGGACTGGTTGGAGATGGGCGCATCTAGATGGAGCACACTCGGGCATTGGGGCGGTTGGCGGGATGTGTGGGGATCTAATTGGGTCGTGGGTACGACTTACGAGAGCCAGGGCATTATTTGTGAGGATGAAGTTGATCGGGGGCAGAGGAGCTCATGGATAGTGGGATTAGAGCGGATGCCTGCTGTTGCGAGTGCCGTAGACACCATCGTGGCCATTTGCGCTGACTAGACAAGCAAGGGCATGTACGCAGATCGATGGTGCAGGTCGATCATGAGCGGCTCGAGCAAGGTGGCAGATGGACTTTATTTGTAGATGGCAGATCGTGCCAGGAAATGACCGATGGTATGGTTTCCATCGGTGGATTCATTCTAGTATGGTTGCCAGAAGATTGAATCGATGGTATGGTCGCCAATGGTGGAGATCTCCTTGTGACGCATGCTTGCTTTGCCCACAAAAGCATCAAAACCCTAATCATCGTCAAGAGTTGTATATCTTCCTTCATCCATGGTCTTCCCCAAGCATCTAAAACACCAATCGACGTCAAGGGTTAATGTAACAGACGACAAGGCCCTGATCAATGTCAAGGGCCAAAGTTGGCTCTGATACCATCTAATGTGGGGAGAAAACCTGAAGAAGATAACTCTAAGAGCTAAACAGCTCAAACACCTAAAAATAATGAAAATACTGTTTTAATTCCAAAAATATTCATTCATGCTTCCTACTTACAACTGTTATACTTATAAGCTAGAAAGAGAAATCTAAAAGGTTCTAGAAATATGTAACAAACTTGTAACAAACTAAATCAGTTATCATAAGGAGCATTTTAAGCTAAGATGCTTTGCATCACCTTCTTAGTATATGTTCTGTTATAACTCAACTAAAAGGCAACACACGCTATTTATACCCCACAAAAGCCTCAAACAACCACAACAACTACCCACAATGACCAATCTTAAGTATGCACTTTATCTAACCTTTTGGTTCCATATGAAATATGAAATTTTTTGAGATGTTTTGTAGAGATAAGATGCTTTTACAAAAATGGAGTCCATATCCTTCTATCTATTTTCCTCTCGATTTTCTCTTATTGTGAATAAGAAACAAATAATACTATAATGAGGATGGCCAAAATTTACATGCAACTCTTCTTAGATTCACCTATGAGGGTGATGATGAAAAGGATGGAGAGTCTTCAAACCAAATTAATTGTTTAATGAGGGATCCCTACAAAAGAAGACAAGATAAATAACTTGACATTGTAAAAGGATACACTAAGGTATAAGTTGGTCAACTTATTTGCTAGTGGCACTCTTATTGTTTCAAAATGACGTGAATATTTTTTGGATGATAGCTTGTATAAAATTCATAGCTTTGCCATCTATGTTACAATTTTCTTGGATAGAATACAGTGGCTAAAACTATCATTTTTTTAAATAAAAAAGTTGGAGTATAAATAATTGTCCTATTGGTTGAAGAAGGCATATTGTTATGGCTAATATTTTAATGCCTTGTCAGATATGAGTTCTTGAAATGGTGAATGTGACATCATGATTTTCATGATAGATGATTATAATAGTCATAATAGCAAATGAGATCATTTTAAAATAACAAATTAATCATCTTGAGGTTGATAATTGTTGAAGTGGTTGAATTGGATGGAAGATCATACATGATAAATTCTAGAATTGTTAGTATCCTTTGAACAATTGACTCAATCTCGTTTGATGTGGTTTTGATTGATCATGATCCAACTAGATCATATTCAAAGTGATGCTTCCATGTTGATGGTGTTGATTCTGTGCAAGAAATGAGGCATCACACTTCCCATTAACTATCTTATTAGCATGATGAGGTGTATTTCACTCGTTTTTTTTTTGGAGAAATTTGAGGCCTATGCCCATATATTGAATTCAAAAAGAGATTATAAAAAAAAACCTATTTCAGAAAATTACATGTATAAAGAATAAATATACCCCCAAAACCAAAAACAGGAAAAGAAAAAGAGCTTAAAAAGAAACAAAAATATCTGGACTCAGGTAAACCAAAGGTATGCCCCCAAAATACATTATTTCGTCATTCAGAAAGAGTGAAAAACCAAAACCAACAGCGGTCGAAAGGGGCACTGGTTGCCACAAACTCATAGAAGACAGCAGGACCATCATAGAAGCCCCAAAGAAGTGAGAAAAACCATTCCAACAAAACTCCTTGGTTGCCATAGGCCATCCAAGAAAAAAGAATGATGAGGAGTAGACCTTTGCTCATTATTGTCCAGAGAAACAAAAGCATCAAATGAACTGATTGGCAGGCAAGAACTGTAAGCATCACCCCAAAATGTCCATAAGCCGCTACTTGATCTGATCCAAAAATTTCCATTTCTTAGTTTTTGCCCAGATAGCATAAATGATAGAAGCTTTAATAGTAGTAGGGCTCTCCCAAGAGGTAGAAAACCTCCTCTTGTTCCTTTCCCTCCAAAGATAGTAAACAACACATGTCACAGTGAAAAAATAGAAATATTTTTCCTTCCGATTGTAATATTGCAAATTATCCAAATAATCAAAGGTTTGCATTAGATTAGGCCTAAGGAGAAACTTACCGAGCATAGGGAGCAAATTAATAAGCACCAAGAAGGTAAAGTCACATTCAAAAAACAAGTGGGCATGAGTTTCTTGATTGCTGTGGCAAAAGAAGCATAAGGGGAAGACCTGAATACCTCTCATAATAAGAAGGTCAGCACATTTTAATTTCCTCAAAATCGCCATCCAAGCATAACAAACAAACCTAAGAGAGAAATTCTTATGCCAAATAAACTTACACCAATCCACATCCTCCAAATGAGAATAAAAATAAACAGTAAAACTTTTAAAAGATGGGTTTGAGGAGCCTTCCAAAGACATAACTGATTGCTCCAATATATTAATATCCGAAATAATCCCTTGAACAAAATCTGGTATGTAATTCAGAAGAGACCAATTCCCATTCAGTATGAAATCATTCAAAGAAAGATAAGAGAGCCCGTTGGAGTTGAAGAAATCTGATAACAGCTTTCCTTTGTACCAAGGGTCCCAAAGCATTGAAAAATTGCAATTGGGAGCCACAGATAGGCAAATGGAATTTTTAATGTTTTGAGCCATTTGACAAATAAGTTTCCAAAACTTGGAGGCAGAGGGAGGAGGGGCTTCCAAGGGGATTCAAATTTTGCTCTAAACCAAGTACCCAATAAAGAGTTTAAGTTATACATACGCCAAATAAAAGAACAAGCCACACTATGGTAAAGAGACTCGATAGAAGGAAGGCCCAAACCACCTTTGCTTTTCGGCCTTGTCACAGAATTCCATGAAATAAGGTGCAGCTTTCTATCTTTAATATTTCCATGAAATAAAAATTTAGAGCAAAGTTTTGAAATGATTTTCCAGCAAGCTTTGGGTATAATAGAGCCTCTAATCCAGTAGGCCAGAGTATTAGCAATAGAAAACTTCAAAAACTAAACTCTACCTGCAAAAGAAAGGAACTTAGCTTTCCAACCCTCAAGTAGAGCAAAAATTCTGCTCAGTAGGGGTTGGAAGTGAGTAAAATTCACCCTTTTACTAGTAATAGGAAGCTCCAAGTAGACAAGAGAGGAGTCTACTTGAGAGATTCCAAGAGAGGAAGCAATCTCATCAGCATCATCAACTTTATTAGAGAATAAAATAGAGCTTTTATCCAGATTTATGACAAGTTCAGTGGCATTCGAAAATTGTTGCAAAGATCTCTTTAAGCAGTCAGCATTTTGTAAAGAGGCAACACCAAAAATCAGCAGATTATCTGCATATATAAGATGCTTGAGGCAGAAATTATTATGATTCAGACCCATAAAAGAGGGAAGGCTTTGATTGTGCAGACAAGAGGATAACCCGTCCATGACAATACAGAAAAGCAATGGGGATAATGGGCATCCTTGACGAAGCCCAGATGTAGAATTAAAGTATCCTTCTAAGGAGACATTAAGACAAATGAAGAAATGAATGTAAAAAATGTAGCCCCTAATCCATTTAATAAAAACATCAGGGAAACTTTTTTGTTTTAATCTGTTAAGAAGGAAAACACGTGAAACAAAATTGAAAGCCTTTTCGATATCAAGTTTGACACAAAAGAGATTATGGGAAGCTTAAAATCTTTGAGTATGGTCGTCAGGATGTACCTGTCTTTCTTCTCTCTTAGTAAGTTAATTACCTTGAGTCAGAGGATTGATAATAAGACATTCCTTTCGATTATCTCCCCTTGCCGTGATGTGGAAAGGGCCTACTCCTTTGTTACCAGTTTCAAGGAAAAGATGGTAACTCTAGTGAGGCGATATGTTCCGGCTATTTCCACTATTCCCCTTGAACAAGGGATGAGGTGGATGCCTACTTAGAAGACTCTTCCTACCCATAAATGGGTGGGAGACCATTTATCGAGGCGTCCTGGAGGTAAGATCACAAAATCGATACCTCCCTACCGTATGAGTTGGCTTCGTGGAACTCTGTTCTACTGCAAACTACCCTCAGAGGCGAGGATAATATTGTCAGTAGAACATCTTTTGGCAATGAAACCCGATCGACTCTCATGAATAATAAAAGATAAGGTAAGCTTCAACCTATTCGCAATAATCTTAGCAATAATTTTATAAAACACATTGCACAAGGATATTGGCCTGAAATCAGAAATAGTGGTGGCATGAGTCCCCATAGGAATAAGGGTAATGGCAGTAGACTTAGCTCTCTTCGAAAGATACCTAGTTGAAAAAAAATATTTGACAGCCTTGCATAATTGATAACCAGTGATGTGTCAAGTTTGCTGATAAAAGGCAAAAGAAAAGCCATTAGGACTCGGAGCCGAGGAAGGATTTCCAGCAAAAACAACAGCTTTAATCTCCTCATTAGAAACCGGATCAATAATGGAATTAATGAGATTTGTAGGAACCATGTTACCAATAGGAATGTTGTAAGAGCTCTCATTAATAGGGCAAAGAACTTTGAAAAGGGCTGTGAAATGCTCAATCATTGCATTAGCAATATCCTAATGAGATGCGTGAAGACCCAATGGAGATGTAATTTTCTTAATAGTGTTTATGTTCTTCCTAAATCTAATCTTAGCATAGAGGAAGCCAAGATCATCTTCACCATTAGTGAGCCAATAGGCCTTAGCTCTTTGAGAAATCCAAGATGTCCAAGAGGCTTGTAAATTTGCCAATCTGTCATTAATGCTTTTAAGAGAAGCATTTAAGGAAGGATCCAAAGGTTGCAGTTGAAGCACTGTAATACATTGCATTTGTAACTTCTTAACCTTCGAGATAGAGTTAGTAAGGAAATTAGAGGAAGCCCAATTTTTTCCTTGAAGGCAATTCTTAAGATGGTGTAAACATTTGTGGAAGGCATCAATCAAACTAGCAGTGGGAGGTCTATCAAAAGCAATAAGGATTTCTTCCCAAAATTCCTCTCTGTGCATCCAAAAGTTTTTAAACTTAACCTACTAGGAGTTTTCATTACAAGAGAAGCCATCATGATCAAAACCAAAAGGCGAAGCAACTTTATAATAGGCAGAGGGGAAAAAATCCAAAAAGGCAGTGTTAACCAAAGCTCTATCAAGTTTAATGTGAATGGGAAGATCAATTCTTTGATTAAACCAGGTATAAAATAGCCCCACAGAAGCAAGAACTAGTAAAATTTTATACATCTTGCATCATGATAATCCCCCCCTATTTCACAAAGATATTGCCCATCAAAGTTGTTAGGTCCCATCCCAAACAAGCCTAAGACTTGTTTGGGATGACTTTCTTTCTGCTTCTTAAAGCAACTTTTTAGTACAAAATTTTTTAATTTTTGTACTAGAAAGTTGTTTTATAAAGCAATAAGAAAGCTGTAAGGCTTCGTTTGGGACCTGTAAGGTTTCGTTTGGGACGGCTTTTTTAAAATAGAGTTTCAGTACAAAAATTAAATTAGTCTCTAGTGACACCTCCTATCATAGCCTAGTAGTATCATCTCGACCGAGGACTATTTTCTTGCCTTCACACATCCTACTTATTAAAAATTGTCTTATAATTTTGATTTTTTCTAAATATATATTATTTTAAATTAATGTCACATTAATTATTTATATGATAATAAATATTTATTTTTTTGAAGTATGAAATTAATACTTGACTCCACTTTAATGTTTATTGTTCGTTCTTATTTTTCATATTTTGAAAAATGAGATATTTATAATGAAATAATGAAAATAATCAGCCATATATTATAAAAATATATTATATTCATTTATAAAAATTTAATTATTTTATGACTCATTCAATAAAAAAATTGATCATAATTTTCTGTGTGTTTTTTTTTAAATATGCAATCTTAATGGATTTATAAATAACTGGTTTGATATTAAGCTAAATCTAAAATTTTTTAGAAGAATTACATTATTTCATTTTCTTGTAGGCCCAAGATAAATGAACAAACCCTACATGTAACGGCATGGAAGGGTGCTATACTGCCTTCATGTACCCTCCATCCTCTGAACTTGGCTGTATCTCTTTCTACTCCAAAACCCAACGCTGATCATAGAGGAAGGTCCATGGAAACCTACTCATCCCCCCGTGCTCCGTATTTCTCTTTCTATCTTTACATGCTTCTGCCGATGCAGGTATCCTTACCTAACCAACCAATCTATTCTCCATTCCACTCCTCTCGATTCAGTTCCAACCTCCCTACCTGGTTTCCTTTTTTTTTTTTCTTCTATTTTTTCTCCTTGAAAGTTATCCTTTTCCATTCGTGATCTGTATTCGGGCAACGCTGGGAAGAGCAAAGGAAAAACCATAAGGAATGTTTTTGATGGTTGGCCATAGTCTTTGTGCGAGGGAGTTGGTTTCTGCATTTGGGTTGCAGATACGGCGCACAAGCTTGTCTAAGTGCAAGAGGTTAGTCTTGCTTGATTGTGTTCTCTTTTGCATAGTATCGCTGACATTACCAATTGGGATTTATTGGTTAGTAGTGAAGGTTAATTGATGTATATTTTTGCGGAATCGTGAATACTGTCTGTGAACTAAAGAATGTAGTATGATATATGTTGCTAACTTGATTCTTTGAGTCAGATTTATCACTTCTCTTAAAGTAGATGCTTTTGTGGACGAGGGAAAGGGATAAGACAAGCAAGGGTATGTTGGCTTGTTGACTGCTTGTTTTGCTAATTGTGCGCAGGACATGCAATTGAGATTAAAATGATCCACTTCCCCAAATTCTAATAGCATTCAATGACTATTTTTCATTTGTGATAGTTTGGTTCCGTCGGTATAAACTTCCATTACCATCAATATATGCATCCCAAACTTGTACCAAATTTAAGCTAAAGATGATGCATGTGCTTCTGCTTATTCTATCATTTACCTCTAAAGGATGACAAAGAGATGGATTCATTGTCCACTCTCCGTGCAACTTTGATGATTACTCTCTAATTGACATTATCGATTTCTCCTTTATATCGCTTCAATACTTGCTCCTTAATTAGCATCGTTGCTTACAATCTCTATAGATTCAACTCCCGCTTCTTAATCTAAATCGTTGCCTACACTTTTACACAATTTTGACGCTCGTTATTCAATTGTCATTATTTCTAAATAAAATCCTCACTACAAAACCTTGAGAGCAATCTTAAAGAGTGAGCCTCAAGAGTGCTTGTGAGTAGATTGAGTTTTTGCCTTTTCAAAAGTCCTCAAAAGTGGCTCCTACTTGAAGAATCTTGCCTCTTGGGGGGCATCATGGCAAGGTTTTATAACAAAATTAATGATGGTGAAATGGTGCCAACAAAGACCAAATTTAAATTAAGGTTCATCGCACGTGTTTTTGATGATAAAGACATTGACTCGTTGGTCACTCTCCATAAAACTTTGTTGATTACTTGCCAATCGTCATCATTGATTTTTCATTTATTTCGCTTCAATACTTGCTCTTTAATTATCATAACCCTAGACCCCTCTAACGAGCATCTTAGCCTATAGGCCTAGGTTGTAAGTCCCACTATATGTGTCACTTAGCTTACATGGCTAGGTCATAAGACCCATCATCAGACAACTTCTAAACCTAGAAGTCATAAGACCTATCTGAACATCCAAAACCCATGGGCATCTTATCCTATAGGGCTAAGTTGTAAGACATGTTATATGGGCTCCCTCTAATAGAGGCCGTAAGACCCACTATTAGGGCTACTTTCAAATGAAAACTATAAGCTCCGACCCAAATCCAAACTACGGGCAACTCCTAAACAGGGCTATAATACCCAACCCAAACCTAAACTATGGGCAACTTCTAAATAAAGCTATACGTCTCTACCCAAATTAAAAAACTAATATATATATATATATATATATATATCCACCTCAACCTACTTGGGATCCCTGAGAGGAGGCAATCCATGGCTGCTAATTAAATTCCCTGGACACTACGATCAATGGTCATTAATATTGGTAGATTGAACCCTATAGTATTCCAGGGATGATGGAATAATGGGATCTTGATCGGGTCTACCTTCATCCCCCACAACCAGGGTTTAGAACATTCACACACTGTTGCACACATATCTGCACTTCATGCACAGACTAAATATAATTTCATCCTTAATCGAGAGTGCTCTTCTACGTATTAGAAGGGGTAATTAACTATTAGGGCTTGTGCTCATAAGAAGTAGGACCCAAATCTAAATAATTCCTGACACTACTCTCAGGGGAAATCTGGTTAATTTAAAATTCAATCTACATTGGCAAAATAAGGACCTTAACTTGTGAGAGCGAGGTTTGCGCCTATTTTTCCTGAGCGAACAATTATTTAGGGATGTTTCCTAAAATATGTTTAATTGTTTAGGAAGGTTTCCTATATGATTTTGTGTTCTTGAGCTATTTAAGGGGGGTTTGTCTAGGGCTTAGAGTATGCTATTGCTAAGTTTTGTATTTTGCTATAGTTTTTTTCTTTAAAAGCTTCCTAATGATGTCTAGGTTGATTGGGAGAGCCGATCTACCTCTCTAATCGTAGATCACTTGTATCTTTTTCCCGTATTGAAGTGATAATACAAAATCAGCCATTGTTTCAAGTATTCTTGCAGTTTCTACTATTTATTTCGCTATTTTTTACTTCCAAGGCGTATCAATGTCCTCGAGAGTGACTCCTAGAGAGGCCTAGATGTACAAACAACTCTTTAAAAGAAACCTATCTCATATTACTTAAACATTAGAAATAAAGATTTATGCACCTCATATTCAATTAAACTCTTTAAAGAAACCTATCAACTAAAATCTTAAGTTTAGGCCACTTTTGTGGCCTTTAATTTTAACATTATTGAAATGTTGATAAAATTTTGCTTTCTCCCTAATCCTTTCTTCATGTATATGTATGCCAAGCAAACAAGATCAGAAAATAAACTTGATTTTAGTTTGATTATTGTTAAAATTTTATTGAGTTAAATCAACTTGTTTGATTGAATTATCATCTTTAGTAGGATTGAGTTGTTTACTTTCACATTTAAGTGTCTTCATCAATCAGTTCAATTTACTAATCAACTACAACAAACATGTTTTGCTCACTTTCACTCAGGAGTTGACTCAATTGAAGCACAGATTCATATTTAGTAGCTTCCATGGGAAGTTCAGGTTCACTCAAGGTTGGATTTAAGAAAGTTAGGTTCACATTCGATGCAAATTCAATTTTAATCTGAAACTTAATTTTCTTAGAATTGATCTTATTTTTTAATTTAAATTTCGGCTGAACTCTTTCTAACATAAGCTCAGGTTCATTAATAAATTCTAATATTATTGTACATTTAGATTCAATAAAATTATATACAAATTTAAACATAATGTCAAATTTGGAATTTAACTTGTTCTCATGCAGGTTAAGGAATATGTGCTAATATAGTTGCATATTCAATATCTACATCTTCAAAAGAATCCAATTGCAATTGTAAATCATTATCTTATTCATCTTCAGTGGTATCCATGAATTACAATTCTTCAATAAGACAAAGTTTGACCATTCTTGATTTTTGTGTCGTATGTTTGAAATGTTTGGGAGAAAAAAATAATCATTCTGGATTTTAACTATTGGTGGGGAACCACTAATAGATTGTTCATAGCATGCCTTAATATTAAAAGATTTGATTCACGCCTCACTTAAGATTTTAGATAAATTGTGGCTTATTACAATCCTAATTTTTTGCATACGACCTTTAACAAAATACATGATGGCAACAAAGTAGTCTTGAGACATATCATATTGATGTAGCACATCAAGTGAGGAAGGGACCAATTACAAGTTCAAAAACCAAGGTACAAACAAGCCTGAATTGAAAAATAGTTCTTTTATTTATATTCTATTTGTGAGAATTTTTAAATGTTTTCTAATTTTGTTTTCTTTGTGTAATTTGAAATTTAAAATTTGAATTTCAAAATCCAAATTGGGAGTTAGAAATTAGAGTGTATCTCCCTCCATATGCATGACTGACTACTCCTTCCATAGAATTAAATGGAACATTGCACTCCTTGGCTTCTAAGTTCCAACCATAGCCATTGATTAACCCCTTCCTCTTTTTAGCAATTTAAAATGTTTTAGCTTGTAAAGAACAAATAAAGATGCTTGGAATGATTAGAAAATGTTTCTGGCTTTTAAACATTTTTTTGATTGAAATCTCTTTGGCTTAAATTAGGAGTGTCAATAAATGACTAGCACGACAACCATATATAGACCTTACTCGAAAAATTCAGGTTTGGGTTCAAAATCTTAACTTGATTAAATTTTGGGTTGAATTCATGTTGACTTGTAATCTCGAAATCAACCTAAATACTATATAAATTTGGGTTAAAAGGGTATTTTTTTGATTAAACAGGTTGTTTCTGGTTTAAACAATACGTGTTGATAAGAAAAAATGCATGACCCATATAATAAGTGGGTTAAACGGGTTGGGTTCGAGTTAGGCTGGTTCAGGTCAAATATTTTGATCCCATATAATAAATGGGTTGGGTTGGGGTCAAGCATATTCGAGTTGGGTCAGCTTTGAGTCAGACGTGAACCCAACCTGCCAACCTAAATGAACACCCCTAAATTAAGCCAGGTTTAGTAGTTGAAATTCCTTCACAATGCTGCTAGCCAAGCTATCCCTTTCTTTAGCAATTGAAATTGTTTTCTCTTATAAATAACATACAATTATGCTTGGAATGAATATAAGATATAGTTTCGGCTTTTTGAACATTTTTTAGATTGAATTCAGTTTGGATTAAGGCTTTGTGGTTAAAATCCCCTGGATAATTAGCTTGGTGACTTTCATCCTCCTTGCTTCTTTTGTGAGATGCAAGTTTATTCACCATTTTCTAGTCAATTACTGAAATTATCTCTCCTCTCTTTCTCCGCATCCTCTACAATGCTCCTTCCATCACATTCATGATCATCCACTAAATTCAAGAGGGAAGCTGCTCAACTTTTGCATGTCTTCCCTCAAAGCTCTCAGTTTTAAGGCTCTTTGTCTCATTCCAACCACACCACTTCATTTATATCTTTTTCCCTTAGTCTTATACACCACCTCATCAATACCTTCATCAACAATACTTTGAATTCACCATTGTAAGTACAAAACCCTTCAATAGTACACTCGAATTCCTGCCTCACTTTTTCACCGTGATATCATTCCATACTTCATTCCAATCCTCACCAACCTCTTCATTTCGACCTCCTTGTTACACTGTATTCATTTCCATGCCTTAGATTGATCTAATTTCACAAACCTACAACACGTGTGCTACATGATTTGTAAACTATAAAAATATGTGAATACACTAGAATGATTTTTCCTACAACCCGTAAGGTGATTATTTAATTCATCCCACTGTATCTCATATGACATTTATTATTCTTTTAGTTTATGTCGTAGGTCAGCTCATGTATAAATTGATGATATTTACAAAATTTTGGCAATTGTTTATGATAATTGCAAGTTTTTTACTAATGTGAATGGGTGAGATGTGGAATTTAAACCAATTATAAAGTCATTATGTGTTTAAATTTAGGAAGGCTTCTATCAAGAATATTTAAAACATTGTAGTCAAGGAAGGTATGATCATTTACAATTTTGCAACACGTTGGGAACTAAAGCCTACAACTTGGACTTTCTAAGCAATTTTGTCATAAATTCAATTTTCAATGTATATGATTCACCTTATGAATAGTCTACTTTCATTCCTTAAGTTTTTCTTTCTTTCCGCCACTTCTTTATGAGCCCACAAATAATCCCTTAAGAATTAGTTTTACAAATTTTTTGGGATTATTTTGGATAATGAAATTATGTCTAATATTGCTGGTGGATTCCAAAGATATCTTATTTGCTGTAAGATTGGCCTACTTGTGATGATTCTTGTGTTTCGTCATGTGAAGCACTGTATTTATGTCTTGATTTATCAAATGCTAAATTCCTTATAGCCGAATTTGTTCAGTCTATTAGATTTAATGAAAATCTTCGTGTTTGTTATCATCATAAGCATCTCATAAAGTAATGATCTAAGCACCACTTTAGTTGTTTTCATTAATTAATTAATTAATTTTTATTCTATTTTCCATTTCTCTAATTAAAGATATTCCAGCGATGATGACCAAAAGAGGGATATAGTTTATCTTAAGCATTTGGTTAGTTCATATGGTTTGGCATAATTTATGTCTGGATTCAATTTATGTTAATTTTTACATTGATAAGATGGCTATTGTTTGGAGGTGGAATTTGACATTTTTTTTGTTCAGCCGTGGGTTGTTTCTCTTTCAGGCAATGATTTTTGAACTTTTCTTCATGTTTTTTTTTCCTTAGATGGGAGAGTTGGGTTCCAACTCCAGCTTTTTCTCATGTTTGTTTGTGATTTCTGTTAGAAGAGCAACATACTTTTGCCTTTGGGTGCACTTTATATGCGGTTGGGTTATTTTTGCTCAAGTTGTGTGCATATTTTGTTGAACCGTACATTAACTGAGTTGTTTTGTTAATATTTGTGGTATATGCGTGCGATATTGAGATTTAAATTTATGGTTTTTTGGGTTAGCATGATTAAGGTATTAGGCTATTTGGGATAAGAATTTATGAAATTTTATATGCATATTTAATTAATTTTATTTTGATGGATTTAGTGTAAGCTTGAATAGAGTTTAACATGTATTAATTATATATATTGGCCTAGGGGATGAGTAGTCTCATAAATATATGTGTTATGAGGCAATCTCTAATGAACTTTGGTTCAGTAAAATTGCTCTTCTAAATTTTCAATCTTGTGTGTGCAATTTGGATGTATGATTTCTTTCAGTACTAACAAAAATTGGAGGGAATTGATTGTTGTATTTCATTTTATCATTTATGTAGAATTTCTATAAATTTAGAAGAGCTTATCGTATGAATATATGAAATTTAGGGGCTGAAAATTAATTACAATTAGGATAGCCCATGGTCTGATGAGGTTCCCATGATCAATGAGGTGGAAGAAAGACTAAGGGGGTTGGAGGGAGGGGGGGAGAGGCGTGTTGGTGCGGCTACTTGGAGGGGCATTGTTGAAGGCAGACATGGCGCAAACAGCTGGACTAGTGCTGGATAGCCAACTAAGTGGAATCCAATGCTAATTTTAGGGAAATTTCGCACTTCCCCTCGAACGATTGAACAAGTGTTATATATTTCAAGCTTGCTTGATAATTTTGAAAGAGTAAACTCCCAGAGTAAACTCCCAAAATTTTCACATAGATGAAAGAAGAAATTCATGTATTTTTCTTTGCAACTTTTTCATGAATAATTATTTATTCAGAGATATTATGAATGTGAACCTTTAGCTGAATAAGTACTTCTCGTAGAACATTTATTTTGGAGTAAACTACTAAAAATCCTTTTTTACCGAATAGAAAGAATTTGCACATTAGCCTCAAAAATTGTGTTTTATTTCTCTTTTCATTGCTTTGCTCCACTTTGCTTTGCTCCACTTCGATCACTTGGGTCTTCTTTTAAGGTTAAAGTTCAGCATATAATTTAAAATGTATTAGGCATTTTTCATTAAAACATATCTATAACTAAACAAAAACTTATTGAAAATTTAAGTACTTAGCTAGAGCCAAACTTAAGAGCGAGGTAAAAATTTTATTGTACCAAACAATATTATTCTCTAGCTAAAGCAACTATCTGGTAAAATAGTTAATAATTTCCCACCCTTCAATGTTCTTCGTTAAATTTTTTCGAGGATGATTGAAGTCCTACTAAAATATTTTATAATTTCTAGGGTTACAAATGAACCAAGCGTTTGACAAGCTGCTTGTGGCTCAGCTTAATAAGAGCTCGTTTATATTCGTTTGATAAGCTAAACGAACGAGCTTGAACACCTTTGATAAATACTTGATAGCTAAATAAATGAGCTTGAACAGCTTGTCCTTCGGTTCATTTATGTTCGCGAATAGTATCTTTTAAGGCTCATGAACAAGTTTGTTAAGAAGCTCGATTAGAGCTCGATTATGGCTCGTGTTCGACTTGAATTAGCTTGAAATGAATAAATAATTTTAAAAATAAATATTGTTAAATTAATTTAACTAATATAATAATTTATAAAGTGAATTTATTACTTAATAAATGAATTATAAAATGAATAAATGATTATTTTTTACTCAATAAAATAATTATTTTTCACTGAATAATTAATAATATATTACTTAATAAAATAAATTATAAAATAATATATTTTTCCCGCCTCTCTCTCATACGCTTGCCTCTCTCTCCTCCTCCAACTCCTCTCTCCTCTGCTCGCAAAATAAGAAAAAGTAAAACAATGGAAGTTTAGTCCCACATTGTTTGGAAAATTTTGATTTTGCTCTATATAACTAAAAATATCAGCGGAGCTTCTAAACTTCAGAGCACGTCTCTCTCCTTTGTTGCCCGTGTTTGCTTTGCCGCTATTGGTTTAACGAGCTAATGGTTATTTTGTTATAGGCTTGTTTGCCGCACGAGCTATTAACGAGCTACTCGACAAGGTTCAAAATGAATCAAACACAAATATGAACTCGAGCCGAGCTCAAACAGGGTTTTGTTAAACGAGCTCGAGCTCGAGCATGGATAAAAAAAGCTCGGCTCCTATTGAGCCGAGCTCGAATAGGGTTCGGCCAAATGAGCTCGAACTCGAACATGCGGAAGCTCGACTCGGCTCGGTTCATTTGCAGCCCTAATAATTTTCTATCCTTCAATGTTGCTTATATAACTAAAGGAGTATCAATTTCATATGCTAAACACACTTCATTAAAAGCTTCTCAAAACTATTATGGAATTATCATAACTTCTCATGTAATTCAAAATGATCTTATCTAAAGTTTTAAGTATTATTTGAGTAAATTGCAAATTTTAATTGTTAAATATGTAAATAAAATAGTTTAAGGTGTTATGCATGTAAATCCCCTTCATTTTATTTCCTTGACAAAGTATGCATTTTTTAATTTTATTGCAAGTTTTAAACTATATACAACTAAACGATACAAGTAATTATACCTAACTAATCAGCACATAAATGCTTGATCCTTCCCCATCTCTATTTTGGCTTAATGCTAGGAAGCAAATTAACCAATTCACCTCTGTTTAAATTATTCATTCATTTTTCTTGTCATATGCAGTTCACCTCAATTGGTCTTTTACTGTGATGGATTTGTGTTTTCAGATAGTATCTACTGCCTCATAAATATTTGCCATGGAATGTTGAGTGGCGACCTTTTTGTTGATATAAATGCGTTTTTTAATCGGATGAGATAGAGCTCATTGAATTCTTTTGTAATTCCTTATGATGTTGACTATTGTCATGTGAAATATTACTTTCATCTTGTTGTCAATCCTATGGGCTGATGCTGTTATTATGTATTTTAACTTGCAGGAGTTTTAGATGGGATTCTCCAAAAGCTGCCATTATTTCGAATTTTCATCTTCGAATGCACAGCCATGAGTTCAAAACCAGGTTATTTTTTGGTTTAACAAGCTTTAAACTGTGCCCCAGAGTCTGACTTGTAGTTATTGCACACAATGAACAAGTTATTATGTGTCTAATTGCTTTTCTTTTCCCAATTTTTTTTATCATATTGAAGGCCGGGATGGTTTATCTAATTAAAGAAATATTCCACTTCTTGTTTTGTATTTCTTTCTTCTATTTCTCAGCAGCTAAAATTCTTCTGAACGAGGGAATATGAGTATGAAGAACTTTTTCCTTGTGGAAGATATATGTGAAATTGTTGGGTTTGGTTTCGCAAAGCTTTCAACCCAATATTGATAGGTAGATGATGTTGTTTAACCTTCACTTTCATTGTGGAAGCTTATACGAGGATAAAATATTGGGAACTCCAGCCTCACAATCTTATTATTTTCTTGATAATCATTGTTATGAATATGCTCCTCTACCTTGGCACCTTAGGCATGATGTGGATGATGATACCTACATTTGATTATAGGTTTGGGCCGTTTGGCCCAAAGGCACTTTGAATGGTTGGTAGAGATTGTGATTTGAGACTTTCATTGCGAATTGTAGTTGGGATTTTAGTGGGTTTAAATAATTTTTTTGGGGGGATTTTTGAACAAATTTAATCGCAATACACATGCATATGGCAATGTCAACACTCAATCCTCGGTTTTCGAGGGAGAGCTTTAAGCTCCCAACCGTTAAGCCATGAGCTAGGTGACCTTTGGAGCCTTTTGCATCAGATATGGCGGTGGGCTATTTATGTGGTTTATTATGGATTGCAGTTTATCCTAGCAAAAAAAAAAAAAGACGTATTATGTGCTTGATTTCACGGGATTTGCTGTTTGACTTTTTTTTATTGATTTTATTATCATTAACCTTTTAAATTGAAGTGTACTTTTTACCATAAAATTGATATGAGGCATGCAAAATGCAATCAAGTATATTCTGAATAAACTTTTGTTGAGATATTCATTTTTGTATTTTCATTGATCAAGAGTGAAATACAAAATTTTGAGGAGAGGTTATTTTCTTGTACAATTTTCAAGAGAGAGAAAGAGTGCGAGTTAATGTTGTGTAACTGAGAAAATGATTAAAATGATCCCTCAACTCTTTAGTAAGGGCCACAATAGTCCCCAACTATTTTGAGGGACCAAAATGGTCCCTCAACTCTTTAAAATGGGATCATTTGGACTTAATGGTATTAAATTTAGGGGTATTTTCAAGTAATTATAATTTTTCAAAATAAATTTAGTAATTATTTATTTAAGAAGAAAAATTAATAGTATTTTTAATTATAATTTTAAAATTTTAATCATATTTTATAAATTATGATTGGTAAAATATATTTTTGACTAAAATGAATATTTAACTATATTTTTATAAAAACTATAATTTAAAGTTATTGTTATGCAATAAATAGTTACTTGAAAATTATAAAATATAATTAAAATTTTTAAATTTATAACTAAAAATACTATTGACTTTCTTATTAAACAAATGATTAATAAATTTTTTTGAAAAATTATAATTATTTGCAAATTATATTTAATAAATAGTTTAGTAAAAAAAAACTTAAATATCTCTATTTTTAACACCATTAAGTCCAAAATCTATTATTTTGGATGTTGGGACAAAAAATGATCACATTTTAAAGAGTTGAGGGATCAAAATGGTCCCTTAATATAGTTAGGGATCATTTTGGTCCTTTCTAAAGAGTTGAGGGACCATTTTGATCTTTTTCTCCTGCGTAATCTTATATGACAATGTGATTGTGATGTATGTGGGGTTATTACATATGTGATTTGGTTTATTGTAGATTTTCAATCCACTACCTAGCGTGCATTAATTTACATAATGTTGGTATCTTTGGACTTCTTATGTTAAAGTGCCTTTACATATAGTGTAACAGTCCAAACTCTTAACTATCGAGATATGTCTACTTTGGCTTAAGGGCCACACGATTTTATCCTGTTGGTGTATCTTTCCAGAAGGTCACCCATCCCAGGATTTCTCCGGGATGAGCATGCTTAACTGCGTAGTTTCTTAAATGAAATTTCAACCATTACCCCAAAAAAGATGCCTCGATGTTTAAGAGTTTAGCTCCTTTTACTTAAGGGATTTCACAATCTCCCCTGCTTAAATAATTGACATCTCATCAGTATCCTTATCCCAGAATCATCTACCAGGAAGATAGGATTCTAGAGGTGACCCCTACTAGTTCAAGTGGTGACTCCCACCACGTGCACTTTGTCCCATATAGGATTTGAGAGATGACTCCCATGGCATAGCACTTTGTCTTATATGATACTTAATTCCCATCTTTTGGCTAATGTATTGCTGATGTAGTGCTCTGATGCCATTTGAATAACCCAAACTCTTAACTATCCAAATATTATCCGCTTTGGCCTAAGGGTTGCATGATTTTGTCCTGTTGGTGTAGCTTCCCAGGAGGTCACCTATTCCAGGATTTCTCTGGGATGAGCACACTTAACTGCAGAGTTTCTTGAATGAAATTCCAACCATTATAACAAAAGGTGTCTTGATGTTTAAGAGTTTAGCTTCTTTTATTTAAGAGATTTTACATGTAGTGTGAGCTATTTAATACATTCATATGCACTTTGTTCTTCTATTAGTGCTAATAGAAACTTGCTTAGCTATGGTTTAAATTCCATATGTTTTAATAGTTTCTTGAATCTTTACGAATGATCAAAATGGTCGCCAACCATCTAAAAGTCTCATTTTAATTCCTTGAATTTTTAAATAGGGATCTCAATGATCCCACAAAAAGATTACTTTGGTCTCTATCTTATTAATCAAGAGACCAAATTTGCAGTGTCTATTTTGATTCTTCAGTGAAATTAAAGGAACTATTAAAAGAGAAGCATAAAATTAAGTTAAGTGTTGTAGAGATGAGAATGCTCAGGTAGATGAGTGGTTTCACACTTGGAGATAGAATGCGAAACTAGTATTATAGGCTCCGAAAATTTGCGCCCTGGCCTCTCCGCGACCCCTTTCTTTTTCTTCAGGTCGTCGAGGAGAGTTTTAACATTTAAGTTCCGAGGCAAATTTTTAGAAGGCAGATTGGGTTTTGAATAAAACATTACTAAGAGATTTCACCCTTATTTTGTGAGGTCTTTATGATCTGAGTTCAGGTTTCCTATAGGTGCAAGCCCCTATAGTTAATTATCCCTCGCGATAATGAGAGAGAACTTTCGATTAGGGCTAGTCGTCAAATTGATACAAAGTATCTGGCGTATTGTAGTAGCATGGTTTAGGTATTTAAAAATTTAATATTTAAAATTGGAAATTCACCATCTCATACTTAAAGCGGATGGTGGGGGGGGAGTGATGATAGACCCGATCAAAATCCCATGGTTCGATTGTCCTGGGTTATCATGGTCCCTGGACTACTTAGTCAAAGGAGGTAGTCGACCCAACCTGATAGAAGGATCATTGTCGGCAGCATGAGTTGCTTCATCTAAAGGTACCTCGTAGACTTGGGGTAAACATTTATCTATGGGGACAAATTTGAAGTCATCTTAGCTAACAGAAGGCTTTATGCCCTATCGGTTAATCTTGAGGGCCTAATATGAATGTTTAAAATAAATATCCCGGTCGACTGCGACCGTATATTTGTTTGACAATTCAAGCCTTGTCGACTACTATCTATTCATATAGAAGGATCGGGCTCGAACTTAAGTTCATTTCTTAACCCGTACAACATCCTCAGACGTCACGTTTATGCTTACATCATGCTCGTCAGGGCTCATGCTGGTAATCATATTTTAAGACATGAGGGGGGTGTTTTTGCAATGATCAGCTGTGCAAATGACTGTCGTTGAGCAATGCACATGGTTTCATTTGAGAATTTGTAAACGTCTTCTGTCCGCTTGTATGAGTTTTGCGGATCCGGTGGCATAGCGCTGCACTATGAGTTGCCTGTTGCTTGTTGCAGGTGAGCTATTGTGCACTGACAAATCTCATGTAGTTGCTCATAGATGCTTGCATTCATCACGAGCTAATTGTTGCCTGTGGGTAGTGTATCACACCGACTATAATCTCTTACTCATACCTGCAGAGGGTTCATTATTTTTTGCAATATGCCCAATATCATTACTTGTAAGCATGATTGTTGTATGCATTACAGGTATTCTGCTGTTACCCACATGTTGGCTGTGTTGAATGCAAATTTTCTAGCATCATCCGTAGATATCTGTATTCGTCACGTTCCTCCTGCGTCTTGCTTGCAAATAGCATGTAGTGTGTACGATGGGTCTCCTACGGCGGCTCGCAGGTGCTTGCATTTGCTGCATATCAACCATCTTTTGCTCGCAAGGGATCATTGTATTAGCTTTCCATTGAATGGTTGTCGATAGGAAGGGTGTTGCAGCATTCATTGTCTATTGTTAATTACCACTCGTAGGCGTACTACTGTGCATACGACAAATCTCCCGCCATTACCAGCAAGCATTCGCATTCATCGTATGCTACACTGCATATGTTTGCAAGTGGTTTTGTTGTTTACAAGCAAGTTAACGTGTTCATTTGTGCATTGATGTAGGCTGCCGGGTGAACTACATCCACCATTAATTTTTTCTTGTACGTCGATCAGCAGGTTGCTGCATTCATCACTGATTTTCTCTACTCACACTGATTGGCAAGTCACTACATCTACTTGTATATTGATTTTGTGTTCATAGGAGATTATTGTATGCATCTACAAGCCCGTTGTGACTGTTACATTTACAGCTTATCCATTGTTGTTGCTCACGAGCGGGTTAGTGTACACATTTGCAAGCCATCTGGTATCGGTAGCAAGGAAGCCGACCGGTCCGTTACCTGCTCCGATTTTTCTCCCTGTAAGCCGACGCCTCCACTACCTGTGCCTGTAGCCGAGCCTATTGAGCACTCAAGCTCAGATCTCCAACAAATCCCGACGTCCCGATCCACAAGGTTGAACCCCTTTTCCTCACCCAAGCCCTTTACTTCACAACTTCATTAATCAGCCGCAGTTCTCCAAATCAAACTTCACCACATCTGCTATCCAACCCAGTCAAAGCCTTCTAGTCAACCCTCTACCCAAACCTGCTTTGCCCTCTCTGTGAAGCTGAAATCCTCTTATAACACTCATACTCACTCAAATAACCCTCACACCTCAAACCAAGCCCAAAGCCTATTCTCAGTTCCCTCTACCAAACCTGTAATAAAACCCTACTTTAATCACCCCAAAATAGCCACACAACTCATTAGCCCACTAAAATCAGCCCACAACAGCTTCCACTACATACAACTTCCTTAATCCACTCTTAGCCACCTCTCTCTCTCTCTCTCTCTCTCTTAGGTTTATAATAATATTAATAGTATTTATTATTATTATTATTCAGTAAAATAAAAAGGAAAAATAGAAAAAAAAAGAGGAGATAAAAGAAAATTTCAAACAAAAAAGAAAAAAAAAGAGAAAAATTTGTGCACAATCGTAGTCGTCGCCGCCGCCTGCTTGCCACCGCCGCCTCAACAGTGCCTCCATTGACTCTTGCAAATTTTCAAATAGGTACCTCTAAATACCCATGCATGCCCTTCTTGGCATGGTGGGATTAAAAACTACGGCCGCGGTGTCATCCGAGACAGACTATGCACGTCTTTCTTGACGTGGTGGACAGGCTAAGACTCCTTAAATTTTCCCTAAACGGGAGAGACGCTTGGAGGATGCCGAAATTCCGACTAAAAATGCACATAACTTAAACAAATTATAGGGGACTTAAATTCAACAGGACCGCAGGGAACCGAGCTTAAATAAATTACAGGGAACCAAATTTGATATTTAAAATAAGAACCTGTAATTTATAAATAACAAAAAAATTTAAACATACAAGCAGAAGACTCGTGATGAGCAAAACCCTCAGTGCACACAGGTGATGATTGATAAAATTTAATCAATCTGCAGCTTTTAAATAATTGCTAGCAAGCTTCAACAAGCAATACAAGCAAGCACATTAAACCCTACAAACAATGACGCACAACAGGCAAGGAATGCGGCATGTCTACAAGCAAAACAAGAAGGTTGTAAAGGGGATTGCCTCCTTGCTATCGATACTGGTTGCCTTGCAGATGAACACACCAATCCACGTGTGAGCAGCAACGGTGGATAGGTTCCAATATCAGCTTGCAGACAAACTCATTAATCCACCCACGAGTAATAATTGTGGACATGCAATGACTACAAAGACACCCTCACGATCAACGCAATCAAGCACCTGGCAAATGCACAAACCCCCTACAAGTAGAAGAGTTTGATATGCAATGTACGATGATTGCAAACATACATAGTGCAACATGCGATGAATGCAAACATCTACTGGCGATGGCTAAAGGCTTGTCGTATGTGAAAACCTTTAATTTCTTTTAAGAAATTTTTGACCTAGAACAGTCAGAAATTATTTCAGAAATCATTATAAATTCAAATCATAATCCGTCTTCGCCAGAATATATATATAATGTAGTACTTTAATTATCCATTTTTTTTTAATAATTTTTGAGACATGGTGAAATTTTTTAAAAAATTGGCACCTGTTGGCACAAGTGGGGTTTTTGGGACCATAAAGTGTCCATTTTGCAAGTTGATTTTACCAAAATTTTTTAAATAAATTGATCTATTTTATGAATATTTTTCTATAATTTTTTGGAATTCCTAAAAAAATTCTATGGATTTTCTACTGAAATTTGATTATAATAATATTATTATATATTATTTAATAATAAAAAAGAAAATATCTAAAGCTATAATGGCTTTATTAAATGCCATTTTCCTTAATGCTTTGTTTTCACCAAATAGAGTTATTTGGGGAAAAAGAGATGAGAGAGAAAACTAAAACCTTATTTTGGGCGACTTTAAGCCGTTTTTATCCGTCGGCCTTGTTGAAATTGTTTATCTCGAGGTAGGTCATAATATGTCTATCTCAATTTTCAAAAATATGCAATTTTTACCAACTTTTTCGATTAAAATTTATTTTTGTGAGCAAAAAATACGGATAACTTTATACTAGTAAAATTTTCACCATGTAACTTTTTATATATTATAGAGATTATGATTATGCACATTTTAAATATTTTTTGAAAATTTATAATGAGGGTTTTGAAATTTATGGGTTTTTTATTGAATTAAAAATTATTTGGACTCTGAAAAATAGTGTTATAGTATGATAAAAGTCTTACATCATTATTTTATATAATCCCTAATAATTTGATTATTTTCTAAAAATGTGCATTTTTGCATAATAGAACTTTCTATTCCCCACCGTTATAGAAAACTATACAATTTTGAGACATGCTCAATTATTTTTTAGCTGCTATAATGCAATGATATATGTGCATATGTGATTAAATTATATATACTTGGAGCCATAAAGGGCCAAAATCCTTTGATATTTTGTCTGCGTCAGAAGAATATTTTAGTGCCTATAAAACATGTTCTGATGGCTATAAGTTATATCCTGGTGCATACGGGCATGTACTGGTGCTATAAGTATAAAAGAGAGTCATAAGGGTACATAATCCTTTGAGATTCTGTCTAGATCTGAAAAATGTGATATGAACTGCTCTATGATATGCATTATAATTTATTTATCTGCTCAGTATTATTATTTAAATAATTGGATAACTGCTATGTTATTATTATATTTCAGTACAATTATTTATTAGACTACATTTAATTGTTTTTAAATATTCAGCAAAATATTTAATAAAAGAATTTGAAAGTTTAGATCGGATTATGTGGCATACTGAGCTGTTGTACCTCACTGTGATTTGCTTGTGGTTTTCAGAATCTGGGAAGACGAAAAAGACAGTTGATTAGCAGTTCATGATCAGATTTGAGATTATTAGTATTTTTCTATTTTGATTTTTGTATAGTCATGATTAGTTTATTATTTAGTTTTGTAGCTTGTACATGTAGCCATGTACTATAGTGTAGATAAATTTTGATAAAATGAAAGAAATATTGTTGATGAATTTATTTTTTATATTTGGATGTTTTAGTAGTTATGTAGTCTGTAGTTTATTTAAAATAAATATTAGAAGATAATCTGTAACATTCTAAAACTAAATCTTGGGATTTGTCTGTCACAAGCCAACACGATAGGATCTGTCCTGATCGGGTTGGGTTGTGACAAGCTCTTGTTGTATCAGAGCAATAGTTTTGGAATTGGATCATAAAACAGAGCTATAAAAATTGATCTGTAAGTCTAGTGGGGTAGTTTCAAGTCTGTCTAGGTGTTCATTATTTTTGTTTTATTTGCATGTATATTCAGTTGCATATTCTGTGTGATCATGGATCTGCCAGACCCATACATGACAAATGTACAGTGCTAGTCAGACAGCTCCTGTATATAGTACTGCCCTGACAGTTGGTTCATATACAGTTTCACAGTTTACTACTTTGATAGCCCAAATGATGGGTGAGGCACAGAGCAAGATTCCTATTGTGAGATCTGAAGAGGTTGACAGACATCTACAGATGTTTCTGAGATTGAAGTCTCCGAGATTTGATGGTGCTGTTAAGCCCAGAGCAGCAGTAGACTAGTTGAGGAGGCTGGAAAAGATATTTAACGGTATGCTATCTTTTCCGGTATTCAGTTTCCTCCTGAGAGGAAGGTACCATTAGCAGTATTTTAAGGGAGGGAGGTACCATTAAATGGTGAGGCAGAGTGCTGGTGTATGGGCCAGCAGGAGGAGAAATTTTAAGGGAGATTGAATTCTCTAATTATTTAGGAGTTCTATTGTGCATTTCTAGTTTGGTTTGTACCACCTTCTGTACGACAGTAGATGCATGAGACTTTTTTGAGACTGGTTCAGGGGAGCAGAACAATTATGCAATACGAGACAGAGTTCACTATTTTGGTCAGATATGCTCCACAGCTGATTAGCACTCCAAATTCTCATAAAATACATTCAATTGACCCTAACGTATTCATGAACGATATTAATATTTAAAATTGAAATAAAATACATAAACACTTAAAACAAAATACCCATTCACCCTCCGCAATAGTTTGCCGAGGTGGACAAGCTTGAAAATTACTTCATCTCACAAAGAAAAAATGTTTGGTCGAGAATATCATTAAGATTTATTCTCAATTTGTCTCTTGCCAGTAAGGATTTGGCACGTGTCCTTTAACTAATGGTTTCGCCGCCAAATGGCACCACAGGTAAATGATTATGACTGTGACCCTCTGACCGGATGGTTTTGCCGCCAAATAACACCATTAAATTACGATCATGGTTAGAGCCGTATGTTCCCCAACGGCTTCAAATCCTTGAGTAATGAATCAATAGGATATGATCAATAGGGCACAAAGCCCTTTGTTAGCTAAGGTGGATTCAAATTTATCCCCTTAGATAAATATTCATTCTAAGTCTACAATATGCCCTTGGACAAAGCAACCTATCGTTGCCGACAAGGATCCTTCGATTAGGTTGAGTTGACTATCTCCTCTAAATAAGTAAACTAGGGACCATGATGACCTGGGACGACGGAATCATGAGATCTTGATCAGGTCTATCATCACTCCCCCCACCATCTGCTTTAAGTGCAAGGTGGTGAATATCTAATTTTAAATGTTAAATTTTCAAATACCTAAGCATGCTTCTACTATACGCCGGATACTACGTATCTGTTTGACGACTATCCTGAATCAAAAGTTTTCTCTCGTTATATGGAGGGGTAATTAACTATGGAGGTTTGCGCTATAGGAAACCTAAACTCAAATCATAAAGTCCTCGCAAAATGAGGGCGAAATCTTTGGGTAATGTCTTATTCAAAACTCAATATGCTTTATGAAAATTTGCCTTGGAACTTAAATGCTAAAACTCTCCTAGATGACCTGAAGAAAAGAAAGGGGCTACGGAGAGGCCAAGGCGCAAATTTTCGAAGCCCGCAATCTAGTACTAATTGATTAAATGAGCCTATGTTGTACTAAAATGGGAACTTCTAATCTAAGCGAATCCATGCTCTAGAGGAATTATCCATGAAGAGAATTGAAGGTGTGACATTGGGAAAATTGAATTGAGGTTCTCCCTTTACTATCACGCCTTGACTCGATATGATCACTAGTAGGGGTTGTATTGGGTTGGAATGTTACAAGCAATCTCTTTGCATGCCAAAACCCGTAGATAACCTGTGAAAGGATCAACATAGAAAAAAAAGCCATAGGCATTGAAGGAAACGATGAGAGATATCTTGAAATTTCTGATGAAGTCAACTTGTATGGGGATAGCAATGAAATAAGGAAACCACATATATCAACTTGTGTGCATCCTTCTTTCTATGGTGCCCAATTTGCTCAGGAATTAGCGGCTGATGAGGCATCAATTGCTACAATCCCGGGTAATGGAGCCGCTAAAGTAAAGTGCTGCCCTACTTTCTGTAGTCCCGATAAGCATAGAATAAGAAACTCGTACGACAGCTTCCGTAAGGAAATGCATGGGCATATGCAACACAAGCTAGAAAGAGCAGAGCAAATCAATAGCTTATATTTAAGGAAAACAAAAAAAAAAGATAAAATCTTGGCCATTCATCACTAATTGAATTGGAACCCCTGCAGGAGCCAACCACACTATAGATGGAATAAAAATATAAGAGAACACTACCTGTTCTCAATAGGAGCAGCAGTGCTTGCATAGTTAAATTGAAAATAACATAAATACACATGTTTCACATTCCAATGAATAAAGACTTTCGGATTTGCATCATTCTATCCAACTTGGAAAAAATTGGCTTTAACAGATTAAATATTTGGTATTTGTCACGCAACTTTGAGCAAGTTGTTACGCTCCTACAAGTTAATTTATGATTCATCATAAACAAGTTAGTCATCTTATGAGGCTATGACACAAGAAACTTATGATTTCCACTATCAATTATGGGCAAAATCCCTAAATACAAGATAACTTCTAGAACAAGAGGAGTAAATATGCTGGATAATGTGCTAGATGTGAACTTGCAAGGTGGAGATGGAAAGAGAGGAGGTTGTGACATTGGTGTTAGATTCATAAATTCATAAAATAAAACCGAATTAGATACATTGAAGTTTGGAACACTGACAGAGCTTTCCGAAATTTCCATTTCATGAGTATTTATCTCAATACATTGTCCGATTTCATATGGCCTTATCTATCTTGTAGCTAATTTCTTAAAGGTCCATATTAGAAGTTTTTTGAGATTCAAATATATCATTGCATTATCACCTAGTTTGAATTCCACAAGCCTCATATTCTCATTAGCAATAGAATTATAATTGTCATAATTAACGATTATTTTTTATACATCTCCTCATATTAATTAGACAAATTATGCAAATTATGTAAGTGTTATGTAACAGATAATGGAAATACTAGAATCTCCAATTTGCATCCATGGAGATGCTGATAATGCTTTATAACTTAGTATTAATAGATGATTAAAAAAATTGTAAACATGCACTCCAAATAAACGTGAAATGCTTATTTCCAAAATTGTGCTCCAGCTTGTTTAGCTATTGGGTAATTTAATTCCTCATTTACCAGCCTTACTTGATAAACAACTTTGAGAATGCGGTGTCTGTGTTTCCATGAATGGTTTTGTTGTTATCTATGTAGGACTTCAGTGGAGGACATAAAGCGCCTAAGACTAATTAGTGCTATAAAAACGCCTTATTTACCTGATGGAAAATTGGACCTTGTAGCTTATGACTCTCTGATTGAGATGCAGATAGCTAATGGTGTTGAAGGTGTGGTAGTTGGAGGAACAACTGGAGAAGGTCATCTTATGAGTTGGGATGAACACATAATGCTCATTGCTCATACTGTCACTTGCTTTGGAGCCATTCTCAAAGTGATTGGTAACACTGGAAGGAACTCAACAAGAGAGGCAATTCACGCAGCTGAACAAGGCTTTGCCGTTGGCATGCATGCAGCACTGCATATTAATCCCTACTATGGTAAAACATCAATGCAAGGCCTATTACTCCATTTTGAGAGTGTTCTTCCTATAGGCCCAACTATCATTTATAATGTGCCTTCCAGGACTGGACAGGATATTCCTCCTCCGGTGATTTATTCTATTGCAGAAAACCCCAACGTGGCTGGTGTTAAGGAATGCATGGGAATTGATCGGATTGAAGATTATGTTGCTCATGGGTTAACTATATGGAGTGGCAATGATGATCAGTGCCATGATGCCAGGTGGGTTAGTGGAACAACTGGAGTTATATCTGTCGCTAGCAATCTTGTTCCAAGATTGATGCATGAGCTCATGTTTAAGGGTGCAAACCCTTCACTTAGTACAAAGCTGACGCCACTGTTTGATTGGTTGTTCTCTGAGCCAAACCCAATTGGTCTTAACACAGCGTTGGCTCAGCTTGGTGTCATAAGACCCATATTCAGGTTGCCATATGTTCCTCTTCCTTTTGAGAAAAGGGTGAATTTTGTTAAAATAGTGGAGACAATTGGGAGGGAAAATTTTGTGGGGGAGAAGGATGTGCAAGTGCTTGAGGATGATGATTTTATCTTGTTGTCTCGTTATTAGAAAATCGCTTCTTACATTCATGCAAATTAGACTTCGTTAAAGCAACTTTTTAGTACAATTTTTTTTTGAATTAGAAATTTATATATTAAAAAACTGTTTGAGAAAACAGTAAGAAAGCTGTCCCAAATAAAGCCTTAAATTAGATTCTACTTCGTGCATGGCTAGATGTTAAACGTCAACTAATTTAAACAAACAAGTATGTTAAGAGTCTGTTAACTAGCATATCTGCTACTTGATTTCTTGTGCTTTTTTATTTCAATTTTCATCAACAATCATCCTTCTTGCTTTATGCACCAACTTGTAAAGTAAAAATTGCCAGCAAGCCATAGCGATATCTCACTTGATGTAGATTGTGTCCAGTCTACGAGGAGTTTGTGAATACTTTTTATTGAAATTGATTGTTATTTTTAACTGAATTCCAGTTAATGGCTGTTGGAAAAGGTTTGAAATTACACATGTTGTTATCACACTTGAGTTTTTATAAGTCTTAAATCGTTAGTGTTTTTTTTTCTGTTATAATGTTATTTTAGTGGTTGCAAGTGAGTTAAGCTAACTTGAGTTTGGCTTAATAAATGACTAATGAGTTGAATTTGATGAGCTACTAAGTTAAATTTGAACTAGCCTCAGCTCAATTCGTTGGCTCATGTGCCTGCATATTTAAAAAATATTAATAAAGAGTTTAAGTATAAAATTATTAAAAATATTTAAAAATTATAACTCCTTTTCTTATATCATGTGATTTTTTATTATTATTATTTTTAAATTTTTCATTCTTTTTATTATTTTATTATAATAATTTTTTGAATCATAACTAATCTCTATTTAATAATAAGCAAACTGGCATGTGAGTTGACTCGAAGTCGCAGAATTAAATCTGGAGCTTGAGGTGGAGCTTGAGGTTGAACTCATTTAATTAATTAAGCTCAGGCTCAATTGAGCGGTGGCTTGAACTAGGCTTGACTTGTTTACACTATTACTTTTTGTTCTATTGATTTCTTTTGCAAGTGTTAAATGTCATTTAAATCGCTCATTCTTTGTTCCAAATAACTCATACATTGTGTATTTCAGCAATTTGATCTTGACTGCAGCATAAGAGGATCGAGTTAATGACTCAATATTGAAATTAATTTTATCAGCTTAAAATTGCGTCAGATACAACTAAATGTAATTTTAGAAATTTGATTATAGTTCATCGTGGCAGGTCAGTAAGCCAACAAATTTCAGAGTTCTTTTCGTGTTTGTTTTATTTTCTGGAAGCTTTTGTCTGTCATCCTTTCGATATTGTGAATGCAAAATGAGGATGTTAGTTCTATGTGAAATCTATTTGTGTTAATCAATTGGATTGTATTGTTGTCTTGGACCTTAGTTTAGTTTGTCGTGCTGGCTAGGGGGTGCAGGGGATTCTCCACCTGCTTGGGTTTGCGTGATCTATAGGAATATATAGATTCTGATCTTGATGGAGATCTTGATGATAGGAGGAGCACAATAGGTTATATCTTTACTTTGAGAAAAACTATAATGAGTTGGGTTTTCAAGTTACAGAAGATTGCTGTGCTCTCAATCATGGAAGCTGAGCATATTGCTATCAGCTGAGCATATTGCTATCACTGAGGTTGGAGATGTTTTGCTTGTAAAGTTTCTTGGCAAAATTTGGCAAGGGGCAAAGGAATGGAAAGTTGTATGGTGATAGTATGAGTGCTATTCATCTAGCCAAGAATGTTGTATTTCATGCCAGAAAGAAGAACATCCAGCTTTGTTGTTATTTCATCAAGTCGCTTCCAGAAGATTGTTAGTTATCTTTGGAGAGGATACACACAACCAAAAATCATGTAGACTTGCTGACGAAGATGGTGACAGTTGATAAATTGAAGCTATGTGTAGCTTCAGTTGGTCTTTTGGAGGATGAGAGCAGAGGCGAGTTACACTACATGTATTATGATTTGTGTTAAAGATCGAGATAATGATTGATTACAATCAGTTTCAAAGTGGGAGATTGTTAGTTCTGTGTGAAATTTATTTGTGTTGATCAATCAGATTGCACTGTTGCCTCGGACCTCCGTTCAATTTTTCATGCTCGCTGTGGGCATGTGGGGGCTCCCGAAATTTTTTTTTTTCCGTATAATGCCCCGTCACTGTGTACCTAAGTATCATGGCGTTGTGTACCCGAGAGCCTTATCTCGGATCTCAATTCAATTTGTAGTACTCGTTGTGGGGGTGTGGGGGCTCCCAAAAATTTCTTTTTCATATAACGCACCAATGTTGTGTACCCGAGCGCTCCAGTGTTGCAAAGTTTGTTGAGAGAAACGACAGAGTAAAGTGCCACAACGCTCTAGATTCAACGCTACAACGCTATGTAGTGTCGTAACGCTGCGGGCTTGAGCGCCGCAACATCATGATGACAGAGGCTAGAGCGCCACAGCGCTGCAAATTGACGCTGCGAGGCGGACTAGATAATTTTTCTTTCTTGTTTTTCTCAAGGGTGGCATCCCTTGGTGTTATTAACTTTAACTTTCTCTTTTATTTTTAGTGTGAGAACGGTGTAAGAGAGGAAAGAAGCAAGGAGAGAGTGAGAGAGAAGAGAGATATGTACTTATTTCTCCTCATTTTTATAGTGGATTTCTTGGTGTGGTGTGGATATGTATTTTTCTCCAATTTTGGGTTTTTTCACGTTAAATTTTGATGTCCTTTACTGTCCACTAGTTTTATTTTCTTGTCTGTTTCATTGCGATGATTTACTTCCATCCTCAGTAGAGGACTGGATTTATTATTGGAATTTTCATTCTAAATTGTTGCTGCGTATTTTAATGAAAACTCAACAACTACTTTTTCATGCATTTAAAATTCTACTTTCTTGCATAAATCTGATGGAAGTCTCTCTAAACTATTCATTTTGGTGGATTTACATACATATCATAAAAATTCTTATGCTTTTAAATTATTTCAATCAAATTAAAATATATGCAAATTTAAAAAAAAAAAAAATTGGTGATATTTTTTATATAATTTAAAATTTTATGTCATATAAAAGATACAAAATTTTATGATATTTATATAATAACTCCCCATTTAACAATAAAAAAAACTTTAAAAATTAAATATATATATTATAAGTATTTTTATTTTAATGCTAGCATTGTGGGCTGAGAAATTCACAGCGGTAGGTGAAAAGATTTTACGTCTTAGTGATATATGAAAATTCAGCACACAAATAGATAATGATAGAAGAACATCAGAATTTATACCTGGAAAATTCTGAAAAGGGAAAAAATCACGGGGCCTTGCCCAATTGAATTTGGGGCTAACTATAAAAAGAGCTCGTTTATTACATGAATTCGGAGAAAGGTCATACACTGGGAAAATTTTAAAAAGGAGCAAACCCGGACTGCAAAATTACGCATTCCGCTTTCTATAAAAATCAGAGTATATTTCTCCAGTTTCTAAAGAAACCTATAGAAACCGGATTTTTATGTTCAGGTTTCTATAGTAATTTTTTTTTAATTTGATTATTTAACTTAGAAAATAAAATCTTTATAAAAATCGAGAATATATTACTTTTATAATAAAATTATTCGGTTTTCTAAGAATTTTATAATTTTAATTTTATAGTAATTTTTAAATGTAAATTATTTACTTTTTAAAAAATATTATATATAAATAGTATAATTTAGTTATTTAATTATATATCAATTATATTTATATTTTGAAAATATAAATCAAAATTTTGCAAAATTTATGTTTTATTCATTAATTTTTTTAATTTATATTGTTTCAAATTAATATTGGTTTATTTAAAAATAAAAATATATTGATTTATTTATTTTACTTAAATATTTTAATAAAATATATACAGGTAAATTAAAAAAAGAAATAAATATTTTAAAATTTATGATGTTTTTACATATTTAAAAATTTTGATGTTTTTACATATTTAATATTTAAAATATTTAATTTATTAAATGTTTATATTTGTTATATAATCAAAAAATTAAATCGGAGACCATCTGAACTCCGATTTCAGTAAATTTATAGTCGAACTGAACGTCTCGAAAATACGAACCCAAAGACACCAAATTCGACTCAATCCGTGGCCAATGAGTCCAAATCAAAGACCCGAAGCACATTTGGAAGGTTCAAACCATAATTTGGATTTCCAAACTGTTTCCAAACATGACAAGCTTATAGTTGAATCGGCTCGACGAGACGAATCCAACGAGCCCAAGATCACCAAATTCTTATATCATTAAAACATTAAAATGAATTTATTAGAATCTCATATTTATTAAAATTTATTAGATTATAGTGTAAAATGTTTTTTAATATAATTTTTATTAAAAATTTTAAACGTATTATTTATATTAAAAGTTATTAAATTTTGACAATTTTTTTTCTTAAATAATTGATAATCTAAAAATAATTATTAATATAAATATAAATTTTAAAAAGTTTTTTTTATATAAAAAACGGTTTCTTAAGAAACCGGATTATAAAATTCCGGTTTCTAGATAAAAGTCTTACAACATTATTTTAAAAAGGTTTTTTTATATAAAAAACGGTTTCATCCTCCGGTTTCACTCTTTTTTTAATTTTTTTTAAAACACGATTCATCTACGTATTTATGTATTAAACAAGCTCCTTTTTATAATTTGGCCTTGAATTTGTATGTGGAAAATCATGGGCTCGTTGGATTTGTCTTGTCAACTGCTCGATTCAACTATAAGCATATCCTATTTGGATATCATTTGGTCATCCAATTAATATTTTAAAGCTTCCAAATAGGCTTTGATCTTTTTGATTTGGACCCATTTGGGTTCAAGATTGAATTTGGAGTTGTTGGGTTCGTCTTATTGAGAAGTTCTGAAATTGGAGTTAGGATCATTCCAATTTTAATTTTTAAAGCTCTCAACTCATATTTGCATCGAGATTCGTGCCTGATCAAAACCATTTTTTTGGTGCCATATCAGCTATACATATATATGATTTACTAAGCATGCCATTTTTTGAATCTTTGTTCAATTCTTCATTGTAGACTTTAACTCCCACATGTCTTAGTCCAAAAGTAAGTACTTATGTCATGGAAAGTTTTTTTGTAGTTTTCCTCTGAAAGAAAGAAATGGTTATTGAAACTTGAAAGGCTACATCATTGATATCATGTCATATGACTTTGCTTAAAACCTAAATTGATAGCTATATTTCTTTTAAAGCATGTGATTAAATACTATTTATTAATCATTTTAATTATTAATTTTTCACTAAAAATATTACTATCAATCATAATCATAAAGAAATGAGTAGAAAATTAATTTGTATTCATTTTTTTTTTGAATAATTTATAATTATATATAAGTTAAAAGTCAAGCAGTGAAATAAAGCTTATACTGGTCATTGCTCCTTTTTAATCTCTTTTCATTACCAAACAAACTTTATTTCATGATGAAGAAAGGAGCAATCGATTGCAAAGGACAGAGACCATTAAGGAGGATACAGTCTGGGGTCATGTGAATCTTATTTTTCTCTTAGATTTTTTTTTTTTCCTATGACAGAATGATGTTACTCCCTTCACTGTATAACGAATTTATATTTTTTTCTTTAATTTTTTTTAAATAGTAATTATAATTTTATTTGATTATTATTTTTTTACTATTTTTCAAAAATTTTTACAATGAAAAGCAATTTTTTACTACCAGAATAGCTTAGGATTTATTTGGGATAGCTTTCTTATTGTTTTCTAAATAGTTTTTACACTACAAAACTGCTTTAAAAAATCATAAGAAAGCTACCGCAAATAAAACTTTAAATTATTTTCTCTACAGTAACTTTATAATGAATTTTATAAAATATAATAACTTTATAATCAACTTTATAAAAATTTACAGTTGTCCCAAATGATCTTTAATTTCAATGCTGCCACTCATTTTATTAAAAAGAATAGTTTTGTGGTTTTAAATTTGTTATAAAATTTGCATCCATAAAATTTGATGAAATTACTGTTGAGCCATTCTCACTTGAATTTTCGGCTGTCTTTTGGGTTGATCAGCATCTCTCTTCAGTAAAGGTAGTGCTCTTTTAAGCTTTATGTGATTTTTTTGAATGAATTGCTGTTCCCTCGTGATGCTTAGTGGGTCAGCCTTTTTTATTGATATTTTGAGCAAGAATCAATGAATCATGTTTGCATGCAGGGGTATAATTGTCCCAACATAGTCGGCCCTTTACGTGCCAATGCCGACCAAACGAGTCCGGAGGCCAATCAGGAGCCGCTACGTCATGCAATGCACTATGCATTAGATGACATGGTGACTCCTGATTGATATCCGGATGCACTTGGCATCCACACGTAATAATTTTTCCCTTGATAGTGAGGGATGGATGTAAGTGAAATGAATAGCTAATAATCTTTTATGTAAGGCTCATTATATTTATTTATTTAAGTGACTGAATAAATTTGAATAAAATGTTAGAATTTGTTATATAATTAAATAAATTTTAAAAGTAATCTGCTTTTTTTATTTATAAATATTCACTAATATAATTATTTAGTGTTTGATAAATAGCTTTGAGTTCAATAAAATATTGATTTAATGGTGGCTATGGCTACTTATTTTATTATATTGAATTAAAATATTTATATCATATTCATTTTAGTAACTTTATATAATAAAAATATCATAATAATATCAAATAAATAGTTGGATATTGATACGCCACCAAAAATCATCTTGATCATGCACGAATCATGAGGCATATTGAAGTTGGAAACTTCCAAAATTAAATTCGGGACCATATGAACTCTAATTTTAGAAAACTTATAGTCAAACTGAACGTCTCAAAGAGACGAACCCAACGACACCTAAACCCGTCCAATCCGAGCCCAAATGGGTCCAAATCGGGGGCCGAAGCTTATTTGGAATGTTCAAAGCCTAAATTGGATGACTAAATGATATCCAAATATAACATGCTTATAGTCAAATAGAGCAGCTAGACAAGACAAATCCAACGAGCACAACATCATTTAGTCACATAAATGTTTGGCAAACGCTCTATGATTTAGAGGATCACTATGGGTCGTCTGATGAAGCACTTCAAATCTACCCTAGATCTTCTCCATATTTATGAGGTATGCCACTCTTAGAAATCTATAAATAGACCCCCTCTTCCAACATGAAAGGGGGTTTGGAGCTTGAACTTTTGGCTGGAGATTTAAGAGAGCTCTGAGGATTCAAGAGCTCCAGCACCACCGCCGGTGAACCTCTGCCGATCGCCGCCGCACTTCCACCTGGCCGTAGATTGCTGTCGGACATCCACCCGGCCTCCAACGACCACCAAACTACCGCTTGGCTGTCAACCATCGCCGGACATCCACCCTGTCACCGACTGCAGCCAAACTTCAGCCCAACCATCGTCGAACCACCACCCGATCGTCGATCTCCCCAGGACTTCAACCCACCATCGTCTGACCACCGCTAGGTCACCGACCGCTGTTGGACTACCACTCGGCCGTCGATCTCCATAAGAATTCTGCCTGACCATCTTTGAACCACCGCCTGATCGCCGACCACTGCCAGATCACCACATGGTCTCGTCAACATTCATCGCCTCCGACTACAATCCTTCCAACCATCATCGCTCGCTGACTACTGTCCCTCTAACCTCTTATAGCCTACCGACTACGGCCCCTCCGACCACCATCGCCCACAGAACACGGTTACTCCGACCACTATCACCCGCCAACTACGGTCTCTCCGACATCCCGTCGTCCACCGACTACAGTCCCTCTGACCTCCCGCCACCCGCCGAATATGGTTCCTCCGACCTTCGTCGCATGCCAACTACGATCCCTTCGACCACCGTCACCAACCGACTATGGTCCCTCTGACCTCCCATCGCCCGCCAGCTATGGACCTCCATCGCCCGCCGATTATGGTCCCTTCAACCACCATCACTTGCCGATCATGATCCATCTGACATCCCATCAACTGCTGACTAGGGTTTCTCTTACCACCATCGTCCGCCGACTACAGTCCCTCTGACCTATGTCGCCTATCGATTAAGGTCCCTTCGACCACCAATGTCAGCTGGTTATAGTCCCTCCGATCTCCCATCAACCGTCGACTATGGTCCCTCTTACCACAATCGCTCGCCAACTACATTCCCTTCGACCTACATCGCCAGCCAGTTACGGTCCCTTCAACCTCAGTTGCCCGCGGACTATGGTCCTTCCTATAGTTCATCCGATCAATGTCATCCATTGATTAAGGTCTCTCTGACCAACGTCACCCACCTACTATAATCCCTCCGACCTCTGTGGCCGGCCGACTATGGTCCCTCCGACCAACATCACCCGCCGAATAAGGTCCCTCTGACCTTTATCGTCCGCTGACTACAGTCCTTCTAACCACCGTCGCCCACCAACTACGGTCCGTCTGATCACCGTTGCCCCTTGACTCCGATCCCTCTGACCCCCATCACCTGTCGACTATGGTCTCTCTGATCGCTATCACTCACAAAATGTGCTCCCTCTGACCAATATCGCCCACTAACTATGATCCCTTCGACCACTATCGCCCGCCCATTACGATCCTCAGACCTCCTGTTGATTGTCGACTAAGGTCCCTCTTACCACTATCGCTTGTCGACTACAGTCCCTATGACCTTGGACACTTGTCGACAATGGTCCCTAGAACCACCGTTGCCCGTCTACTATGGTCCCTTTGACAAATGTCATCTGCCAACTACAATCCCTCAGACCACCGTCGCCCGCCAACTACGGTCCCTTCAACCACCGTCGCTCACCGACTACGATCCCTCTCACCTCCCGTCGGCCGCTGACTAGGGTCCCTCTTACCACTATCACCCGCTGACTATGGTCCTTGCGACCTCCACCCTTTGTCGACTACAATTCCTCCGACCATCGTTGCCTATCGATTACAGTCCTTCCAACCACCGTTACTCACAGACTACGGTCCCTAGCTCCAACCTCCGTCTCTTGCCGACTAAGGTCCCTCTAACCTCCATCGTCATGCCAACCAAATAAACATACTAACTTTTTCTTGAGAATGGCTCTCTTATCATTGGATTCTTCCAACCATCATTACGTAATGTGCTCTATATGATGTATATTTACTATATCATGACAATGCCTTCCTCCCATGAAAGGGTCTCATTTGTAATCAATAATAAACAATAGTGGAACCATTTTAACTGGGCCAGGCCCCGTGGTTTTTCCCTTTTCAGGGTTTTCCACGTAAAATTTTTGGTGTCTCTTATGACTTGTATTTCTCTCTCTTATCTGTCTTTGTGTTGGATTTTCGTACAAAACTTGGACACTAAAGTATATATCTTTCTACCGCCACAAATATTCCAGTGCGCAATAGATATATAAATTATTAGCATGAAATATATTAATTTTTTTGCACTGCCATTGCCATCACCTATGAGCTTATGTTATTTGTAGCTCCTATATGTGATCGCGTTTGCTTCTATTAAAGTTGAGCAAGATTCATGAACATGCAATTACATGCACCATGTGATTGAGAGGGCAAGCTCTTGATTTGTGTTTCTCGATAATATTAACAAGGTTTCATTAGATATATAATGATAATTAACGTGCAAAGCTCATATGATAGAGAGAGATTGCTAGAATATGTGATAGAATTGAATTTAATATCACATTGAATTGCTAAAAAATATGCTGATGTAGAAATACCAGATGATTAAGGATCTGTTTGAGATAGTTTTCTGGAAGCTAGTAACCACAATTTCTTTTGGCTACTGCTTTTTTGTTGCTTTTCAAAAATTTCTGTGGGAAGGCTACTTTCTACAATTATATTAGCTAAGTTGTTTTTCCCATAACAACTTCACAATCAATTTTATAAAACACTGAAGTTGTCCAAAATAGATCCTAAGTTTCATCTATAAACTTTAAAAAAAATTGATTATTAATATATCAAGCCTAATTTTAAGCCTAATTAAACCGTTCTCTCAAACCAAGCAGAGGCTTACTATTTCAATTTTAATGATTTTGTAGCCAAGGAGCCACATCTGATCAAACCAGATTGAATAGTACATGTTGAACAGCTGACTAGCTCTGATTATATATTTCTCCAGCATTAACTGCCTCCGAACTCAATATTTCTTTTTTTTTGGAAAATTAGGAGCAAATATGCCCAATTTTCAGTAAAGAATAAAAGATTACAAAAATCACAAAGAAGTAAGAAAAACAAGAAAACCTTACAACCCAATGAAAAGAGAAAATAACAGACAAGACAAAAACTAATCTAACCAACCCAAGGACAATAGCTACAGAACAAAGTAGCCAAAATAAAAACAGAAGAAGAAAAATTGCTAAAAATAATAGTGAACAAAACCAACAAAGCGCCCTTCACAAAGACGAACCAAACAGCAAGCAGATCAAGACAGTAACCTGGTCCAAAGACAGTCCTCAAACTAGCAACTGCAGCATCAGCAACCGGAATCACAAGCAGATTCCACAACTATCCACGAGGCTGCCAGCAAAAATAAGATCAGCCAAACTCCAATTCCAACAAGTCAGTCCACAAACAACATCCACGTACAAGCAACAGCTGCAACAACAACCAGAACCACAAACTAGCAATTGCAGCAACAGCAACCGAAACCACAATCAGATTCCACAAAAGTCCACAAGCCTTCCAGCAAAGACAGGTCCAACAAACCAAAACCAGCTAGTCAAATCCACAGACAGCTGCCACGAACTAACAACATCAGCAACAACAACAACAACCAGAACCACAAACTGAACCCACGAAATCCATGAATCTTGCCAGCAAAAACAACCACCAGCCAACAAAAAGAAAAAAGAAGAACAAAAACTAAAACAAATCAAAACTAAACAAAAATCAAGCTATTAATGTATCAGATGAGAAATTGGTTGACAAGAATAGCCACAAATAAGCAACAACAACAAGATCAAGCAACAACAAACGGAATCACAAATAGATTCCAAAAATCACGAGCCTGCAAGCAAAGACAAGACCAGCAAAACTCCAAAACCAGCAAGTTAAGAAGATCAAACCACCAGAAGGTAAATCGGTAGACAAAATAACAAACAAACCAACCAATTAAATAATGAAATTAGAAATCTCAGAAAAAGATTTCCAAACCGAGATCTTAGCAAAAATCACCTTACGAATAAGACCAGTAACAGAAACCATATTCTTATAAATCCCAGAAAACTTCCTCTCATTCCTTTCACACCAAATGAAATATAAGCAGCAACAAGTAGTTAAAAAGTAATAATATCTGACATTACAAGAGACATTAAGCTCAACAATAAAATCAAAAACTTGAAACAGATTAGGTTTAAGAAAAAAATGATTAAGACTAGGAATAAAAGAAGATAAAATAGAAAACGAGAAATTACAACCAAAAAATAAATGATTATGAGATTCTAAATCAGAATTACACAAAACACAATCAGAAGAAATATAAATATTCTTTTTAGAAAGAATATCAGCAGTTTTGAGCCTACATAATAAAGCCATCCAAGCATAACAGGAGTACCTCAATGCATATCGCTTATGCCAAATATAATTATACCAAGAGACTTTAGCAAACCCATGAAAGTAAGTCATATAAAAAAACTGAAAATTCAGATAGAGCTAACCCTCCCATTTAAGATAAGAGATAGAAGTGCTTTGAATATCAATAGAAACATTCAGAAACTGCAGACTAGTCGGTAAAGACCAATTGTCACCCGAGATAACATCCTTAACAGATATATTATGCCGATAAGAATTAATGCTCGGAACTAATTCCTGAATCGAGTAGCCATCCAACCAAGGATCACAGTAAAGGGATAAGTTACTGTCAGCAGTGATAATAAAGGAGAGTTTATCCTTTATAGAATGGGCAAGCTTACAAAGACCTTTCCAAAAGCTAGAAGCTTTAGAAGAAGGCATCTTCCGCAAAGACATAAAATTTTCTTTAACCCAATAAGACAAAAGGCTCTTAGAATTTAAAATTCTCCGAATAAGAGAGCAATTATAAGCATAATAGAGAGCATTGAGATCCGGTTTGCCTAACCCTCCATAACATATCTGCTTACACACATCTTTCCAAGTAATGATATGCATCTTCTTTGAATGAATATTGTCATGAAAAAGAAAATTAGAACAACTTTTCCTAATAAACTTGAGACAATATTTAGGAATAATCATGCCTCTAATCCAATAAACAATAAAATTTGTAATAGAAAACTTAAGAAATTGCACTCTACCAGCAAAAGAAAGAATTTTAGCTTTCCAACCGGATAGTAATTCAGTAACCTTACTCAATACCTTTTTTTTTTCTAGATTCGTTTGGTTGCTCTTACACAAAAAAATAAATTTTAAAAAATAAATATTTATTTTCATTTATTTTGTATATTAAATATAATCATAGTTGTCGTAGTTTTGGGAAATTTTATAAAATTAAAATAAATCTTATTTTCTGATTACATGAATTTATCAAATTTTATTATTATTATTATTATTATTGAAGTCAAATTTTTAATTTAAAATTTTCAAAGGTCAAAAGCTTCTGATGGAAATGATGGAATAGGGAAGCTGGCAATAAAAGAATGAAGTATTGTTGGTCAAAGAAACTAGTTAGGTTTTATTCGGTGATACTTTCTAGCTACTTTGTTTGTTTGTTTGTTTTGATATAAAATATCATAATTTTAGTTCATATAGAAAATATTAGACAAGAAGAATTTTAGTTCATATAGAAAAATATTAGACAAGAAGATTTCGACAGGGAACTCATGGACAAGGAACTCATGGTGGCCAAAATTTTTTCTTTTGGGGACATTTAAACAAATTAAGACAAATTCATACAAACATCATAAAAGCAAGCCTCGAATTCAAGACCTCTTAATTGATAGCCATAGCTCCTAATCAACAGACCAAAGTGAGCTGTAGGTGATTAAAAAAAAAATTAGGGATGTGCACAACCTGAAAAGTGAGATAAAAAAAGAAATTTTTTCTTAAAATTTTGAACAAATATAATTTCCCTCTATGAGCTCTTCTCAGATCCACTCTTAATCATACATGTTTTTTTTAGCTTAGGGTTTAAATTCATTTTTGTGATCAAACCAAATTAAAATGTTTCTGCACAAGATAAGCTCTTATCAGTTTAAATCCATTTTGTGATCATAATTTTCTTTTTCACAAAAAATTGATCAACTAGAACCTGAGCTGTTTGCTATAGTCCAATTCGACAGAACTGTAACCATTAAAGCAAGCAAATGCTTAGAAACTTCAAAACATTCAAGAAATATACGTTACAAATACATCAAGCATGTAAAATTTTCCCATCTGCTATAACAGTACATAATAGGAAGCAGTACCGAAGTTACTAATGCTATAAAACACACAATCTAAGAAAAGATAAGAACTCAAGCAGAGAAACATGAAATCAGAAATATGCAGATATTAGCTTTGGAGAGTGCAGATGTTGGATTTGTTCATGTCTTGGATATGAGACTGGAGTGCTTGGTTCTCTTGACTGAGCAAGAGTGCTATCTCTCTGAGCCTCTTGTTCTCCTCCATGAGGCAATTGTTCTTCAAATACAGCCTGATGTTCACTATCTTCATATCTTCTTCCCAGCTATGGCTTCTTTTCTTCAACCTGAAGAATGAACTATCTCATTACTTACTGAAAATTAATTCGAACAACTATGAGGAATTACTTCAGTGAACACATGAGCCTTACCTTGCACTTCTCCCATTACCTGACCTCACTCTTGACTTCAAACAAGTAGCTTTTGCCTTCTTAAGAAATCTGCTTCGAGGAATTGTAGATGACCAACTATTCAAGGAGAAGAACCTGGATGAACACATTATTCTACTTGTAGCTAGATCTTCGCGTCTAGTAGTTGAAGGAAAATAATAGGCAGGACAAAGAGGAGCAAGTCATTGGCTTTTTATAGAAGAAAACAGATACTTCTATAAGGGAATGTTCCAAATAAATTCGACTACTAAAATATGATATGTGCCTTGAGATTAATCATTCAATGCGCCTTGAGATTAGTGTTTTTAGCAAGAATTTATATTGCTGTACTAATATTAAGATACATCCCTTAGAAAAGAAATGTACTTATTTGAAATAATGGGTCAGAGTAATGATGAGTTTCTCTACCTCAGCTAACTGTTAGATTGTCTCCTAATCCTCCAAGTCTTCGAGGAATGATGGGTTTAGCTTAGGAGAGGGGGAAAGAGGGAATATGTGGATGCCATATAATGGACTAACAGATGTTGAAATAAACATACTATTCATGATGGCTTGTTGCTTAATGTTCTCAGCCATTTTGTCTGTAATGTTAGTAGATGTATGAATGATGACTCTTATTTGAAAATAACTGTGTTGCGTGTGATGCCATTTGTAGTAGTTATCTATATAATATAGTGGGCTCATACCAGTTTTTGATGTCAAAATTGGAGCCTTATGATAAGAGAAATTTTTTTATTATATTTTAATGAAGTTTATTTGCTATTGATCTGTTCATTTGCAAATTTTAAATCTTTAGAGAAGGAATTAAATTTAAATGAGATGCTTATAAAAGTGAAATGATATTTTAAATAAATATGACTGGAAGAGAAAGCAAATCCTTGGAAGTGTCCGATACATTTAAGATTGAGTCTATTTGGAAGGACTACAGTAGTTTGTAAAGATGATTATAAAGCTGTTATGAAGAAAATAATTTTTTTAAAGTTGTTGTAGAAAGCAGTTTCCTAGAAAAAAAATTATCCTAAAAGTAGCGAAAAAATCGTTGCAAAATAGAAATTGTGATTGTTGTTTGAAAAGCAAAACAACAAAAAAATTTTCCCAAATAAATCCTTAATTAATGAAGTTTGTTACATATATACCAGATGCTTTCAAGTTGTGAGAGGATGGCAAACAACATAATGATAATAGAATAATCAGTGAATCTAATTAGTTTATAGGTTATTATATATATATATATATATATATATATATATATAATATTACAAGTTTTAATAATATATTAAGGACATTACAGAAAATCGCTTCTTTTGGTCCTCAATATCAAATTGTCTAAAATCTTCTCCCTCAACTACGTGGAAGTTTAGGCGAGCTTGAAGTAATGAAATCATTTTATATTCTTACAATATTTTCTAGCTATTTTCTGTAATGTTTTGCTATATTTTGTGAACTTTTCAAATCAAATTGGGCTCTCACTGAAATATGAACTCAAGAAGAGCTCATCAACATATTGAATTCTTATTGGAACAATGGCAGCAGATCGGTAGAGCGTAATAAGAAGCATGTAACAAAGGGTAGATATTCATTTTAGTGCTTTTTTTCTTATCATTTTTAAAATCTAAAATCAGTAGTGGATATAATTTTATATTCCAAGGAATAAGTTATACAGATCCATTTGATAGAGAATTAGAAGTAGAATTAATATATATATATAATAATAATAATAAACTTAGATGAAAGAAAGGAACCAGAGATTTCCAGAGCCTGCATGCTACACACAAAATTAAAGTAGCACCGCCACGTTCAATCAGCCAAAGTTAAGGTCAATATCATCACTTATTAAACGATAGAAATCACGCAATATCAAAGCCACAAGCAAGGAATTGCCACAGAAACTAAGTCACATCCCAGCACAGCTGTATTTTATTTTATTTTATTTATTTATTTTTATAATTACTGAAATAAATTAAGGAAAAAACAGCTAAAACATATAATAAATAAATGTAAAGATTTTCACAAGAGAAAGAATGCTAGAAACTTAAGTAAATGAGAGGAAAAAAAAAAGAAGTTTACAAACATCAGAATTCAGATCAATAATTTAGATTCATAATTACAAATTATTTTGGGATTTCATTTCTTCTCAGTTACTTTCTTTCAATCCAAACTAAATCAGAAAGTTTTTTTTTTTTTTTCCTGTGAAACAATCATCTGGAGGCCCAAATTCACTGAATTCCCTGTTGATATGATGAAAATATTCCTCAGCATCACAGTAGAAGTCCTCAACGTCACTTTTAAGGATTCCAACATGCAATGATGAGACATCAATATCATTTTCTCCTTTATATCACAGCAAACAGTATGACTTGCTATGATTTCAAAGGTACTGTTGCTATGATTTGCTGCAATTTTTTTTTTAAATTTTTTGACATTGAGTGAATTTAATAAAGTCAAAGCTTTCAATCACATAATTAAAGTGGGCTGAATCTGCAAATTCCTTTTAGCGCACAGGTTAGAAGGTCCACCGTGATAGTCTCTGCATGTAGACTTCATATAATGCATGGGCATGTCAGCATTCTCCAGCTTTAAGATATTTGATGAAAGCAACTTTATTAATAACTGCAAGCTGTTAATTTTTATGAGATGGTGCTTTGATAGCTTTAGGGTTTAGGGTTTTGTAGACAAGATAAACAAGAAAGAAAGCAGCAAATACTTTCAGAAAATAAATAAGGAAACTTTTCAACTGTTGACACAATCATCATAAGAAGATCCATGCATTAACCCTTAAGATCTTCGCGCATGGAAGGTATGCTCTTTACATGAGGAGAGGGGGAGTTCTGTTATTACACATGTCACTTAGGCTTGGTCACTTCTCTGGTCAAGATCATTTCTTATTTTCACTTCTTGTTTCTTTTATCTGTTAGCCCTCTGCTGGCTTTATATATAGACCTCTGCCATGTACCCAAAGATACACAGTAATAATATTTCTTTTCCTCTGTTTTTCCTGCGTTACCTCCTGCTCTTCGTTTCTATCATGGTATCAGAGCTCGTCGCTTAGCAGCTCCTTTTCTTTTCCTTCTCATGGCCGATCAAGACTCCGCAGCATCTACTCAAGGGAACTCAACCATCTCTGCCGCTCTCGAAGAGTTCGTCGTTCCCACCCCTCTAAAGTTTCTAATCTCTAACCTAAAGAATCTTGTCCCTACCCTTCTTACCAATGAGAACTACTCCATATGGCGTCTTCAAATGCATCAACATTTCGCAGCTAATGGGTTCAGTGGACACCTCACGGGCACAACCGTGTGTCCTTCCGCCTCCTTCCCATCCGAGCATCGTCTTTGGCAACTCATTGATCGCAACCTCATATCCGCCCTTCTATCCACAATCTCTCCATCGGTACTTCCCTACGTCATTACTCTCGCCACCGCTCAGGAGATCTGGACAACTCTTGAAAAGCGGCTGCAACCCACAAATCGATCTCGCGTCATTCAGCTCAAGAACGAGCTCCACCAAATTCAGATGAAAGATCGCACAATGCAGCAATACCTAGCTCAAATCAAGAATCTCGTCGACAACATTGCAGCCGCCGGATCCACCATAGATGCCGAAGATATAATCCTATATATCTTGAACGGCTTACCGTCCATCTACAATCCCTTCAAGACGGCCATAAGAACTTCCCTGAATCCTATTTCTTTGGATGATCTGTATTCCTTGCTTTGCAGCGAAGAGATAAACCTCCAACAAGACCAATCGAAAGAAATTCATCCCCCAACCGAAAATACTGCTCTTCTATCTACCCGGAATAAACAATACCGTGGCCGTTTCAACAAATCTCAAGGTCGCGGCTCAAATTTTCGATCCTCCAGCACCAATACCAGCCCGCCCCAACGAACTCAATCCGGAGCACCCCGCCCGACTTGCCAAATCTGCGGGAAACTAGGCCACATAGCGTTGAATTGTTGGCATCGGTGCAACCTTCAGTACGCACCTTCACCGTCGACGACATCCAAAGCCTTCTTAACTAATTCGCAAGCCTCTCCTTCAACCACAGAATGGGTTCTTGACTCCGGCGCTACCGCGCACCTAACATCTGATACATCAAATCTGTAACATACAACTCCTTACCATGGGCTGGATTCGGTCTCCATAGCTAACGGCAGCACCATTCCCATTCAGAACACCGGCCAAGGCATTCTTCCACTACCAGATTCGACTCGTAAGCTCCATCTTCGCGATATCCTTCACGTTCCTTCTATTTCTCACAACCTTCTGTCAATTTCAAAACTTACGACCGACAACAAAATTTCCATTTCTTTTGATGCTAACGGCTTTGTTATTAAGGATACCCAGGACAATCGGCCGCTTCTTCGTGGTCACAAGCATGACGGTCTTTATCAAATCCACACCATCAACCAGCGCCAGGTCTCCGCCCTCCAAGTCAACCGTGCGCCAACCTCCCTGTGGCACGCCCGTCTCGGTCATCCGCATTCAAGATTGCTCTCCTCTCTAGCCTCTTACATTCCCGAATTACACAATTCTTCTAAACATTCTGATGTCTGTACTTCTTGCAATGTGTCAAAAAGTCACCGTCTATCTTTCTCTACTAGCAATTCTCATTGTACTAAACCGTTTCAGCTTATTCATTCCGACGTTTGGGGCCCTGCTCCCTGCCCGTCGCTAAATGGTTACAGATATTACGTCATTTTCATCGACGATTTTACGCGATATTCATGGCTTTATTTAATGACTTCAAAAAATGAAACCTTCTCCAAATTTCAAAACTTATGCAATATAATCAAAAACCAATTTCACAGCAACATTCAATACTTTCGCTCTGATAACGGCGGTGAATTCACCAGCAACCAATTTCGGAATTATCTTCTCCACCACGGCATCACTCATCAGCTCAGTTGCCCTCATACTCCTGAGCAGAATGGTATGGCTGAGCGAAAACATCGGCACTTGCTCGAAATCACCCGAACTCTGCTTCACGCCGCAAGTCTACCTCACTCCTTCTGGGCCGAATCCTTATCCACTGCACACTACCTCATCAACCGTTTACCCACTAAAGCCACGCTCCCTCACAGCCCACACTACAAACTACACGGCCATCATCCTTCTTACAATCATCTCCGCACATTCGGATGCCTTTGCTTTCCTTGGCTTCAACCGTACGCAGCAAACAAACTTTCTCCACGCTCACAAGAATGCGTGTTCTTAGGATATTCCACTCTCCACAAAGGCTATAGATGCCTTAACATACACACCAACCGCATTTACATCTCTCGCCACGTTATTTTCCATGAAACCATATTTCCCTTTCAAAATCGATCTGAACACTCTAACTCCTCTCATACCGACTCTGCCTACTCGCCTCTCCTACTTGTCCCTGCTTCCACCATCTCGTCTGCTAGTCACACTTCAGAACCCACGCAAAGTTCAAACACTGGCACTCATATCTCCACTCCTGCACGCCCTACCTCACCATCCATTAACTCCACATCACACCCGCCACCATCCAATTCGTCTCAACCGCCAACCAGGACCTTGCATCCCATGCAGACTCGCCTAAAGTCCGGCATCTCCAAACCAAGATAGATTCTTGATCTTTCCGCCACTCGCACAACCGATACCCCTCCAACTTCTTTCGCCCAAGCAAATCAACATCAACATTGGAGAACTGCCATGTCCGTCGAATATATGGCTCTCCAAAAACAAGCCACTTGGTCGCTTGTTCCACCTCCGCCTAACCAACCCATTCTCGGGTGCAAATGGACTTTCAAAATCAAAAAGCTTCCCAACGGTCACATCGCTCAATACAAAGCCCGTCTCGTTGCTCTCGGATGCTCCCAAGAATTCGGAGTTAACTACACCGACACCTTTAGCCCAGTCGCTAAGATGCCCACGATTCGGGTCTTGCTTACCTTAGCTCTACACAAACACTGGTCCGTTCTCCAACTTGACGTTTCCAATGCGTTCCTCCACGGCGACCTCCATGAGGACGTTTACATGAGACAACCACCCGGCTTCACCGATTCAGAAAAACCGGGACATGTGTGTAAGCTTCACAAGTCCATCTACGGTCTCAAACAATCCCCCCGTCAATGGTTCAACAAGCTCACCACATTTCTACAAAAACTTGGCTTCAACTTCAGCAAAGCCGATCCCTCATTGCTCATATACAATCAAAACAAAGTCTGCTTATTCGTACTAATTTACGTGGATGATATATTAGTTACAGGCAATAGCACCTCCACGATTACAACTCTTCTTCAACAACTGAAATCCAATTTCAGTCTTAAACAGCTTGGAGACATCTCCTTGTTCCTCGGAATCCAGGTTTCAAAAACTCCAACAGGCTACTTCCTACATCAAACTCACTACGCCCAACAACTATTGCAAACAGCAGGCTTCGCCAACTGCAAATCTGCACTCACCCCCATGTCCCTCAAACGGCAGCAGCGGACATCCACAGCAAACTCCTTCTCGGATCCGCAACTCTACCGGAAACTCGCAGGTTCATTACAATATCTTTCTATAACTAGACCCGATATTGCTTTTCCAACTAACTACATATGTCAACATATGCATCAACCCACCATCGAGGACTTTCAAAATCTGAAACGATTGCTACGCTACATCAAAGGCACACCTCATCTTGGTATCCCTATCAGTCTGGGGGATCTTCAACTTCGAACTTACGCCGACGCTGACTGGGCTGCTGATCCGACTGACAGGAAATCTGTTTCAGGATTCTGCAATTTTTTGGGCAGCACCATCATTTCCTGGTCTGCAAAGAAACAGATCACTGTCGCAAAATCATCCACCGAAGCCGAATACCGCTCCCTCTCATCCGCAACCTCTGAAGTTTTATGGCTCCGTCGACTCCTCAACGAACTTCAAATCCATCAACACGCCCCCACCGTCATCTACTGCGACAACACCTCCGCCATAGCTCTCGCAAACAACCCGGTGTTCCACGCTCGGACTAAACACATCGAAATAGACTACCATTTCATCCGTGGGCATATCAAGGCCGACGCCATCAACATTTCTCATATCAGCTCAACCGATCAGATCGCCGACATTCTCACCAAACCTCTATCCAAAGACAGATTCACAAGCCTCCGATCCAAACTAACCATCCGCTCCCCGGATGATTAATTTGAGGGGGCCTGTTATTACACGTGTCACTTAGGCTTGGTCACTTCTCTGGTCAAGATCATTTCTTATTTTCACTTCTTGTTTCTTTTATCTGTTAGCCCTCTGCTGGCTTTATATATAGACCTCTGCCATGTACCCAAAGATACACAGTAATAATATTTCTTTTCCTCTGTTTTTCCTGCGTTACCTCCTGCTCTTCGTTTCTATCAAGTTCAACGACTCTTATACTTTCTCATATGCTGGGGATGAGATAAAGCTTAATAATAAGATAGAGGAAGTTAAAGAGCAAATTCTTATATATAAATATGCACTTTGGCGGGCTCTTGAAAGAGTGTAATGTTGAAGTTATGAAGGAAAATTTTACACACAACAAAAAAATCATTATAATATGTGAATGAAAACTCTCATTTATTATAAATAATTGATTAAGATTTGTAAACATATCATTGAATTATTATTGTGGGCTAAGAGAGCTTCTATTAACTTGTGAAAATTTTATAATTTTTGGAGAGATCTAATGAACTATAGGTTGTCTTATTAAATAGAGCATTTGGAGGATGACCATTGCATCTCATAAAAATGAAGAAAAGAGAGCAACTGAGATGAGATTTTCTCCATCGACAAAGAGAAGATGGAAAGGGTATTCTCGGGCACCTTCCATTCAGCAACATAGGTGTAATAATCCGATTTTTTTTTCTTGAAAATGATTTTTTTTTTAAATGAAAAAAATCTAAATTTCAGTGTCATGTCTTGCCGAAGAGGAGAGAGGAGGAGTGAGAAGATAGTTCGGGGCTTTTTCATCCGTTAATTTTTGTTCAGATATTTCTTCTATTTGCTGTAACTCAAATCTTATTTTAGTTTTCAAAATTTTTTATTATTATATACATTTTCTTATATGGAATAGAATTGATTATTTCTTACTGCATTTTGATTATGGCATTTACATAAGTAAAAAAGACTGGCTTTTAACACTATAAAATGGGTTAGCTGTTAAAATATAATACCCTGCGCAGAAGGATGAGTCGACAAACTTTCTTTTAAAAATAGTTTGTGATGTTATCTCGGTTGTAGCTTGTAACAAATGACCGATTATGCCGACGGGTAGAGAGTGGCAACTCTTTATTGATTTAATGAAATCACCTGTAATGATAATTGATTGATTGAATATGATAATTAATTAATTGGGTAAGTGATAATTGATATGACTGATGACCAACTGAAAATTAGTTGGGGTAAAAAAATTGAAAATACCACATTAAAATTGGATATCATACCTTGCTAAATCATACATTGATGTATGCATATATTGATAGCACTAATGACATTGACAGATATATTAATATTATTGACAGTATTAGATGCATTTATAATACATACATAGATGATGCATATGAATAGATAAGATAGATTCCCTTAGTGATTTATGAATGATTTTTATACCGTTGTTTTACTAATTTATTGAATTTTATACAAATTATTAATTTTTAGATTCATTGCAATGATTCACTATTTTTATTATTGATCATTTTGAGTTTTATTAATAATATTTGGTCATTAACTATATTAACTGTTATTGATTATATTATACTGAGAAACACTGCCGTTGCCAGGTCTCAAGTCCTGGATGAGAAAAGTGGAGGATTTTGTTAGGTAGTCGACAGCCAGCGTAAAACTTGTTGAATAATAATGACATGAATCCTTTAAGAAATTTGTGTTAATGCTAGGGCGTCCCCTAGAAGCGACGCGTTGTATGGCCTGAATACAGCGATAAGTGTGCAAGGGCCGCTGCACCGCCGCCTGGGTGCAGTGTTAAATAGGTAAGGGTTCTCACATCAAGGACGGATGTGGGCAAAGAAGCTAGTCCATGAAACTAAAATTAGGATAGAAACTTGGAATATAGGTTCCCTTATAGGAAAATTAATGGAATTAATAGATATTATGATTCATAGAAAGATAAATATTCTATGCATTCAGGAAACTAAATGGGTTGGAGAGAAGGCTAAGGAGATTGATAGTTTAGGATTTAAACTTTGGTATTCGGGTAGGAGTCGTACTAGAAATGGTGTAGGCGTGATTTTAGATAAGAATTTGAAGGATAATGTCATAAATATTAATAAAATTAGAGATAGAATTATAACTTTAAAGATTGTTGTTGATGCTAAGATTGTTAATATTATAAGTGCTTATGCTCCTCAAGTGGGTTTGGATATGGATTCAAAATTAAAATTTTGGAATGACTTAGAAGAATTAATACAAAAGATACCTCTTGAAGAAAGAGTTTTTATTGGAGGAGATTTAAATAGACATGTTGGTAGAGAGGTAGATGATTTTAAAAGCATTCATGGTGGCCATAGGTTTGGAACGACAAATGAATGTGGTAAGTCCATATTAGATTTTTGCTTAGCTTATGATTTTTTAATTGCTAATAATACCTTATTTAAGAAAAGGAATGAGCATCTCATTAATTATAAAAATGAATATAGTACAACTCAGATTGATTATTTTCTTATAAGAAAATTAGATCGTTTAGATTTCAAAGATTGTAAAGTTATTCCGAGTAAAAATTTATGTACCCAACATCGTTTATTAGTTTTGGACTTGAAGATAATGAGGAAGAAAATAAAAAATAAAGTAAAACGATTTTCTAGGATTAGATGGGGGCATTTAAAGAATATTAACAAAAATATTTTTGAGAGTAAGATCTTAAGATTTTGTCTGTGCATGAGGATGCTAATGTTATGTGAGAAAAAGTGGCTAGTGATATTAAGAATATTGTAAAAGATGTGCTTGGAGTTTCAAAGTGAAAATCTCCTAATAGTAAAAAAAGTTGGTGGTGGAATCCAAATGTGCAAGAAAAGATTAAAAATAAGAAGATTTGTTATAAAAATTAGTTTAATTGTAAAAATTCTGATAATTAAAAATTATATAAAAAGGCACATAAGGAATCTGAGAAAGTAATATGCGATGCAAAGAATTTAGCTTTTAGTGATTTATATAATATATTAGATACTAAAAAGGGAGAAAGATATATGTATAAGTCAGCCAAACAAAGAGATAGAAGTGGCAAGGATTTAGTTCATATGAAGTGTATTAAGGATGAATATCAAAAAATACTTTTTTTAGAAGATGATATTCAACAAAGATGGATGAGATATTTTGCTAAACTTTCTAATGAAGAATGTGAAAATAAAATTGACTGTAGTGACCTTAGCACCCTAAATGAAAATAAAAATTTTTTTTTTATGGTAAAAATTAGTAAAACCGAAGTTAGAGAGACTTTAAAGAAAATGAAGGGTGGAAAAGCTATTGGACCTGATGATATTCCAATAGAGATGTGGAAATTCTTAGGAGATGAAGGAGTTTCTTGGCTTACTAAACTTTTTAATACTGTTTTGAAGACTAAAAAGATGTCAAATGAGTGGAGAATGAGTATGTTAATCTCTATTTTTAAGAATAAAGGTGATGCACAAGATTGTGCGAATTATAGAGGAATTAAGCTAATGTGTCATACTGTAAAATTATGGGAACGAGTTATGGAGCATAGGTTGCGGCGTGATACTATTATTTCTCAAAATCAATTTGGATTCATGCCGGGTAGGTCTACTATGGAAGCCATACATTTGTTAAGAGGTTTGATGGAGAAATATAGAGAGAATAAGGAGGATTTACATATAATATTTATTGATTTAGAAAAGCATATGATAAAGTTTCAAGAGAAGTGCTATGGAGAGTTCTTGAAAAGAAAGGAGTTAATAACGCTTATATTCAAATCATTAAAGATATGTATGCATGAGCTATTACTTGTGTTCAAACACAAGGTGGTTTGACTAAGTATTTCCCTATTTCGGTTGGATTACATCAAGGATCAGCCTTAATCCCATATCTTTTTGCTTTAGTCATGGATGTTCTCACTAGACATTTGCAAGAGGATATACCTTGGTGTATGCTTTTTATTGATGATATTGTTCTTGTTGATAAGACTAGAGAGGGAGTTGAAGGTAAACTAGAATTATGGAGGTCAATCTTAGAGTCTAAAGGTTTTGCTTGAGTAGATCTAAAACGTAATATATGGAGTCTAATTTTAGTAATAATAGACCTAGTGAGGGGATTGTGACTTTGGTCGATCAAGTCATTAATAAGAGTACATGTTTTAGATACCTTGGATCTATTGTTCAGAGTAATGGTGAAATAGATGGGGATATTATCAGCAGAATCCAAGTTGGATGGTTGAAGTGGAGGAATGCATCGGGCTTATTATGTGATAGAAAAGTACCCCTCAAACTTAAGGGAAAATTCTATAAGATGGTGGTGAGACCTGCAATGCTTTATGGTGCCGAATATTGGCCATTAAAAGAGAAGCATAATTCTAAGTTAAGTGTTGCTGAGATGAGGATGCTCAGGTGGATGAGTGGCTTTACCCTTAGAGATAGGATACGAAATGAGCATATTCGTGAAAAGGTTGGAGTAGCTCCAGTGGAAGATAAGATTAGAGAGAGTCGCCTTAGATGGTTTGGTCACATAAAACGACGGCCTCCCGATGACCCGATTAGAAAAGTAGAGGTCTTAGATTTGACTTATGTTAAGAAAGGTAGAGGTAGACCTAAAAAGACTTGGTTAAAAAATATTAGAAATTATCTTTCTTTATTAGATTTAAACGAGAATTTGACTTTTAATAGGACACAATGGAGAAAAAGGATTCGTGTAGCCGACCCCACGTAGTGGGATAAAGGCTTGATGTTAATGTTGATTATATTAGACTGAGCAAATCATATTAATTCTTTAGTCATTGTATTGAAAGCTTTTGTGAGTTTTGGATTAATGTTAGACTTTTGAACTCATTGTATAAATTTTTAATGATTTCAAGTCAGGAAAGAGGTTATGACCAGTTGGATTCAGATTGTTAGAGATTCTTAAGTTTTCTTTAAACTTTGTTCTGCGTTTTCTTTTATTCTTTTGTTTTGTAATAGATTAGTAATTATAATGATCTCCTGACTAGTGTAAATGATATTTTTAATGAATAAATAATAAAATATCTTGATGTATATGATTTTAATTATTTTCTTTGATTATTATTTATATTGATGATTTATAGAAGCTCAGGTATATTTATAAAACGATAAATAAATTATTCTTCTAAATTTGATTATGGGATATTATAATAGCATTATATAGAAATCAAACGTCTATCTTGCCTAAGAAGAGAAATAAGTTTATAACAATCTTCTTCTTTGATTCATTTACTCAGTTCATCCGCGCTCCAATATTTATCCCCTATAATAGGAGAATATGCTCTCTCACTTTTTAACATCAACACTAAAAAATATATGGTATCATTTTCATTAAACACAACAAATGAAATCTTTTTTATAAAATGATACCTATGAATCGCCATTATTTATGAAGATAAATCCCTATTATATTTTTGTGGAACCTTAGTGAAATTATTTGATTTCTATGTGATTTGTACGTACATGTTGACCTCCACTCAAAATAAAAGAATGGAAAATACCTCAGAGGCCTACTCGAATCATGCTGAAATCTCGTCATCTGCTATAGTGTCCCATCCCGCAGTCCTACAAACGGCACCGAATGCAATCACCCATTCCCGCGTGCGAAAACCCTGCTCTCAATCGTGCCTTGCTTCGTGTTGATAAAGCAAGAAATGAATGAAGCTCTGGGTTCATTTTCTTTTCCGTACACGAGGTCCCCCAGCCCCTCTTCCGTCTACGATCCTGACCTCCCATCAACGGGCCCGATCCTCCCAGTATCCCGCACTCCACCTAACTGCAGACCACAGCCTCTGACCTCCGAACCCAGCATCGCCTACCCATCTGATTAGATCTTCCGATCTCGGCCAACTCACTCGGTGCCTCTTCCTCCTTCCAAGTCACTCACTCCCATCAACTTGCCAAACCCGATCAATCTCACATCGAGTCGAAGCCGCAGCTTCACACGCATAGCCCGATCTCCATCTAACGCAGCCCTCTATTAATTTGCACGTCCCAATAAGGCCGCATGATCCACAGATCCCTCCAATCCAGCCGTGAATCCCATCCAATCAACCGACCCCATCCCCTGTTACTGTGCCAAAATCCACCAAAATCCTCAATCGAACCAGTCACACGTGCCCTATTCTGCTTCTTACATAGCCAATCCGACCTCTTCCCTTGTCGATCTCTGCTCCAGATCGGCGAAGAACTGGCCAACCTCCTTCTATCGAACCCATTACCTGCCCTAGGTCGTACATTCAACCGGATTTCACGTCCATAGCTTGACATCCAACCTGATCAACTCCAAGCTGTAAGCCACCTCCGATCAAAGCCTCCAATCAAACCTACTGTGCTGACCAACCTTCACAGCCGCAGCTATCCACAGGCCAGAACACTAGCCTTCCTTTTCCCTTGCTTGATCTCACACTACAACAGACATCAATCTCCCCCTCTCTTCTAAACATACACTTCCCTCAGCCACTCAAACTCATCAAATCGAAGCAACCTCCAAACAACTAAAAGTCCCTCAAGTTTTTTTAATCCTCATAATAATAGTTATTTTTAGTTAACAAAAGAAGAAAGAAAAGAAAAAGGAAAGAAAGAAGAAAATAAGGGAGAAAAGTTTGAAAGAAAAAGAAAAGAAAGAAAGAAACTTTTTGTGCATTTTTCGTCGCCATCGTCATCACTTATCACGAAGGTATAAATCACTTATGAACTCAAAACCCTTAAATCTCACTTTCGGAGCTCACGATGCGACGGGGGACCACCTATACACGTTTTTCTTAAAGTGGTGGGAGGAAGCTCGGTGCAAAGCTTACATCGAGGCGGGTAGGCCTTGCACATATTTTTCTTAATGTGGCAATGACACTCCTAAGTACCCGTGCATGTGCTTCTATGGCTGTGCCCCCCCTAAAAAAAAATACATAGAGGGAGGGCTATTTGGTAATTTTGCCCCCCCTAAAATTAATATTTTGCCCTAACTGGACAACTCTTTCTCGCTCTCTCTCAAATTCTCCCGCACCACAGCTGCCTGCTTCTCTTCTCTCGCGATCGACGGAGTGACAGACCGCCGTTTCTCTTCTCGGGTGAGCGACGGAGCGAGAGACAGCCTTCCTCCGTTTCTCTTCTCTGGCAAGCGACGGAGCGACAGACCGCCTTTGACGCCGACGGCTCTGCCTCCCACCTTTGTCGGCCCTTCTTCTGCTGATTATCCCGCAGGACTGCATGAGTTAGGAAGCCAGGTATTCCACATTTCAACTGCCATCTGATTTCTTATTTTTGTTCTCCTTCTTTGTCTCTTTTCGGGAATGCCTTCTTCTTGCCGACTTGCCGACGTTGCCTTGGTTGAAGGTAGTTTGTTTGTTGTATAATAGTTGGTGCAACCCGTGGTGTCATTATTCGGTAGATTTGAAAATGCATTTGTGTCATCTTGCTTATGTCTGATTAACTATTTCAAGTTTTTCGCAGAATAAACAATTTCTTGTTGTCTAGTAGCCAAAGCAATGACAGGATGTGATGGTCGCTAAAATATCGAGCATAGAATTAGGCCTTTTTGAAGTCCATTAGTTATTAATGCATAATTAGATCAAATCACTTCTATACAAGTTAAATAAACATTCATACAAAAGAATGCTCGTGCTTACTCTGTTAAAAGAAAATCATGTTGGGATTATTTTTTGCTTTTTATATATTTCCATTAATTACATAGGCTCAAAAGCTGTCGCAATAGTTGATCTTTCCTGCATAAAATCAAATTTTTTATTGATTTCAATGTGACTTTTCTAGCTATGGTCAAATGCCTTCTTCCATAACTTCATTATACAACTCAAATTTGATTCCCCAATATTCTGACAATCATGATTGTTTCTTTTATTCTTAGTTACATTATTAAAGTGCTTCTTCTCCAATTATCTGGGATCATCCTAGTTACTAAAATTTCATTAAAAAAAATGTTAACCAACTGCAATATATCTGACAATTCACATATCTCAAAAAGAGTTTGAACTATACTTGAAGGTACCTTTATAAATATTGTTAGAAACTAACCTTTTTTTTTGTAGTTATTACATTATTTTTTGGTTGAAGGTAGCTTGTTTGTTGTTTTTTGCATTAATGGTAACTATTTTTCTTATTGAACTTGCGAGTTGTAACCTCCAGATTATGGCTTCTTATATGCTTTAAATGAAACTGTCGAGTAATTCATAGAGAAAAAATAGTTTTGGCTTCCTAACCATTCTCAAAGACTAACTCTATTTGATGTACATAACTAACTATTAATATGAGAACACCTACTTTTTCATAGGATATATCAAATGAAACGTTATTTAAAGAGGAAAGAACATTTGGAGACTGATTTTAACAATCTCCCAGCTGATCCTGGAATTCGACCTTCAATTTGGTGTTACGATATAAATGATAGAGATAAAATTCGGAGAGCATATCTGTTGAAGGGACCCCATTAATCAAAAAGTCATCAATTCCCTCAAACATTATTTGGCAATGTTGCACGCAGATTTAATCCAAAATGGTTTGAGAAATATCCTGATTGGCTAGAATACAGTGTGTAGAAAGATGCTGCTTTTTATTTGTATTGCTACTTGTTCAAACCTCAAGATAAAACTATTACAGGACAAGGTGGGGGAGACTCATTTATTGGAGAAGGGTTCAAAAATTGGAAGAAGAAGGAAAAACTGTTAAGTCACGTCGGAGATCATAATAGTGGACATAATAAGGCTAGACATAAATGTGAAGATCTGATAAAGACTCAAGAACAAAGTCTTCATGTTCTATGGTTGAGCAAAGATGAGAGAAATAAAAAAGATTATAAGGTTATGTTGACTGCTGCAGTAGATTGTGTTAGATTTCTGTTACGCCAAGGGTTATCATTTCGTGGGCATGATGAGTCATCCGGCTCAGACAATCGAGGAAATTATTTGGAGCTATTTCATTTCTTTGGTAATCATAATGATGAAATTAAAAAAGTTTCATCTACATATTCATCCTCAAATTTGAAGTTAACTTCACCAAAGGTACAGAAAGAAATTTATTTTGCCGCATCTGCAGAAACTTTGATATCAATCATGAAAGATATTGGTGACTCTTACTTTGCTATTATAGTTGTTGAAACTCGTGATGTTTCTACAAAAGAACAACTAGCTGTTGCAGTGAGATATGTGGATAATTTAGGACAAGTTGTTGAAAGATTTATAGGCATTAAACATGTCGCATCGACTAATGCAGTTGCCTTAAAATCAGCCATTGAAGATATACTTGCAAAACACTCATTGAGCATACATAGGATCAGAGGTCAAGGATATGACAGAGCATCTAATATGCGTGGGGAGTTTCATGGTTTGAAGGCCTTAATACTTAATGATAACCCACATGCATTCTATGTTCATTGCTTTGCTCATCAGCTTCAACTGTGCTTAGTGGCTGTAGCTAAAAATCATTGGCATGCAAAACATCTTTTTGAATCACTTCAAGAATAGTCAATATTGTTGGAGCTTCATACAAGAGAAGTGATGCTCTTAGAGCTATTCAACATGATAAGGTATTATTTTATTTGTCTAAAGGGGAGTTAAGCAGTGGTCGAGGATTGAACCAAGAGACAAGCTTACAACGAGCTGGTGACACCCGTTGGGGCTCGCATTTTCATACATTGATTAACTTGAAGAAAATGTATGCTTATGTAATTGAAGTTCTTGAAATTATCAAAGAAGATGGGGTACATGATCAACAAGCTGTTGAAACTGGTGTTCTGATAAATGCTATGGAATTTTTTGATTTTATCCTTGCTATGCATTTAATGATTGATATTTTAGGTGTCATCAATGACTTATCACAGGCATTGCAGAGAAAAGATCAGGATATTGTGAATGCAATGAAGTTAGTGCAAATCTCTAAACAACAATTACAGATGATGAGGGATAATGGATGGAATTCCTTATTGGAAGAAGTCTCTCATTTTTGTAATATTTTTGAAGTTGATATTCCTGTTATGAGTTCTACATTCAAAGCTCGCCGACGATCAACACGTAGAAATGATGACATGACAAATTTACATCATTATTGTGTGGAGTTCTTTTACACTATTATTGATATACAACTTCAAGAGCTGAATAATAGATTCTCTGAAGCTAGTACTGAATTGCTTCTTTATATATCATGTCTAAATCCAAGTAACTCATTCTCTGCTTATAATAAGGAGAAATTAATTCGGCTTGCAGAACTATATTCAGCCGATTATACTATAGTTGAACTTGTGGCTTTAGAGCACCAGCTATCGACATACATTCTTGATATGCGTACAAGCGAGGAGTTCTCATCTTTGGAGAGCATTGCTGATCTTGCTATACAATTTGTTAAGGTTAAAAAAGATATCGTGTACCCCTTAGTTCATCGGCTACTTGTTTTAGCATTAACTTTAACCGCTGTGGAGAGAGCATTTTCAACAATGAAAATTGTTAAACATATATTACGCAGTAAAATGGGTGATAATTGGCTCAACGACTGTCTAGTGTCGTATATTGAGAAAGAAGTATTTGATTTGGTTCCAAATGAAGTTGTAATGCAACATTATCAGAAGATGCAAAATAGAATGCAAAGCTTGTAATTTTTATTGCAATATAATTATTTGTTTGAATTTTGTTATATATATATATATATATATATATATATATCTTTTTATAATTTTGCCCCCCTAAGAATTAAGGCCGATTCCACCCCTGCATGGCTCATTCATAAGTAATGACCACTTGCATAACAGGTCGCTTGTGAAGGATAATAAAAAGCATGCAAATGAATGTTATGATTTTGCTAATGGTCGAACATAAGGCATTTGTAGTGATGCAACCCACCTATAATCAATAATAAGCAATTCATAAATGAATTGACCAACCCGCCTGCAAGTGATAATGCTAGATGTGTTGCTAGTGTGATGATCCTCCCATAAACATATTCAAGGGGATTATAATGAATATGAGCGCCCACAGGAAATGGTGGAGGATCCATTATATACATAATGATTTGCCTGCAAACTTGTGACCAATGTGGTTTGCTCGTGAAGGAGAATATAAATTCATGAAGTATACAACACATTATTTACAAATAAGGACAACATATCTGTAATGAATGCAAGCATCTGCAAGCAATAGTAGAGGACTTATTCTACACACAGTGGTCACACTTGCAGGCAATATTAGAAGATTTATGCTTAGTGCAGCCTGTATTAATGCACACAATAATCTTATCAACGAACGATGCTGTAGGATGTTATATTGGACGTAACCCATTTATATGCAGTAGTTGATAGCTCCTGAATGTCTACTGTTTACCCCCAAATAGTGTTAGTGAAGTTTGTATTATACGACAGTCCACATCTGTGAAATCCCTTAAGTAAAAGAAAGCTAAACTCTTAAACATCAAGGTGCCTTTTAGTATAATTGTTGGAATTTCTATAAGAAACTCTGTAGTTAAGCGTGCTCATCTCAGAGCAATTCTGGAATGGGTAACCTATTGGGAAGTTACACCAACATGATAAAACCGTGAGGCTCTTAGGCCAAAACGGACAATATCTCGATAGTTAAGAGTTTAGATTGTTACAAATGGTATTAGAGCAATACACTAGCCGGAAGATAAGAACTAAGTGCCATACAAGACAAAGTGTATACCATTGGAGCCACCTTTTGAACCCTGTATGGGACAAAGTGTTATATGACGAGAGCTACCACTTAAACTTGTAGGGGCCACCTCTAAAATATTATCTGCCTCGTGGATGATTCTGGGATAAAGATACTGGAGGATGTCAGTTAGTTAAGTGAGGGAGATTGTGAAACTGCTTAAGTAAAAGAAAGCTAAACTCTTAAACATCGAGGCGCCTTTTGATGTAATGGTTGGAATTTCTGTAAAAAACTTTGCAGTTAAGCGTGCTCATCCTAGAGTAATTCTGAGATGGGTGACCTACTGGGAACTTACACCAATAGGATAAAACCATGAGGATCTTAGGCCAAAGCGGATAATATCTCGATAGTTAAGAGTTTGGGATGTTACAACATCAACATACAAATGAACACTTGCTGGCAGCAATGGAAGACTCATCGTATGCACAATAGTATGCCTATGAGTGGTGGGTAGCAAGATATAATAATTGCAATGATACCCTCACGGTCAACATCAATCAAACATCTAGCAAATGCATGAGTCTCCTACAAGCACAAGAGTTTGATAAGCAATATATGATGAATTCAAACATAAACAGTGCAACATATGATGAATGCAAACATCCACTAACAGTTCATCTATGGGTGAGAATCAAGAACCCATCATACACACAATAGTTCACGCAAAGGAAATAACAGACAATAGGCGTGTGCATTATATACATATATCATGCACACTGGAAAGCAGTAATAATAGTGGATAAGTTATGGATGTGGTAGTCTCCTTACGCTCAACATCAGTCAGCTTGCAAATGAATATGCTAGTTCACTTGCAAGCGATGATAGTGGATAAATTATACATATAATAACCTCACATGAACACAAAGCGAACATGCAAGTGAATGTAGCAACTTGTCATTCAATGTGCAAATGAAAATCAGTATTGAATGTAGCTTACCCGACAACCCACATCAACATACAAATGAATACATCAACTTACCTACAGCAAACACACATAGTGCAGACTAAGAGGATGTGTAGTGTACAATAACATGCCTACAAGAAGAGGCAAGTGATCTGTAATGATATTTATAAATAATAACATATGATCCATCGTACATACACCAGTCTTCCAATGGGTAGCACTGAAGATCTACATTCAGTATAGTTTGTCCACATATAACAGTGGAAGGCTTGTAATGCATACAGCTATCCTACTTACAGGCAATGGTGGGGCAGTCATGTTATGCATAATTAGCTCTTAAATACACAGTGCTAAACCACGAGCGATGTCAAACAAAGCTCGCATGACGCGATAGCTCTCCCGCAAGAAGTAACAAATGACCTGTAACAAAACGTTATGATTCACATATAAGCAGAAGCAATAAATTTGTAGTAAAAAATGCAGACCACTGATAGACTTAAGTAGTACTTTTTTAGCAAAATACATCATGCATGTATGCACTCCAACGTACAAAATGTATTATGCTAGTGTACGACACAAGCATGTTATAATTACATGTAGTTAGGAATGAGTAGACATGTTGTCTGCATCCTCAACTGACATATAGATATAATAGATGCATATATATTGTTGCATGCAAAATACACATTGTAATATGCAATATGTATCATGCAATATGTAAATATATAAGCCAACATACATACATATATACAACTGTCGTATAAATAAGTTATGTAAGATACACGCAAAGGCATATACTTTTTGGGCCCCCGGTGAGTGTGTTATGGGTACACACATGACGTTTAAGGATGCTGTGCAGGTTAAAAATAAACTTAAGCTCGAGCCCAATCATTCTATGTAAATAGATAAGAGTTGACACGGTTTAAACTATCAAATAAATATATGATTATGGCACCGAACGAGTTTTTTATTTTATCGTTCATATTAAGCCTTCAAGATCTATAATAAGAAAAATTCACTAATAAAGGCATAAAGCTGATAATGAACCCGATCCTCTGTCGATAAGTAGACATAGTCGATAAGGTTCAACCAATAAAATTAAATTGCCCATAAGTACCCTGATGATGGCCTTAATGACAGAAAATCTCAACCGGAGGAAATCCCAAACATTCAAAAATATCTCCCAAGTTCTCATAAAAATCTAAAACTCAAAAGTCACTAAAACTTAAAATATCTAAAATTGAAATAAAAACACTTAAACGGTTAAAGAAAAATGCACATCCACCCTCCACAACAGTTTGTCGAAGTAGATAAATTTGAAAATCAGTTCAACTCACAAAGAGTGAATGTCTGGTTGAGAATACCACTAGGATTCATTCTCAAACTGTCTCTTACCAGTAAGGACATGACACATGTCCTCTAATTAGTGGTTTTGCCACCAAATGGCACCATAGGTAAATGGTTATGACCGGGACCCTCTAACCGGGTGATCTTGCCGCCAAATAGCATCATTAAATTATGGTAATTATCAAAGCCCTTATGTTTCCCAACAACATTAAATTTTTGAGTAATGAATTAATAGGCAATGACCAATAGGGCACAAAGCCCTCTGTTATCTAAGGTGGCTTCAAATTTGTTCACTTAGATAAATATTCACCCCATGTCTACAAGGTACCTTTGGACGAAGCAACTCATGCTATCGAGAAGGATCCTTCTATCAGGTTGGGTCAACTACCTCCTATGACTAAGTAGATCAAGGACCATGATGACCCGAGATGACAGAACCGTGGGATCTTGATAGGATCTATCATCATTCCCCCCACCATCTGCTTTAAGTGCAAGGTGGTGAATTTCTAATTTTAAATATTAAATTTCAAATACTTAAACATGCTGCTACTATACCTCATATACTATGTATCTGTTTGACGACTAGTCTTAATCGAAAGTTCTCTCTCGTTATTGGGAGGGGTAATTAATTATTGGGGCTTGCGCCTATAGGAAACATGAACTCAAATCATAAAATCCTCACAAAATGATGGTGAAATCTCTGAGTAATGTCTTATTCAAAACCCAATTTGCCTTTTGAAAATTTGCCTCGAAACTTAAACGTTAAAACTCTCCTCGACGATCCGAAATAAAGAAAAGGAACAGCGTAGAGGCTGGGGCGCAAATTTTCCACAATACATAAATCTCACTGAAACATTGATTTTTGTATGTGTTAGTATAAATTTGTTGCATTACTTTCATCTTGATGCATTTGATCTCTCTTTTATCCTAATAAGGAAACGGATGTGAGAGCAATTAACTTACACTCACTTCAGTAAAGTATCTTTTGATGAATAGTGAGAGAAAAAAGAGAGCCACTCATCACATCCAATTATACACAATAACCGATGTTAGAGTGTATTTACAAGAAGATCAATAGGTACTGTTTCATCACATTCATCAAATGTGTTGAGAGTTTTCATTTATTGATGACCCTCTTCATGCTTTTTTTTAGTATTCCTTGAGTGGCCCGAAGAAGATAAAACTTCTAATTTCATAAATTTTTATATTGGAGGAGTGTCTACTAAGACTTCATTTGAGACGATTTTTTTATTTCTTCTTAAAACAACTTTCTAATTTAAAAATTAAAATTTTTATACTAGAAAACTGTTTTAAGAAGCAGAAAGAAAGCCGTCCCAAATGAAAAAAAATCTAATAGAGATTTAAAATTTATCTCCTTTATTAAGAAGAAGAGACTGTTAGATGGTGACATGGTGAGCAAACCGGTATGTGCTTTGGTCGTAGCGGACCAGTGGTTGCTAAAATTAGGAAGAGAGGCTTGTGAACAATCGAGTGCTGTGTTTGGCTCAAAAATTTTGAGAGAAGAACTAACAATAGTGAGAAGAAGGAACAAGTGTTCTTGAGGTTCGTAGCTACTCTTGAGAAATAAGAGAATAAGAGAAGATTTATGTGATGTTGTCTTCAAGGAGAATCGATGAGTAGTTTTCTTGTTGAAAATTTATGGTGATAGAATATGTTCAATATCTTTGAACAAAAATTTAGCACATAAAAGAAAGTATAAGAGATCAAAATGTTTATATGAAAAACTTAAGAGTGGAAAAGCCCACAAAGCATAATCTAGTTAAGAAGGATATTTTGATAAATTTGACAGGAAGATAAAACACTATTATACATTCTATATTGATTTTTTTGATCATTTGTCATTTATCAAATATTTGAATGCCCTAATTATATCATAATGAAATGATTTTAGGCTTGTTAGATTCGTATCGTTAAGCCTCTCGATTAGACTATAAGCGAATCATAATTGAAAATCATTTGGTTCTTTAATTATTATTCATGTCGTAATGTTGACTGATTTGTCTCATTCATATGCTTAGTTTGACTATAAGTCTTTTAATTAAAATCGATGTTCATACGTTCTTAAATTTTATTCCAAAAGTTTCAAGTTCAAATACTACCTCGAGAAAGTGTTAATCATATGTGATACGTCATCAAAAAATTATCTTGATCGGGCACGAATCTCGAGGAAAAACTCAAGTTGGAAACTTCAAAAATTATTTCGGAGACCATTTAAACTCCGATTTCAGCAAACTTATAGTCGAACTGAGCGTCTCGGAAATACGAATCCAACGACACCAAATTCGACTCAATCCGAGCCCAAGTGAGTCCAAATCAAGTACCCGAAGTGCTGTTGGAAGCATCGAACAGCAATTTGAGTTACCAAACGGTCTCCGATTTTGGCGAGCTTATACTCGAATCGAGCGGCTCGACGAGACGAATCCAACGAACCCAAGATCGCAGAATTCTGATATCATTAAGACCTTCAAATGCTTGATAAACGGTTCACGATCAAGGGATTCAATATCGGCCGTTCATCCGGATCACTCCATATTCGCCCCTGATCCCTCACATATTTACGGGCTATGCCACTCCAGAAAAACTATAAATAGCCCCTCATTTCTCTTAAGAGGGGACCCAAGCCAAGAAGAGAAGGAAGAGAAGAAGAAGAGAAGAGAAGTCTAGGAGGGAATAACTCCACCTCGACCACCGCCGGAACACCGCCGGAACACCACCGAAGCACCACCAGGCGCCCGAGGGACGCCGGAGCTCTGCCCGACACGGGAGCAACATCGGAATTCTGCCCGACGCCGGAATTCTACCCAATGCCCGAGTGACGCCGGACTTCTTTCCAAGTGACGCCGGAATTCTGCCGGACACTCAAGTGACATCGGAACTCTGCTTGTCCTTGTAACTGATACTCATTGTAATCTGATCGTCCTGAATTTAAAGGACGGATCAGCCTCGTGTACTTCAAACGACACTAGTGGAACTCTTTCAACTGGGCGTGGCCCCGTGGTTTTTTCCCTTTCCAGGGTTTTCCACGTAAAAATCCTGGTGTTCTTTCATTCTTCTGTTTGTGTGCTGGATATACGTACAACGCTGAGACGGAAATTTAAACTCTATCGCCGCGTATATTTGAGTCCGCAACAGTTTGGCGCCGTCTGTGGGAATCTTATCCCACAACTTCAAGTATTGCTACGATGGTCAACAGGCGTAGCAGTCGCCTCATAGGAGCCTCCCGCTCTCACTCTCATCAATCCAGGAATCAGTCTATGAATCATAGACGCCCGATAGCTGCCTCTTTATACCCCGGGGGGCAAAACGCACCTGGAGAAGGGACCTCGGGACCCTCCCTAGAAGAGATAATTCAAAAGATAGAAGAATCTCAAAACGAGATCCTACAACTCTTGCGAGAGACTCGACAACCGACCCTAGCACCTCAGGAGGAGGTTCTTCTCCCTCGAGATCCACCACGTGTCGAAGCTGTTCAAATCGAACATCTTCAAGATGAGATTCCTCTTCCTCCACTCAGGAGGCGTTCGCAGTCGCATCAAGATAATGAACTGGCTGATACAGCAAGTTCTACCCATCCTTCGCACACAGGTCGGCAACCTCGTATTCCTTTGGACCTCCCCGAAGAGTTAGCCCGACCACACATTGCTGAGCTCCCTCGCAATGCCCTTCTCCACGAACTGCGACGATTGGTCCGAGAAGAGTTCCCTACAGGAGGCATAAGGCAACCCCTTCGTCAGTGGGACTTGCAGGAGTCGTCACCCTTGACAGAAGCTATTCTTCAACATGCTATTCCGGCAGGATTTAAACTTCCAAGCATCGATTCCTACGAAGGGACATCCGACCCGTACGATCACATCGATCATTACAGAACCATCATGCATATCCAGCGAGCTTCGGATGCCCTCATATGTCAGGTTTTTCCTACTACACTCAAAGGACAGGCGCGAACATGGTTCTATTCTCTTCCATCTGGAACGATCCCTTCATTCGTCAAATTGGCCAAAGCCTTCGTTGAACAGTTTGTAGCCAATCGAAGAATTGCTAAAGATTCTTCCCACCTCTCCGGGATTCGTCAAAACGAGGGAGAATCGTTAAAAGAGTACTTTCAGCGATTTTCCACCGAGGCACGACAGATTCCAGGACTAAACCCAGAATTGCTCCGAGGGGTCTTCCTTGGAGGCCTCCGTCCTGGCCCCTTTTATTCGGCTCTTATGCGAGATACGGTTCATTCATACGCCGACCTGATTCATCGTGTGGAGGCACAAATCTCCGCAGATGAAGCCATAAATGCTCACAGAAAGCAGTTCGAGCAGACAAATGGGAAGCACAAAGGTACTCCTGGGATGGATAATTCTTCCTTACAACGGAAAAAGCAAGGGAATATCAATCTACCTCCTAGGCCCCCATTACCACAACGAGAACCTCGGCAGGAGAAAGAATACACTCCGCTCAACACATCTCAAGCAAATGTGTTAATGGCGATTCAAGATCAGGACAAAGTGAAATGGCCGCATCCTTCGAAGCCAAATACAGGAAATCAAGATCAGTACTGTCACTTTCATCATAGTCGTGGCCACACTACTGAAGCGTGTTGGCAACTTAAGGATGAGATTGAAAGACTTATCCGCTAGGGCTATCTTCGACAGTTTATTGGGAACCCACCTACCCGAGAAGAAGCTCGCCCCACTGGGGGGCAAAATCAACAACAACAAAGACAACCATTGAATAATATTCAAATGGTTGGTGAGATTGAGTAATGCTGCAACTTGAACCTTTGTGTTAGTAATACTACTTGTCATGTGTCACCATGTATCTCTTCTATGATCATTAGGATGTCACTCTAATGTCCTTAGTATTTCTACCAAGTCAAATGATGTGGTTGTCCCTATATGTATCTCTTCTGTTGTACAAGGGAATTATTGTCTTACAGTAATATAATGTGTTGTTCGTCCAGTTATGATATTGTCTCTTTCTTTAAAAAGAATACAAATGACAGTGAAAAACTACTGACAAATATAGTCTCTTTATCCTTGATTCGAGAAATATGCAATCTTTATTATGTCTCAATCACTGGATGATCGATCCCAGGGGGATTCTCTCGACCTCTTCCATACAGGTTAACGTCGTCGAGCAAAGGCTCCGACATACAACCTCGGATAGGTCTCACATCCTTGGTGGATTCTCTCGACCTCTTCCATACAGGTTAACGTCGTCGAGCAAAGGCTCCGACATACAACCTCGGATAGGTCTCACATCCTTGGTGGATTCTCTCGACCTCTTCCATAAAGGTTAACGTCGTCGAGCAGGGCTCTGACATACAACCTCGGATAGGTCTCACATCCTTGGTGGATTCTCTTGACCTCTTCCACACAGGTTAACGTCGTCGAGCAAAGGCTCCGACATACAACCTCGGATAGGTCTCATATCCTTGATGGATTCTCTCGACCTCTTCCATACAGGTTAACGTCGTCGAGCAAAGGCTCCGACATACAACCTCGGATATGTCTCACATCCTTGGTGGATTCTCTCGACCTCTTCCATACAGGTTAACGTCGTTGAGCAAAGGCTCCGACATACAACCTCGGATATGTCTCACATCCTTGGTGGATTCTCTCGACCTCTTCCATACAGGTTAACGTCGTCGAGCAAAGGCTCCGACATACAACCTCGGATAGGTCTCACATCCTTGGTGGATTCTCTCGACCTCTTCCATAAAGGTTAACGTCGTCGAGCAGGGCTCTGACATACAACCTCGGATAGGTCTCACATCCTTGGTGGATTCTCTCGACCTCTTCCATACAGGTTAACGTCGTCGAGCAAAGGCTCCGACATACAACCTCGGATAGGTCTCACATCCTTGGTGGATTCTCTCGACCTCTTCCATAAAGGTTAACGTCGTCGAGCAGGGCTCTGACATACAACCTCGGATAGGTCTCACATCCTTGGTGGATTCCCTCGACCACTCCTATACAGGTTAACGTCATTGAACAGGGCTCTGACATACAACCTCATATAGGTCAAATGTCTTTGGATGATGTCTTGTATCCCAATCATTGGAAGATCATTCTTGGGGAGATTTAATCAAACATCTTCCCTTAACGTCATCAAGCAAGGGCTTTGACTTACAGTCTCAGATATGTCAAACATCCTAAAAGGATGTCTCTCACATTTGTTCAGACTAATAATACATCAAAAGCACAAAGCATGTCTTACAGATGCAATAACAATTCAGGTCTCTCTAGGGGACAAATCCTCATTTCATATACAATATCATTGGAGTTACATAAATTCAGATTCAAATATACATTTCTTCTCACCAGAAGTTGAATCAAAAGGTACACTAGCGACACTCATACAAGCTAGTATCATCCAGCAACAAGTAACTTTAACACAGTCAAATATCCTTGGTGGATTTAAGTGACTTCTCCCTTACTACACGCAAGCATCTCCTACAACTGCTCCTTTAAAGAAAGGACATAACTAGATCATCATCAGACCTCCACTCAGTTGACAGTGTTAGTGTATTGCCAGAATATTGGCATGTCACACTACTTCAGCCTCTTGATTCAGTAATATCTGATGTTGGCACACTTCAGTATGGATGAATATTGCCTTAACACAATGTTACTAGACGCCCGCCATCATCTGCCTGTCGCCAGACCCTCGTCGAATTTCTACCCGACGTTGTACTTACGCCCGTCGAGGGACTTTCATCGGACTTCTGCCCGACGACGAACTTCTTCCCGTTGCTGGGTCTCTGCCCGTCGCCGGACTTTCGTTGGAATTTTGCCCAATATTTTCATCGGACTTCTGCCCGACACCGTACTTCCACTCGACGCAGGACTTCTGTCAGTCGCGGGACTTTCGTCGCACTTCTACCTGACGCCGGACTTATGCCCGTCGTCGGACTTCAACCCGACGCTGTACTTCTTCCCGACGTCGGACTTCTGCCCGTTGCCGGATGTTTGTTGGGCTTCTACCCGACACCAAATTTCTACCCGTCGTGGGACTTCTGCCCGCTGACGAATTTTCATTGGAGTTATATCCGACGCCGTAATTCTTCCCGACGTCGGACTTCTGCCCATCGCCGGATGTTTGTTGGGCTTCTACCCGACACCGAATTTCTACCCGTCATAGGACTTCTTCCCGCCGACGGATTTTCGTCGGAGTTCTACCCGACGCCTGACTTCCGACCATCTTCAGACTCCCTCCGACTAACATCTCACCTCCACATGAAGGAATGAAAAAGAAAAGAAATTTCTAACTCCTGTACAAGAGGAGGGGCGTTGTCTCAAGTGGGGAAAATCACCTACTGAATAACAACGGAATGCCTCAACTGTCAGAAAGCCAGAATGAGAGAAAAAAGAGGGAAAACCGCTAACTTCTGTGCAAAAGGAGGGGCGCCGAGTCAAGTAGGGAAAGTCATCTACTCAAAAACGGCGGAAGGCCTCAAAATGCCAGAAACTAGAGGGGAGAAAAGAGGAATACTCTAACCTCTGCGCAAAGGGAGGGGCGCCGAGTCAAGTAGGGAAAGTCACCTACTCAAAAACGGCGGAAGGCCTCAAAATGCCAGAAACTAGAGGGGAGAAGAGAGGTGCAAGAAACTCATAGGCCCTAGGGGGCTATTTATAGCAAGAGGGGGAAGTTAGGGAAGTTTCTGAAAAAAAAAAAAAAAAAAAAATTCGGCCTTAACCGCCAGCGGTTAGCTGGCGGTTAACTGGCGGTTACCCAACCGCCAGCGGTTGGCTGAACCGCCAGCCGCGGCTAAACCGCCAGCCGCCAGAGCCGCGGCTCAGGAGAGCCGCGCAGGAGCCAGGGCAGCGCGGGCAGCGCCCGCTTGCGCGCGGGCAGGCGCGCCGGGCAGGGGCGGGCACGCGGCAGCTGCGGCGGCGGCGCGCGGGGAATCCGGCAGCGGCAGCGGCGGCCGGCGGCCGGCGGCGGCGGCTGAGCTGCCCCAACTCATTTCCGGGCCCAATTTTGGGCCCGAAAAGGTCAAATTGGACGTTTTTGGGGTCCCCGGAACTGTTTTTCGACGTTCCGGACTCAATTATGGCACTTTTAAGGCCATTCGAGACCCCTACACCCAAATTTGGTTTTTTGCAAATATCAAATTGCACGAAAAATTTTTCCCAAAGATTGAAACGCATATTTTCGGACTTCTAGAGCTTCGATGTCCGAAAATAGGGGGGCAACTGATACGTCATCAAAAAATTATCTTGATCGGGCACGAATCTCGAGGAAAAACTCAAGTTGGAAACTTCAAAAATTATTTCGGAGACCATTTAAACTCTGATTTCAGCAAACTTATAGTCGAACTGAGCGTCTCGGAAATACGAATCCAACGACACCAAATTCGACTCAATCCGAGCCCAAGTGAGTCCAAATCAAGTACCCGAAGTGCTGTTGGAAGCATCGAACAGCAATTTGAGTTACCAAACGGTCTCTGATTTTGGCGAGCTTATACTCGAATCGAGCGGCTCGACGAGACGAATCCAACGAACCCAAGATCGCAGAATTCTGATATCATTAAGACCTTCAAATGCTTGATAAACGGTTCACGATCAAGGGATTCAACATCGGTCGTTCATCCGGATCACTCCCTATTCGCCCCTGATCCCTCACATATTTACGGGCTATGCCACTCCAGAAAAACTATAAATAGCCTCTCATTTCTCTTAAGAGGGGACCCAAGCCAAGAAGAGAAGGAAGAGAAGAAGAAGAGAAGAGAAGTCTAGGAGGGAATAACTCCACCTCGACCACCGCCGGAACACCGCCGGAACACCGCCGGAACACCACCGAAGCACCACCAGGCGCCCGAGGGACGCCGGAGCTCTGCCCGACACGGGAGCAACGTCGGAATTCTGCCCGACGCCGGAATTCTACCCAACGCCCGAGTGACGCCGGACTTCTTTCCAAGTGACGCCGGAATTCTGCCGGACACTCAAGTGACATCGGAACTCTGCTTGTCCTTGTAACTGATACTCATTGTAATCTGATCGTCCTGAATTTAAAGGACGGATCAGCCTCGTGTACTTCAAACGACACTAGTGGAACTCTTTCAACTGGGCGTGGCCCCGTGGTTTTTTCCCTTTCCAGGGTTTTCCACGTAAAAATCCTGGTGTTCTTTCATTCTTCTGTTTGTGTGCTGGATATACGTACAACGCTGAGACGGAAATTTAAACTCTATCGCCGCGTATATTTGAGTCCGCAACAATATGAATTTTCTGATAACATCAATATTAAATGAATAATTAGTCATTTATCTATGAACCATATATCTTCTGCATTTTTTTTTAATTGAGAGAAGTCCTGACCAACCAAAGCTCCTCTATCTGGTCCATTATAAGATATTATAAGGTTTTCACATTTTATTTATTCTTAATAGATGTTTCCACATAAAATATCATTATTTTTTCTAATAATCCACAATAATTTCTTTTTATAATTTTCCATCTACTTTATTTTTGTAGATTACAAATCTCTTTTATAAATGGAGTGAAAGAAACGAAATAAAATCCCACCAATTTGTTTGTTGAGTATGGATCTATAGTAGGGGTGCAACCGAGTCAAGCCGACTCGCGAGCCTGCTCGGGCTCAACTCGTTAATTAGCTCGATGAGTCGAGCTGATCGAGCTCACGAGTCAAGCTCGAACACGAGTTCGAGCTTGAGGGCTAATCGAGCTTGAGCTCGAACACTCGGCTGCTTAACTCGATAGCTCGTCAAGTAGCTTGCATAAGAGGAGCGGGATTTGTCGCGAGACGACGGGAGCGGGAATCAAATTTCGTAGGCGCGAGCGGGAGCGGGATTTGACGGCGGGAGCGGCCTTCGCCGCGGGAGCGGGTTTTGCCGCAAGAGCAGGAGCGGGAATCAAATTTCAGCGGCGAAGCGGGATTCGCAGTGGGAGAGGGATTCACGGACGACGCAGGAGCTCGACCAGCCGCTCGACTCGACTCTTTTCGTGAGACGAGTCGAGCTCGAACTCATCTTTCGATCTTGACTCGAGCTCGACCTCGGTATTTGATAGTCGAGCTCGACTCGAACACCCCTTGACTCGAGCTCGACTCGTTTGCACTCCTAATCTATAGCCATTGATTTTAACATTTAAATTATTATTTTTCTCATTTTCTTTCTCTCAAATTCCCATCATTCGAACACAGCCACAACGAATATGTTTTGAAACTTTTTAGAAAATTGAATTGCATATTTATTTCTTCCATCTTAAAAATCATAAGAATATTCCATCACATGACCTTTGATGGATTTCTGCTGGAGTTTGGCTGCAAAGACCAAGACTTAGGTTTTATTTGGGACAATTTTTTTATTGCTTCTTAAAGCAGCTTTTCAGTACAAAAATTAAAATTTTTATACTATAAAAAATTGCTTTAAAAAATAGTAAAAAAGTCGTCCCAAACGAAGCCTTCATAAGAATATTCCACTTTGTTGAGTGCTCATTCAGCAAATTAGAAACTGAGCTCATTAGTTGTCTTGGATGCTATAAACAGATATGTTCTGCGTCGTGATTTCAACTTTAATAAAAAAAAAATTATGAGATTTTACAGACTTAAATCACTCTTAAAGAAGATTTGGGTTTTGTTTGGGACGGCTTTTTTATTGCTTTTTAAAGTAATTTTTTTAATTTTTTACTAAAAAACTCCTTTAAGAATCAATCAAAAAGCTGTCCCAAATGAAGCTTTAATTAACACTTAACCTGTAGTTCATAACCCCATAACATGAAAAAGCATATCATAGCTTCTAGATGAATAATAAACTTCTCTCACCAAGTTCAGGCCTCCCTAAAATAATGTGCTGTTGCTGACCTATATATCCTTTTAGAAGGATAGAATCTTTTTGTCCTACACATCTTATCGATAAATACGTAAACAGAGAAAAACTTCTATTTTCAATTACTGATAGCAATAAAAAACAACAACAAAACCATTATTATTGTTTCCAATACCAACCTTTTCACATATATACTCTTTTCATATTTTATCTCTAAATGCAAAATCACTTATTCACCTGAGCATCCTCATCTCTGCAACACTTAATTTTATGCTTCTCTTTTAATGGCTTACATTTTATGACATAAAGCACTGCAGGTCTCATCATCATCTTATACAAATTTTTCTTAAGTTAGAGGGGTTCTTTTCTATCACACAACAGGCACGATGTGTCCCTCCACTTCAACCATCAAGCTTAAATTCTTCTAATAATATCTCCATCTTTTTCACTATCACTTTGAATAATTGGCCCGAGATATCTAGAATGTACATTCTTTTTAATGGCTTGATCACCCAATATCACGATCACCCCACATGATCTAGAACTACTAATATTATACTCAATGTATTCAATTTTAAATCTACTCAAACAAAAACTTTTAAACTCTAAAATTGACCTCCATAATTCAAGTTTTTCATCAACACTCTCTCCAATTTTATTAACAAGAAAAATATCATTAGAAAAAGCATACACTAAAGTACAACCTCTTGCAAATATCCAGTAAGAACACCCATGACGAAAGCATAAAAGAGAGGCTTAAAGCAAATCCTTGATATAATCCAACTTAAATAGAAAAATACATGGTCAAACCACCTTTTCCATATAAATCAAATACAAATAACAACTCATGTATACATATTCTTAATGATTTGAATATAAGCATTATTAACTCTTTTTTTTTTTTAATTTTTAGAACGGGATCCTTAGAGCACTTCTCTTGAAACTTTCATATCCTTTATCTAAATCAATAAATATCATATATAGATTCTCCTTACTCTCTCCATACTTCTTTATCAAATCTCTCAACAAATATATAACTTTTATAAATTATAATATACCTATGCTCCTATCCGACATGAATCCAAACTGATTTTAAGAAACATTAGTATCACAGCATAACTTATGCTTGATTACTGATGATGCCATATTTAATTATTCAATTTGACTTCCAATCTCAACTTGTAAATAATGAAATAAGTCATATAAAATACATGAAGGTTCAAGTTCCTATCCTTCTAAAAGTAGTAGTTCGTGTGTTGTATGTATAAAGAGAGAGCCGTGTTCAATCAATCGAAAGATAAATGTCATTTATCCAATTCCTAATTATCGTATGGCAAAGAATTTTTACCCTTGATTCATTGAAGACTATCTCAGATGAGAAATATATGACTCCTAACAAGAGATCCATTAATGATAGCATAAGCTCCGTCAGGATTCATCTGGCAAAACTCTAGAAGATGGAACTATGATCTTAGACATTACCCGCACCTCATACAATCAATCATGGCGCAAAAGATAAGAACAAGACTTATAGAAGACTTACGGGAATAGCATTAGCTTAATCAACAATCAGGAGCTCCTGCAAAAAAAGACTTTTCTCACAATTTAGATGAATAATTAATCATGACACTTGCACCTTAGAAACTTAAATCTAGCAAAAATGAAAACGGTAGAATAAAATTCGAGAGCTACATTTCTGTCCAATCTGCTTACTAAAAATTTTAATTTTCAATCAGACTTAAAAAGCTATCAGGACCCCACAGTAAGAAAATATGAGATGTTAAACTGAATGTACTGTGCAACCCACTGCAACTTTGTAGTTGGGAGTTGGGCACTTTTAGCTCTGAATATTCTGCCACCGTCCCTTTGGTTGAAGGTATTGCTTTTGATCTTCAACGTGAAGGTCAAATATTTAACTTCTCTCTAGAAAAAAACAAAAAAAAACCTTAAGAAGGTTCAAACATTTTACCTCAAATTTGAAATACAAGGGCACTCAATCCTTATTAAATTTCTCATCTTGGTTAATCCAACCATCATCACAAAAACCAACTGAAAAATTAGATGGAAATGAAAGATCTATAGGTCAATGTTGTTTGCTGCAAAACGAGGCATCAAGCCACCTATGGAGCTTATTGATCTGGTCAAACCCATCCAGCCTAACAAGGAATCAGTGTAATCATATGAACCCCAAGCCAAGGATTATCATAGGCAACCAACAGACTTTACATTATTATGTATTGAACATGAGATTGGGTTTAATTATATATTGGATTGTTCAAAAATATATTTGTATAAAAATAGTAAGTAATTGGTCATCACCCAAAGGCTTTCTTTGGTTCACACTCGAAATAGATGGCTCGACAATGACAAGTGGTTCATGTGGTATGTTGCTTCCATGAATCTTAGTTGCTTTCTAAAATGGTTGAGCAATGTCCAAAAGTAGATGACCCATGGCACCAATGCATGGTTAAGTAAGCTATCGGTACATGCTAATCAATGATGTTCAAAACCCCCATCTGAAGAGATACAACCGATGTGAAGAGAGCTCTCATGTGAAGACGAGATTGTTACGATAAGGCTATTTTAGTCTCACATTAGATTGTTAAAAAAAAATTGATATAGAAATATTAAGCAGCAAGCTCTCACCCATAAATTTAAGCTTTTGAGTTAAAATATGATATGATCATTAGTGTATTAAGACCAACTTTGATTCTCCTTTGCTTTACACTCCCTAACATAATCTACTATGTAGCGATCATAATTTCATGGGGGTCAAATATTTATTTAATAACTTATCATATTAGCAATTGCTTTGAAATGTTTCAAAATTTAAGTAGTCATTAAAAAAAAAACAAAACATGAAATATAGGTACAGGCCTCCATCAGCCAGCAAGAGGATTTGCATGTATGGTCACCCGGTTCAGTCTAATCTCAGCAAGTGGTCGATCCCCTGGCCCTGTCTGTGTCTGCAAAAGGTCAAGATGAACATCGAAAAGGTTATTTTTTCATATTGCAATTGCAAGGACTAGCTGCAATTATATTAGTGTGGGGGTAATAAAGCCTTTACCTTCTCCATAATGTCAAGAACTTCAAAACCATGGATTACTTTCCCAAAGATAGTGTAAAGCCCATTCAGATGTGGTTGCTTTGCATAGGTGATGAAAAACTGACTTCCATTGGTATTTGGTCCACTATTTGCCATTGATAGTATTCCCCGGGCATTGTGCTAGAGATCAAATGAATATTACTTCAATCAAATTTTCCTGTCCTGTTGGACGATATATGCATGTTCAAACTTCTCCCTACCAAATTGAAAAAAAATAGTATAGGAAGCAATTATGACTATAAGGTACCTTAAGTGACTCACGTATCTCATCGTTGAACTTTTTCCCCCAAATGCTTGTCCCTCCCTTGCCTGTGCCTGTAGGATCTCCACCCTGGATCATGAAGCCTTTTATGTTTCGATGAAATATGGTTCCGTCGTAATAATCACTAGCACAGAGTGCCAAGAAGTTCTGAAACACGATTGAACAAGAGCAGACTTTTTAAATATCCATGCACGGCTGAATATTTTCAAGTTCATAAATGGCTGACTTCTAACAAAAAAACAGGTACACAACATTTCTTCGTATTGGCTAAGTTCAAAGCATTAAGAAGGATGCAACAAAAATATCTCACTAATCAAGCCCCATTTTTCACCATTGAGAAGAATCAAGCTGCATGTCGTTTCTTTTTCGTTTGTTTTTTTTTTTTTTCTTTTTTGCATGCAATAAAACACATCTCTATAAGATCATCCACTGAGTAGGTTACAGTCATCTATTACATTTATAGGATTTAAATTCTTAAATTGACGAGACAAGTGTTTTTGATATACTAAGAAAACACACTTACAAGACAAGAAAAGTCTACGACAATATTAAAAAAAAAACATAAAATTAAGCAGTGATGATGGAAACAATATTTGTGTAGCAATGCTAGATAACCAACTAACAAATAAGAGTAAGCGAAATGTATAGTCACAGTAATAACTTTTATCTGTTACAAGTAATCCTATCAATAATTAACAGTGCAGTTTTATCAACACCAAGGATACTATAATCAATTAAAAGGATATCCCAACAAGACAGACTCGATCACAGATGATGCGTTCTCTTGGAAATCCAGCTTTCTAGAAAGACCACTGGAATTAGTCAAGTGTACCAACTGTTGGCTTACCGCCTAGATTTGGTGGTTCAAGAAGTGTAGAGGAAAATATTAAGCTACATGGTAATGAGATTAGTAAACATTATCAGATTTTTAACTCCACCAATAAGACTAAGGAAAGTGTTGGCGGAACAAAGTGGTGAGACGAAATGGATAAAGCCTTACTGAGGGATCTAAATTGATTGATGTTTTTTATTTGCATTTGTAAGGACAAAGAATTGTAAAGGAATACACTAAGGTTAGCCAGCTGCGTGACAATTGCCTCAAGCATCCTATGATCCTTATATAGAGACCTTTTTTTACAAATAAACAAATAAGGCCCGTATAATTTACAGGACCAAATTCCACAACCATGGAAAAAAAAACTTTGTATAGAAAAGCCATCAGATAGGCGATTAAGTAAAGATGATATAGCCACCCAACTCTTGAGGCATTAAGAACCACCTTGGGCATTCATCCGAGATAAGTGAAGTGCTAAAAAGAAATGGCTATACCACTTATAAACCAAGTTAAATAATAAGAATATTTTTATGAGTATAAAGTGATTATCATCACATTAAACTATGCTAGGCATGAATAATGAATTTTCAAGTGTTATTGCATTTAAGTTTGAAAATCTTGTTAAATATATTAGCTCAAACAAGCTAAAATACTAAAGTTTGTGGCATGTCTAACCTGAAGGTATATAATCTTTGCTGCTATATTTCTAGTTTTGTTATCATCAATGCTCTCTTCAATCACTAGGTTTGTCACCCTTTATCTCTTCCCATCTCCTCCAACTCGTGTTCTTGCTCAAAATTTATAATTCTAGAACTTGAAGCTCTTGCATAAAAAATGATCTAACTTTTTTGTTAGTGTGCATTATTAATTCTCAAACTCTTGATGCTTTTTCATGTCACCTCAAGCCAATAAAAATCATTAAAAATTATCTCACATTCATTGTTAGAGGTATTTGAACCCTTCTCTACAACGATGACGCTAACCTCAATGTCTAGGAGAAATTATTCTGTGCGGATACCGGACGCCGTCCAGAGACGAATCAGAGCACGCCATGTCACCCCTTTGCTGTGTACCCACTGTGTACCAGGTGACGTGGCGCGTTCTAATTCGCATCTGGACGGTCCGATGTCCGCACAAAATAATTTCTCAATGTCTAGATCCTTAAAACAAGATGCTCACTAAGGCATACCTAAGTAATAATTAGTTTGCAAGATGCTCACTAAGGCATAACCCTTCTCTACAACTAAGGTGGAGCACCTCTGTCATCCACCTCCCTTTGCATATACTTCTCATCGATCAAACCAAAGAAGAGATTAAGCTTTTGGGACTAGATCAAACACCGCCAAGGCGTGAAACCATGAACTTGATGTGCTTCTTGCTGCTAGAAAGAACCTATGATTTGATGCCTTGCAACCTCTATTAAATCGAACAACAAACTTGCTTGTTTATAATCATTTGAGGAGGTTAAAGGTGACAGATTTTAGGAAGCTCGATAATTCTAGAGTAAACTTATATGAAAAGATTTAAAAGTTTCTGATTTGATAACATGTAATAGGAAAGAAATTAGGAGAACATAAAAAACTTAATGAGGATATCATTCTTAATCTAATAGTAGTTGAGTGATGATGTTGTATTAAACATCAGTCTATCAATGATAATGCCGGCCTTTCTATAATTCTTGTCCCATGTCATGCTGTTTCTTGATTAAAAATTTTGATTACCTTGCAACGCCGTCCTTTCCTGTGGAAGCTCCCCACTTGACAAAAGCTTAGTATCATGTTATACTGCCAAAAATCCCACCACTTGATTTCACATTGGATCCCACTAGTTCAGTGTTTCCTTCCATTTAGAAGCTGATGTCATTGCTTCCTAGTGCAATTACCATAAGATCCTTGGTCACCTTCTAAGAATTATTGCGGAAGGATAAGACATAAACTTCATCACCCAATTGCCCGATAAAAATCAAGTTCTTTAAGCCAGGACTATGCCTTACATCATAAAGCTTCCGCATAGTATCATCACCCGCCTTTACTGGGCATTACTAACTCCCACAACATCCAAGAGTTCACTTTTAGCAAGAGTAACATTTTCACAATCTCATACATGATATTTAATCATAAACTAGTTGTATAGAGTAGAATAAACAATCAAACTTGAGTCCAAGATTCAGAATCTTTCAAACTATCCACATAAAGAATCAGTTCATCATAGAACTTTTCTAACACAATATTCACAGGGTACTCCAACAGTCCAACTATTTTAAATTTTATCCACCTTTTCCTTGTGGATAGTCCTTGTTCATGTTACCAGTCATACCACATCATTAGAATGCAGTCTCTATGTTGAAATCTAAATCTTTCTCTACCTCGATTGTTGCACTTGTTTTTAACTTGCTCTACTCGTCAATATTCAAAGTAGAAAATGATAACCCTTCACCCTTCGTGCACTATCAAATGCTTTCATTGAGAATGAGATCTCTAATATTGTTGAGCTTTATAGTGGGAGATCTAAATGAACTCCTAACAACAATGATATGCCATCTTTCGAGAGATGCGAAGTAAAGAAGCATATATAATGTATCTCATCATTGAACTTGATATTCACTGAGCTCAATTGTTGGGGTCATACAGTTGAACTCATTTATTTGATCTGCAATTGAAGCTCCTTCTGACAAACTAACATTAAAATTTTCCCTCATTATATGTATATTGTTGGTTGTGAAGGGCTTTTCATGCATATCTTAGAACGCCTTTTGTAGTAGTCTCATTGAAGATGTTAAAGGTGATGCTCACATTGAGTAAAAGACGAATGATTCCCAATGCTTGTCAGTCCATCAACTCCCACTCCTAATCAGTGCCGGCAACTTTGTCTCTTTCAGCAATTGATTGTGCTTTCTAAGATATAGTCTTCTAGTTGCATCTTCCACCAGTCAAGGTTTCGGCCATCAAATTTCTCAATATTGATCTTCCCATCTTCATATGACATAATTCTCACTTTTCTCGCAATACCTCATAGGCGTAGCTTTGATGTGAGTTGCTAGGAAAATTTTACATTTGATCACTAATAAATACGATCAAACAAAGGAAATAATAAAGCCTCCAAGAAAGGCACCAAAAATGGGATACAAGAGAATTTAAGTGGTTTGGTGAGATTCCTATGCACATGATTACACAGAGAGATATGGTCATTTGGTCCAGGGACAATTACAATACATAATATTTGCATAGCCCAAATATTCCCTATTTTGTCTCACTAGAATTCTCTCATCTTCTCTCTCCAAAGTCCAAACAACAACATCGAGCCTTTATCCCACTATGTGAGGTGACTATATGAATCCTTTTTCTCCATTGTGCCCTGTTAAAAGTTAAATTCTCATTTAAATCTAATAAAGAAAGGTCATTTCTAATAATTTATAACCAACCCTTTTTAGGTCTACCTCTACCTTTCTTAACATAAGTCAAACATAATACATCTACTTTCCTAACCGAGTCCTCGAAAGGCCGCCATTTTATGAGACCAAACTATCTAAGGCGACTCTCTCTAATCTTATCTTTCACTGGTGCTACTCCAACCTTACCTTCTCTCTCCAAACCTAAGCAAAAAAAATCCTAACGAAAACCAAATAGCCCAAAGAGGAACAATTAACTCTCTCTTCATATATATATATATATATATATATATATATATATATATATCACTAATATAATTGTAGCACAAGTGATGAGTCCTCTATATCCACCAACTTGAATCATCAGCTTCATTCCTTTTTGGTCAATGACCAACCAAATCTCCTTATGAACTGACCAATCCTTGTCCATCAACAAGCTCACCGGCTTCCTTTGCCAAGCACCTTAAGACTACCGCTTATACGAGCATTTGGCACCAACTAGCTAACACATTTTGACCAACAACGTCCTTGTACATTGATGAGCCCCAGCTTCCTTTGACGGGGATCTTCAATTGTCGACTTATACGAGCATTTAGCACCAATCAAAGAACACCTTTTGTGTTGATGACATTGTAGTCACCAAAAAGTCAGAAAAAAATCAGAAAAGAAAATAGATCTCAAAGTTTTCATAGTGTGTGATTCTCGATGACCTTAAACAAAAAACTTCTTTTTGAAGGCAAAAGATGGTCGATGAGGAGAGTTCTCACAAAAGTAGAAGGCATATGGGAGTTTCAATTTATTCTCACATTGGAATTAATAAATATGTTGGTGTACAAACACCACGTTGTTGGCTGTCACCCAAAAGCATAAGCTTTGGACTTAAAATAGGTTTGAACACTAGTGCATCTAGCCAAACTTTGATTCACTTTTATTAACTCTATCTAACACCAACACCCAAAAAATAAAAAAAGATAAGACCCTAAGAAAAGTTAAGCACTTCCCTAAAGCCATCCTATGATCCTTATATATCCATAAAAAAACCTAATATCAAAGCTATAAACATACAAGATCAAATTTCACCATACTATAATTTTTCAATAGAAAAAGGCAAGTAATCAACTGAACTATCAAAACTACATGGGTGATCCAAATGGAGGCTCCCTTAAGTGTAGGGTCAAAGGAGAGGTTAATTTACACAAAGTCAACCTTACACAATAGACATTGTTTTCATAATAAAAATAAACAAGAAGGTCCTACCTGATTGCGAAGTATGCTTCTTTATAGATTAACAGATATTTATCAATGAATTTATCAGTCAAAACCATTTTTTATGGAGTTTTCTTGGACCAATCACAACAAAGTATACAGTATCTATTAAATGAAGGGTCAAGGGAGAGGTTAATTTATAGATACTCAACCTTGCATCATAGAGATAGTTTTCATTACGAAAACTACACCAAGTAGGTTCTACTTGATTGAAAGCATGTGTCTTTCCATATTAACACATTATCAATGAATCTATTGGATAAAACCAACCATGATGGAGTTGTCTTGGACCAACCACATCAAAATACATAGCACCTATTACATATATAACTAAAACTTTAGAAAAAGTATAATTCATATATCTTTTTTAAGATTTGATGTAAGAACATCATCAAAATTAGTACTATCACAACACTGGGCCATAAACATTAAACACTAACATCCAAACAAGTAAACAAATTTGATTGAGTTCAACATTTAGTAGGCATTCTCCACACCAAATGTAGAAAGTAGAATTAATATTGTTTTTGACACAAGGAGAAAAGTTGGATTAAGATACCCTAGCCAAATTGTGGTCATGATGGACTTGTTATACTCGTTGTATTTTCTTTGAGATGAGTATAATGCATTACTAATCAAACAAATTGTATATTACATTCATCTCAAAGCAAATCTAATTGATATAAAACTCAACTTGACCAAAATTGTGGGTCATGATATCTTGACCAAGTAGGATGCATTGGAGTAAGATTTTATGGACATTCCAAAATCGCCCTGGTAGATCATAAAAAAAATAGCTTGATCAGGCACGAATATTGATGTATATTTGAATTGAAAATTTTCGTAATTAAATTCATGACTATTCGAACTCTGATTTCAAAAAAATTATAGTCGAATTGAAATTTTAGGGTATTAATTGCAGGACCAAATGATCTCCAAATCTCACATGCATATAATCAAGTGTCTCAATGAGATGAATCCAAGGAGCCCACGAATGCTTAATTAAGACATCAGTAAGGCACTTAAATATTAAAGGAATGGGTTATGATCGAGAGAATTAATACGGATCAAATGATGTCGTGCTGTAGATTTAGATTATATTTATGGGGCATGCCTCTCACAAAAATTTATAAATAGATCTCTACTCTCTACATGAACGAGAAGGATCTTAGCTTGAGTTTTAAAATAGTTCTAAGGCTCTAAGCCTCTAATAATCCTAGAGCTCCATCTAAGCACCACTGGTGGACCACTATCCAATCATCGCTATCGGACCACTGCCTAGCCATCATCATCAGACCACCGCCCAACTGTCATTGTCGAACCTCCGCCTGACCACCGTTGTTGAGTCATCGCTCAACCAAGAACACTAGACCACAATTTGACCAACGCCATCAAAACATTGCTTGATCGTTGTTGTAGGTCCACCAAACAACCAATGTTGTGGGACCACCGTCCCCAACTACATCCTCCAACCTTCGTCATCCGACTATGGTTCCCAGTTCACTATCGCTCGACTATGATTCTTTCGACTACCATCGCCCATCTACGATCCTTCGACCGTCATTTCCTTATTACAGTCCTCATTGTAACCTAATTGCATTCCTTCATATCATCATCGTCTGATTACTTCTCTCCCTCCATCTCCCAATTATAGTCCTCCAGCCACCGTCAGCCGTCTACGGTCCTCTAGCCACTGTCGGCGGATTATGGTCCTTTGGCCACTGTTAGCCAACTATAGCCCTCCAGCCACTGTCGCCCAACTACGGTCCTCCGACCACCCTCCCCTGACTAGGCTCATTTCAACCACCATCGCCCAACTAGGATCCTCCGACCACCGAAGCTCGACTATAATCCTCCAACCACTGTCCTCCGACCACCGTCGTCCGACCATGGTCCTCTGAACCTTCACTCGACTATGATCCTCCGACCAACTTCGCATGACTACGATCCTTGGGCCTATGTAGCTCAATTGTGTTCCTTCTGACTACTGTCGTCTAACTAAGGTTGTCCTACCTTCATTCCCGACTATAGTCCTCCAACAATCTTGGTCGACAACGGCCCCCCGACCATTGTCGTCTGACTACAATCTTCTGACCATCGTTGTTTGACTACGAACCTCGTACTTACAATCCTCCAACTAATGTTGCCTTGCTACAATGACACCCATTGACTTCATCAACTGCTATCACTGATAATGTCAATACACGTCATTGCCTATAAGGCCAATGCATGTCACATACACCAGTTCTAACTCCCAACATTAACAATAAATTTATGGTGGATTTTTTTATCCCCAGTCTCCCTATGTCAAATAAAAAAATGACTAAACAAACAACAGTTGAAGATAGCTCTCATGCCATAAGATTCTTCCAACTTCCATAACAATTCATTATAGAGTTTGCATTCGATATTATGTATCAATACATTCTCCTATTATGATAAAGGTCATCATTTGTAACCAATAGATAACAGCAAAATCATTCAAACTATGTCAGGCTCTAAGGTTTTTCCACTTTTCATGAGTTTTCATGTTAAAACTCTAATGTCTCATGCAACTCATGCTAGATCTTGATATAAATCTAAGACGTTAAACACACACACACTCTCTCTCTACCATCACGAATATTCTGGCATGCAGCACTCTCAATCATTTAAAGCGGTTAGAAATTAGAATAGACATCCTTTCCTTCGCATCTCTTTACTGCTGTGCAACTGAAAATTATCTATGATATACTTACGAAATCCATTACAAATTAAGACAACAAGCCAATAGTTTTTCATCCCCCGCATAAGTTGGAACCCTAACGATTAACCATCAACCCTTATTTTGAGCTCGCAAAAGACCTGATAAGCTCTTTCGGTTATTCCTCGAGGTCAATTCCAGTGCCCTAAAACTGACCTTCATCGCACTCATCCAAAAGTCAAGACAAACAAGAGTAACAAATAGACAAAGAGCTAGAAGGCTAAATTTTACCTCGGCGGTTTTGGGCACCTCGTCACAGAATATCTCACATTTGATGTCCCCGAGATTCGTATGGAGGGTCACCGACTGCAAGAAAAAAAGCAATGGGTCGGACAAGTAGTCTAAGTTAGGGTTTCCGACGAATGAATAAATTTTGAACCAGATGTAGTTCTGATGAGAAGACATGAAATCAAGAGGTGGAAGATAGATCAGCTACCATTTTCGTCTTTACACGATGGGATGAATTCTGCAAGCGCACAGATCAATCTGGGCGTAGAAAGTAGAGGATAATATCAATGTCGTTGGCTGCTCCGTCGTAGCATTATTTATTTATTTATTTAACAACTATAAAATTTATAAACCCATTGATATCTCTATAATTTTAAATTTAAATTATATTTTATGATTTATTACTTATCATTAGGAAAATATGATAAAACAAATATAAAAATATATGCTTAATAGTATAAAAAAAATAAGATTCATTTAATGTTTGACATAACATAACAACTTCAAAAAAATATCATAGCAGACAAAACATATAAATTTCAGTCATATCATATATCGTATAATGATCGAACAAGATTTGAATAGGTTCAAATAGAGTATATATAACAGTGACCATTCACAACATATATACCACAACAAATTTAGTTACAATAGTGTCAACTAATACTCATAAGACATAAAAAATAGCAAGTAACATATCATTATGCAACCATTCAATGACAATATTTTAATAATTATATTTGATTAATACAAGAAAATAATTATAAGGTCGGTGAGCATTTGTCCTCACAAGTAGCTCTATTTTTGTCTCTAACTTTATACTTCTTCACTTTTACTTTGGATGGTAACTTTTAGACTTCATTAATAGTGATGATATGACAACTATCTTGATTTTATCTTGAACCTTTCGGATATATTCCTTTTCGACGAGGTATACATTTTCAACACATGCAACTAACCATACTTCTTGTATATAAAAATTTAAATATAAAGTATAATAACCAACGCCCTAATCCCGAACTGCCAAACTTTCTACACTTACATGCACTCTATTATAAATTAGGATCACCATTAGGATTACCATCAAGATCTAACAGTTCAAATTAACTAATGGGCTAGATGGTCATGTATTGAGTTAATAGTATCAAAAATGACAGCATAATAACTCGACACATACTATTGGATATTGGTCCTAGATTTAGAATGTGTACTTTCTTTAGTTTTCTTAAATGGCTTGTATTGTCATTAGTGTAGCATTTTGAGCCTATGAATAGAGACTATAGGCTGTATTAGTGAGAATGGCCAAGAAATAAAGTTTTGAGTTCAGTTCTTTTTCCCTTCCCTCTCTCCCTCCTCTTCTCCTAAGAAGCTCAAGGAGGAAGTGCTTCTTCCTCTCATTGAAAGATCCTAACATCTGCTATCAGAGCTTGGTAGAGGCAACCGAGCATGGTGGAGGAGGCGGAGGCGTTTTTCTTGTCTAAAGAAAACAATTCAAGAAAGAGTCACGAAGCAAAGACGACGACATCCTTCTTGGAAGGGCGGTCGTCAGGGTGGCATTGCCAGACTGGAGGTTTGGGCTTGGGTTGATCAGAGAAGCTGGAGGTGGCTTCGGCTGCGGGTGTCTTGGTTTGTACGGGGCAAGACGGACAGGAGGAAGGTTTTGTTCGCACACTGAAGAGTGAGTGTTGGGTTATTGCTTGCGTGTGAAGGCTGAAGTCGAAGGTGCTGTTTGGCCGGAATCAGGGTCGACTAGTTTCTCACAGGGGTTTCGGAGGTAAGGGCAAACAGAAGGTCGTTTCCCCTGCTGGTTGTTGGGGGCAGAGGTCAGGCACTCAGACGGACGGGCGGCTTGTGTGTGAAAGACCGGCGGTCAAGCTCGGACGTAGACGGAGGCATCGCTGGACAAGGAGAAGAGCTTCCACGGGTCAAAGAGATCCCATCAAGAACCGGAGAGAGAAGCGGTGAGCTTGGCATCTGAGTTTTAAGGGAGGAAAAGGGTTGAGAGTAGCCTCAGAGCAGAAATCATAGAGTGGTCGAAGCTTTATCAGAAAAGGATCTTGCTGCTGTTTTCTGTGGCTATAAGCTAACCAATAGAGTGGAGGACAACATAACTGCTATTACTGTTGTGTAAAGACTGTGGGAAATCTTGTGAATTGATAGAAGGATTGGGTTCGGCCAGAGAGTGCGGGGTTTTGGCAGGGTCGAGTAGGCCAGTGTGGGATTCAGCATCGGACTAGAGCAGCAAGTTTTAAAGAGGCTAGTGTGAAGGTTCTTGCAGCCATTTTTGTTGTATGAGAGAAGAAGATAGCTACAAAAGTTTGGATGCAGTAGAGACTGAAAAGAAATTGATATTGCTTCTGGGAGTGGAGATGGCAGGACCTTGTAATCAAGATCGTAGTGGAAGATCGGTTTGGATCTTTGAGATGGAGTTGGCATGTTCTTGAGGAGCAGCACCGAGAGTGGATACACGAGGCACACTGAGGACACGCAGGGCACAAGTGAATGCGTAGGGCGTGGGATTGAGACAAGCAGGGCTCGGTGCGCAGGTGGATACGCCCAGGATGTTGTCGGAGTCAGATCGCATGAGTGCAAGGCGCAGGGCTTGAGGTGCAGGGCGCGGGCATGAGGCGCAGGGTGCGGGTGGACGCACAGGGCGCAAAAGCAAGATGCACGGGGTGCATAGTGTTAACCGTCCGGTGGACGCTATTAGCGGGGAAGACCGATGGGGCTGTTCTTTGTAGACAGTAGTTATTTTTTTGTTGTGTAAATCTAGAACCAAGGTGAAGATTGTTGGATATTAGTCCTAGATTTAGGATGTGTGCTTTCTTTAATTTTCTTGAATGACTTTGTATTATCATTAGTGTAGCATTTTGAGCCTATAAATAGAGGCTATAGGTTGTATTAGTGAGAATGGTAAATAAAGTTTTGAGTTCAGTTCTCTCTCCCTTCCCTCTCTCCCTCATCCTCTCCCAAGAAGCTCAAGAAGGAAGTGCTTCTTCCTCTTATTGAAAGATCCTAACACAGACTAATCTTAAAAAAAAGCTAAGTTCAAGTTGAATCGGTTAACTTTCGGGTTGAGTTGGGGTTTAGAATCCCAATTAGTTTAATTTTCAAGTCAAGTTCCAATTGATCCAACAACCTAAATTTGGCCTGAATTTAATCTAGTTATATGCCATAAATAATGTGATGCGACCTCAGCCATTTGCATCTCCCTAGCTCCCATATTATTAAAATATTGCAAGTTTACCCAGAAACCACCTCTATCATTTTGCCTTCTGCAAAGCAACTTAGAATCGAGAAACGGAGTGTTGTCGGCGTCTCTTGTATCGACCCATCACCAATACTCGCCTCTCCAATCAATTTGGCTCCTTTGCCCAACCACAGCTACAGGAAGTAAGCAAGTTTAGACTTCCTGTGAAATAATTTTTTTATTATTTCTTAAAAAAAAAATTTAGTATACAATTTAAAATTTTTATATTAAAAAGCTATTTTAAAAAGAATTAAGAAAACTGTCTAAAACGAAAACTTAGGCTTCGTTTGGGACATCTTTCTTATTGCTTCTTAAAAAAACTTCTTAGACAAAAAATTAAAATTTTTGTACTAAAAAGCTACTTTAAGAAGCATAAGGCTTCGTTTGGGATGACTTTTTTATTACTTCTTAAAACAGCTTTACAGTAAAAAATTAAATTTTTGATATTAAAAAACTGCTTTAAATAGCAGTAAAAAAATCGTCCCAAATGAAACCTTAATTAAACAAATTCACTGGCTCCTCCAGCCCTCCTTGCCTTCAGAAAAAAATTTTGTAGAGATAAGTTGGCCTTAATTTTGCATTTGGATTAAATTTCAAAACTCTAACCTAGCTTTTTAGTTAAACATATTGCTTAATAAGTATGCAAATTTATGAGAAATGTTTTTATATCTCAATATATAAGTACTGCCAAATGGGTATATTCATAGAGCTTAAACAATTTCTTGGATAGTGAATGTAGTTGTTGTATAATTTCAATTTTTTTGCCAAAGGAAGGCATTTACATTTTGATTGTGAATATAAAAAAGGAAATATTTTTGTACAATAGCTATAAAATAGAAAAAATTCTGCATAAACATTAATTTCATTTTCTATACACATGAATCTGAAGTAGATTAAATAGGTCAGTCGGGTCAGGCGGGTTGGATTTGGGTCATGCTTTTTGACTTCTTTGATGACCGGGTTGAGTTAGGATTGCTAATTTAACTAACAAAACTTTGACCTATCACAAACGAAGGCCATTTTCTCAAGTAATGCAGAAAAAAACAAAATGTGTTGTTTAGCTAAGTGAAAGTATTTTGTTAACCCACCAAGAGTTTAGGGTTGTTGGTGGGCGAGTATAAGAACATAAAATTAAGTAGTATTTGTTTTACAGGTGTCAGCTTTTGACTGGCTTACCTTTTCTTGTTCCTGTTCAAAGTCTATATAAATACATCTACTATGTACTCAACAGATAATATATTTTCTGATTTCTTTCCATTCCTTTGTTACTGTTTCTCTTCTCTGTTTCTTCGTTTCTTCATGGTATCAGAGCGGGACAGCTAGTTCGCACGGGCAACTCGAGATGGCCAGCTCCTCCACAACTCAGCTAGGCGATCATTCAGACTCGGCGAACTCAGAAGATCCGTTCATACCCTCCACCCTCAAGTTCTTTCTCTCCAACCTCAAGAACATCGTTACAACCCCGCTCGTCGCCGACAACTACCCCCTTTGGAAGTCACAAATTCTCAAGATCTTCAAGGCGAATGGATTTGAAAGGTTTCTTGATCCTAAAACGCCTCCACCGTCTCAAAAGATTCATCATCCTGATGGATCGTCCGCACCCAACCTTGCTCGCAATCAGTGGATTCTGACGGATCAGAATCTTGCGGCGGCGATTTGTTCAACCATCGCTCCCTCTGTTCTTCCCTATGTCATCAATCTTGAAACCACAGCTGACATCTGGAGCCCTCTTGAAGCTCGCTTTCAAGCAACAAACCGCTCCAAGGTCATCCAGTTGAAGAACGAATTGCACAATGTGTCTCTCAAGAATCACACTATGATGCAATACTTATCAGAGATAAAATCTCTCGTCGATCAGATTGTTGCAGCGGGCTCATCCGTAGACAATGAAGCTGTTATACTGTACATTTTGCAAGGTCTTCCTCCCTCATACCAATCTTTCAAAACAGCCATCCGCACTATGCTTACCCCCATAAGTTTAGACAATCTCTACCCACTTCTTCTAAGCGAGGAAATCCACATCACGTCTGATGCGGCAAAAGAAGCTGCTGCTAACGATTCCAAGATGGCTCTCTACACATCCAGAGGACGTGGGCGCAGGACCAGAGGCCGATCTTCCCAGCTCTCATCTGATCCTTCTACCAAGGTTAATACAGCCTCTACCGTCCACTGTCAAATTTGTCTCAAGAAGGGACACACGGCACAAAACTGCTGGCATCGCCTCAATCCGCAATACATTCCGTCGGTCTCTACTCAATCCAAAAGAGCTCTTCTCGCTACAGTGGACAACACCTCCTCCAACTGGTTCTTGGACTCCGGAGCTTCCTCACATCTCACGAACTCTCTGGACAATCTGACCATTTCATCTCCTTACAATGGCTCCGACTCGGTTACAGTAGGTGATGGGCGTTCGGTTAACATCAGTCACTCCGGTGAGGGATTGTTACCGACCCCATCTCGTAAGTTCATTCTTTCCAAAAAATTTCACTCTCAGTCTTTTCAATTTAATCTTCTTTCAATTTCGCAGCTTATTCAAGATAATCACATTTCTATAACTTTTAATCCTCTCGGTTTCATTATTAAGGATTTGAAGACACAGGCAGTGCTTCTTCAAGGGCCCTGTAGCAACGGTCTATACACCATTCCAGCCAGTACTCCAACAAAGCCGATTCAAGCTCTATCCGCAGCATCCACCAAGTCTCTGTTATGGCATCAAAGGCTTGGCCATTGCAATTCAAGAACTACTCAAACTATCTCTGCTTCTAATCATCATCTTCATATAGATAAATCTTTGTATTCTTGTTCTGTTTGTAATAAGTCGAAAGCTCATAAGCTTGCTTTTACCAAATCTGTTAACCGCAGCAAAAAGATTTTAGATCTAATTCACACCGATGTTTGGGGTCCCGCCCCAGTTGTATCTGTTCAAGGGTATCGGTACTACGTTCTTTTCGTTGATGACTTTTCTCATTTTATCTAGATATTTCCTATGCGCCACAAGTCTGAAGTTACTAACATTTTTATTAATTTCAAAACTTGCATAGAAAACTATACCTCCAAACGAATTAAAATGCTTCGATCTGACGGTGACACTGCTCTTCGCAATGTTCTTCTCAAGAACGGTATTACACATCAACTCTCTTGTCCCTACACCCCTGAGCAGAAAGGAGTGGCGGAGCGTGAGCATCGCCACATTATTGAGACCACATGAACCCTTCTATCCACTGCTTCTATTCCTTACATCTACTGGTCGGAAGTCGTTTCAACAGCTGCGTACTTAATAAATCGTATGCCCTCTCTGACCACTCAAAATCTCTCTCCGTATGAACTACTGCATAACACTCAACCGAACTACAGCCATCTTCGTGTCTTCGGATGCGAATGTTTTCCCCTAATTCCCTCTCAACATCGTCACAAGCTGCAACCTAAAGCCAAATCCACGGTTTTCTTAGGCTACTCAACTTCTTATAAGGGATATAAATGCATTGATCTTGCAACCAATAAAATCAGTATATCCCGCCATCTTACATTCATTGAAAACTCCTTTCCCTTTTCTCATTCTTCTCCTCATAGCAGCTTAACACCTCCGTCTCCTATACCTCCATTCCTGCTGCTACCGACTTCTGCTCCAGCTCCATCACCTAACACTCTTCACTCCTCTCAACGTACAACCAATTCTATCCAACCTGAACATTCTGCTCCTGCAGTTTCCAATGCATCCTCTCCAGATCTTCCTCTACAGCACTCTGTTCCTGCTCCATCTTCCTCTCCCATCCATCAGCCTCACCCCATGATCACCAGAACTCGAACTGGATCATTAAAACCAATTCAACGACTTAATCTATCGCATCACATATCATCTTCTGATATTCAGCTCCCTCCTAATTATACCGAAGCCATTAAGCATATTGAATGGTGCAAGGCTATAGCCTCTGAATTCTTTGCCTTGCAGCGGCAAGGCACTTGGAGCCTTGTCCCACCGCCCCCCAACGCCTCTGTAATTGATTGCAAATGGACATACAGACTAGAACATCACGCGGACAGTTCCATTGCCAAACATAAAGCTCGCCTTGTTGCTTTGGGAAATAATCAAGAATTCGGTATTGACTACACGGAGACATTTAGTCCTGTAGCTAAGCTTCCCATGATTCGCATTCTGCTTACTGTTGCCATTTATCGAAAATGGTCTGTTCAACAGCTTGACGTAGCTAATGCCTTCTTGCATGGGAATCTCAATGAAACAGTGTTCATGTCTCAACCCAAAGGCTTTGAGGATGCGTCTCAACCTGATTATGTTTGTAAACTGCATAAGGCCATCTACGGCCTTAAACAGGCTCCGCGTCAGTGGTATCACACTCTCAGCTCTCATCTTCTTTCTCTTGGTTTTCTCCATAGCAATGCCGACCCCTCCCTGTTTATTTACAACTGCAATGACATACACATTTTTCTTCTTATATATGTGGACGATATTCTTATTACTGGCAATGATAACAAAACTATCTCCTCTATAATTCATAAGCTCAGTATTACGTTTGACATGAAGCAGCTCGGCGAAGTTCATGACTTCCTTGGTATTCAGATCAAGCGCACGGATCAAGGTTACTTCGTCTCTCAACAGCCATATGCGAAATCTATTCTACAGCAAGCACATATGATCACCTGTAACTCTCTCTCTAACCCAACTTGTGCCAAGCTTCCTAAAGATATTCCTACAGATCCTATTCTCTCCGATACTCAGCTCTACAGACGCATCGTTGGCTCACTGCAATACCTTACGCTTACCAGACCAGACATCGCCTTCAGCATAAATCAGCTCTCTCAACACATGCACAATCTGTTGCCTCAACACGTCTATCTCTTAAAACGATTACTTCGCTATATAAAAGGTACGTTGGATTTTGGCATTCCTATTATCCTATCTAATCCTATTGTTCATTCCTTTTCAGATGCCGATTGGGCTGGAGATCCCCTCACACGCAAATCTACTTCAAAATATTGCTCCTTTCTCGGCAAAACTCTCATCTCTTGGACGGTTAAGAAGCAACACACTGTTGCACGATCCTCTACGGAATCCGAATACCGCTCACTAGCAGCTCTCACCTCTGATATAATCTGGCTACGCAAACTCCTGGCTGAGTTCGGTGTCTCTAAAGAACAACCCACAGATCTGTTTGTGACAATACTTCCGCCATCGCTCTCGCCAACAATCCAGTCTTCCATGCTCGCACTAAGCATATAGAGATTGATCAAAAATTCATCCGAGATCATATTCAACACAACAATATCCGTCTTCTTCCCATAAGCACTATTGACCAAGTTGCAGACATCTTTATCAAACCGCTGTCCACCAAACGATTTCATTTTCTAAGGCTCAAATTGACGGTCGTTCAAGACCCATCAGCTTGCAGGGGCATATTAGAACATAAAATCAAGTAGTATTTATTTTACAGGTGTCGGCTTCTGACTGGCTTACCTTTTCTTGTTCCTGTTCAAAGTCTATATAAAGACATCTACTACGTACTCAACAGATAATATATTTTCTGATTTCTTTCCATTTCTTTGTTACTGTTTCTCTTCTCTGTTTCTTCGTTTCTTCAACGAGCATTGTTAAAAACCCCCATCCAGGGTTCAAATCCATCCTAGATTTGAAATCACCTCTTCAATGGGGCACAATAAGTGTGGGCCCGATGCCGATAGATAGCCTCGCTAGATTCCGCCGAAGGATTAGTTACACGGATAGATACGGAATATATTTTGTTATGAAAATCAGTGCTTTTACTAGTTTATCACACTACAGCCTTCCCTGCTTTTATGCTATATCCTTTAATTGAGACATCACAACTTAATAAACCTTTGTTCTCTCTATCCAAAACAGCCAAAACAATCTCTCCTATCTTAATAACCCATAGACAGCTTTGATGGGCGCCATGTCAATAGCGTTTTCAAGGATAACACCACCACCCAAACTGTCAAGCCATGAAAATTAAGGAGAAAGCATAATAAGCTGCTACCTAAAGCAATGACATCACAAGTTACTAAAAGAAAGAAAAGTTTCAACACTTTCGTCACCCATTGTGGGCACTCGTATGTTCTGTTGAGGACTACATCAGACGCCTAAACAGCTATTCAAAGAGTGTTTTTGGAAATGACCTCTCCAAATTTCATAAACCATGGCCCATCAGAAGAGCTGCTGTATTGATGGTGATCATCATTATCGTTGTCCTGAGTCTTCTCATCACTAGCTATGATCCTGGTGTAATCGTTAGTTTTCAAAGGCAGGGAACATGGCTTCAAGCTAGGTGCAGGCATCAGCGAGGTGAGAACCCGAGAGACCTCGTGCATGGTAGGGCGGTCAGAAGGGTGCCTCTTAGTGCAAAGCAATGCTAATTGAAATGCCTTCCTCACAAGACCAAGGTCCATGCATGTTATTGACACCTCGGAGTCCACTGCCTCCATCACGGTGTTGTCATCAGCTCTTGATAGTATCTGAAAAAATAAAATATGCACTCACATTACTTGGTCAAGATTAGCATTAACCACTTCAAACTTGTTATGAGCCCAAGGAATGCACAAACCAGCTGATGCAGGTTGGACTCATTGTCAACCGCCTTCTTTCCTGTCAGAAGCTCAAGGAGAACAATCCCAAAGCTGTAGACATCAGACTTCTCTGTCAGTCTAGAGGTTCGAGCATACTCAGGATCAATGTAACCAATCGTGCCCAAAACATATGTTGATGCATGGGTTTTAGCAGAAGGGATGCACTTAGCAATGCCAAAGTCAGAAAGGTGAGCTTCAAAATTCTCATCAAGCAGTATGTTGGAGGACTTCACATCTCGATGGATGATTCGCGGGTTGCAGTCATGGTGGAGGTAAGCTAAACCTTGGGCAGCACCAACTGATATCTTCAGGCGTGTGTCCCAATCAAGCTTAACCTTCTTTGAAGGGCCTAAAAAAGAAGAAAACGGATCACCACCAACTAATATTTTGAAATGGGTTAATTACTGTATATGGTTAAACAACAGACCATGAAGAAGATCCCACAGTGAACCATTTTGCATGTAATCATAGAACAGAAGATTCCCATGAGGGGAGAGGGAGTATCCATGCAGGCTAACGAGATTTCTGTGCCTGATACTGCCAATGGTTTCCAATTCAGTCTCAAATTCACGCAGGTTATGAGGGTACTGGCTATATAGCCTTTTGATAGCTATAGCCCTCGAGTTCTTTAAAACACATTTATACACTGTGCTTGAAGCACCATAACCAATTATGTATTGTTCACTAAGGTTTTCTGTAATTCTCATAATTTCGTCATATGTATGAATAGCCAGATCCATCTGAAGAACTACAAGCTTTGGAGGGCCTGAATGGGAGACTATATTTTATTATACAATGTCACGCCATTAAGAACAGTACAAAGGAAAGGTTTTAGATTCTTCATTGCATACCTTGTCCGGTTCTACAAGGACCCTGTATAAAAGGCTTAGGTTGGTTGGACTTGTAGATTGCAACCAAGACCATCAATATCAATGTGATGAAGCCTAAGGTTATGCAAACGACTGCTGCCAGAGAGATGCTAACTGCATATAGAGTTCCAATGGAGAAGATAATTAGAAGTTCACTAGCAAAATGGTACGCAAGATAACTTCTTGACTTTTGCTTACTTCTTGATGCATGACCATCTAGAGAACAAGAAGATCCAGGCCAGTTTCCACATAGCAAAGGATTTCCCAAGAAACTGAATAATAAATAAAGAAAAACATATTATATCTTTTAGTAGATAGGAGGAGCATCTAAAAATAAATTCTTTGAATACCTCTCAGAAGGGAACCTAGAAAAGTTCTTTGCTGCAGGAATGTAACCTGATAAGTTGTTGAAAGAAAGATCCCTGAAGACAAAGTGGGTACAAGATCAAGAAAACACACTGCAGATTTTATAGTAATACTGGAATGAAAAAGAATATTAACATACAATGTAGTTAAGCTGAAGCAATTGGTAAGTTGAGATGGTATCCCTCCATGAATATTGTTTTCGCTCAGGATCCTTAAAATACTCCATTATTAAAACCAAATATTCTAACAGTAAAATAACCTGTGCCCTTAAGATTAGGAACAAGAGCTAAAGAAAATCAAGGGAAATGGACTTACAAAGCATTAATGTTCTGCAGCTGACCAAGTTCTTCAGGAATGAAACCAGAAAGCTTGTTGTAGGATAGGTCACTGCAAAATGTCAATAAATATGCAATTTTAAGATAACAGAACTGGATAAAAACCTGTCAATTAAAACTTAATCACTTACATTACTTGCACGCTTCTTAGATTCCCGAATTCATTAGGGACAGGTCCATTGAGGTTATTCCTACTCAAATTTCTATGGAATAAAGTAGATTAACAAGATTATCTAAGTTGCAGTTATATATGTTCAAGCTTTTAAAAATAATAAAACAATTGGCCTGAAGAAGTCTGTCATATATTCACTAAAACAAGCAATGAATAATGCAGCTATTCACATACAGTACAAGGAGGTGCTCAAGATCACCAATGGAATCAGGAATATGGCCGGAGAAATTGTTGTCAGAAAGATCCCTGCAGACATATGAATAAAAGTAAACAATTTAAGACATTTAGATACAGCTAATGTTGAGAATCATTCAACAATTAACTAACTTACAATGTATCAAGATTAATAATCTGCCCCAATTCATCAGGAATCTTGCCCTTAAAATGGTTGGCTGAGAAATTCCTGTTTCGTGGAAATCTTATTAAAACTAGAAAGCTAGATTTATAAGTACCGAAGTGTCATTGTAGAAACATTCTCAAACAATGTGTGTGCTTTGATTGTGAATAAAAGTAAGCTTTCTTATATATAGAACATAGCTGCTCGACTCACAGATAGGTCAAACTGTCTAACTTCTGGAACTCCAGAGGAATGGAACCATTCAACCGGTTACCATGCACATTACTGAAAAATGTAACCAATCGAGATCAAAATAGATGAAATAACTAATTTTCATCTTGGCACAAAACCTAGGAAAACTCACAATTGATTAAGAGCAGTGCACAAGCTAATGTTTCGAGGAATGGGACCCTCAAGTTTGTTATTGGCGAGATTCCTGGGACATCAATAAATTTTAAGAAAAAAAAAAGAGTATGAAAAATTCAATAAGATGCAAGCTCTAAAACTAAAAAATGGAACCCACAACTCAAAAAGATCTTCAAGTTTCCCAAGCTCAGCAGGAATAGTACCCTCTAGCTCATTGCCATTCAACTGTCTGCAGATTTAATGGCTTAACAATTGCAAGGTAGAAAAAAATTACAAAGTGCAATATAATATAAGAAAACCAGGCTCTCACAGATAGCTGAGCTTTGACATGTTTCCTAATTCAGGAGGAATAGGTCCACTAAGTTTATTACCATGCAGATACCTGAAGAAAAAGCAAACCTGAAGATCCTATGAAGTTTCATATCGTAAAGGATAGGATTTATCGTTAAGTACTCACAGTTTGCCAGTGTATGATAGATTTCCAAGTATTGGTGGAATTGGACCAACCAGTTCATTTTCACTCAAGTCCCTGTAAAAGGTATGATTGTTGGTGATTTCAAACTTTAACAAGAAAACTATAACAGAAGAATAGCATAAAGAAGTAGAAAAATAGCATTGGAATTGCTAAAATATATTTAGATCTTTAGATAATTTGTTATCCGTAACAAAAACATAACAATAAATTAGGCAATGCGTATTGCAGCATTAATTAGTTTCTTTCCATTACGGGGAACAGCGCTTAGCTTAAAAAATACCTACTTTTAATATAAAAGTTGAAAATTTTCATACACAATCTGTAAGTTAAAGAAGGAACGAATAAAGAATTTCAAAATAAATAAAATAGTTACAAATCCGCTATACTAGGTGTTATTTTTATATTATCTGCAACATCTGCTCCCATTAAAAACTAACTAAATGAGTCAACCATAACAAAAGATGTACCTACACATCTTAGAAATGTTTATTTTATAGGGAGTGGAGACTTCTGTCTGGGGAAGCAAATAATAAAACTGTTCAATTAAACAACAGCGCTGAACTAGATATATTTTTATTTATAATAATTAAATGATCTCTGTCAGGAAATCACCCGCAAGTGAGTTAATACTCTTGAGTTCAAGAGTACAAGTACCTAATTTGATTTCTATCACATCTAGTTAGAATAAGTTGGAAAAACAGTGACAAGCATGGAAGCTTTTCAAAGGTTCTTAGGTAGTTGATTTAGTAGCCTTAATTTAGTGGCATTATTAAAACATTTTCTGATGTTCTTGGATAGTTGATGTAATAGCATGGCAGAAAAAAAATGCTTACAGGTCATCAAGAAATCATCTTAAAATCACTTTGTAAAAGTCACCAAAGAAGACACCAAATATTAGGCATACTTACAGAACCGCTAGAGCTTGCATGAGTCCAATGACCTCAGGTATCTTCCCCGTAAGTCTGTTTCCTTGAAGTGATCTGCAAAACAGATTTTGACAGAAAAAGCAAATAAATGATCAGGGTCATTACGAAGACATCTAACTAAAATTTGAAGTATACTGACTACCAAGTCAAATTTCTTTAGCAGTTCATCATGTGCAGGCGTCAATAAGTTTTTCTAATAAATCTAATCACTATTTGTGGAAAGGCTTATCAAAAATAAAACCAATTAATGCTTCAGTGTTTTTCACGTGAATGGAACGAGTGCTGACTAGAGTAGTAGCAGCTTTTATAGACTCTGACTCTCTTTCGAACAATGAATATTAAAAAAAGCCAATTGCTAATGAGCTGCATCAACTAAACAAAAAAGAGAATGGATCACAGCATACAGAGTAGCCACTTGAAGGAAACCAATATTGTAAGGGATCTCGCCAGTTATTGCATTGTATGAGATATCCCTGCATTTCACAATCCATAGTAAGTTAAAGACAACCATTACGCTTCCTAAAACCACTAAGATGGAGAACTTCTCAACAATATTAAAGAAGAGAATTTTCACGAAAGATTATAAAGAAAGAAATCATACAAAATTTCAAAACTGGTACAGTTCCCTATATTCTCTGGTATAGGTCCCGTAAGGTTATTGCCTCTCACATCACTGAGACCCAAAAAAATAAACAAAGATATCAAGTCATGAACATTCAAGGTAGGCGCAACATAGCATATTCTATAAGAATAACAGGGTTTGACTACGCACAAGTACCACAAGCCAGTCAACTGACACATATCCGGGGACAAAATTCCTGTAAGTGAGTTACCTCGAAGTCCACTGAAGAAAATAGTAAAGATAAATAATTTTTTTAGAATAAAGAAATCTACTCGTTTTTTTTCTCAAGTATTGTTTTAAGCAGATAAGGGATTAAAACCAAAAAATAAAACGAAGAGCTTACAGATACTGCAAAACTTCATTCCAGTAAATGAGCCTAGGAATCTCGCCAGTCAGCTGATTCTGAGCTAGATCACTTCCAAAATATAGAACATTCATATTAAAAACTATGTAATAACCTTAAAAAACTATATAGAAGAGACTTAGCAGTTAGAAAAAAGCACGGGAATGCCAACATCTCACAGTGTTTTGAGATTTGGTATCTGAGAAAGCGTTGAAGGAATGGGTCCGGTCAATTGGTTGTTCTTCAGATTCCTGCATGGAAAAAGGGTCCACAAGACCTTTTTTTTAGATAGATAGAAGGGTCCACAAACTTTTAAACTCCATATGCCCTGTAGTGGAAACAGGTAAAAAAAAACTAAGGAAAATATTAAACAGTTTATAGATGGACTCGTACAGTTCTTCTAGCTGCTTGAGCTTCGATACTGAGAAAGGAATGTCTCCATAGAGAGAGTTTCCAGATAAGTCTCTGTAAATGCCAAAAGTTCACAGCATACAGTTTAGCAAAACAACAAAAGTTTTGAAAAAGATTCAGTAATATAAAACTTGAAAGGTACAGGTATTTGAGAGAAACACAATCCCCAATTTCATCTGGGATCTGCCCCATAAGTCGGTTCCCCTTCAAATCTCTACAGTCCAAAACAACCATAAACAGCTAAGCAGACCGCATATGACTCCTAAGGTCAAGATGAATAAATTTTTAAAAAAGGTGAAGTGAAACAAACAGCGACAGCAAGCTCTTGAGCTCCCCAACTGCAGGAGAGATTTCTCCGCCAAGGTTCAGATTCGAGAGGTTCCTGCACAAGCGTTGACCATTTCAGAATAAGCCATTTCCCCCAAACAAATGACAGACTCGAAGAGTTCAATTTTACTCAAAAAATAAAAAAACAGAGAGAGAGAGAGAGAGAGAGAGAGAGAGAGAGAGAGAGAGAGAGAGAGAGAGAGAGAGGGTGGAGAGAAACAGAGACGAACAGGGAAACAACGGTGGGGGTAAGATTATCGCAGAGGACGCCTCGCCAGGCACAATGTTCATCCAAGCCCTCGCCAGCTGTAGCGTTGGCGTCGTCAGCAGAGGTGGCGGAAGGGTTCCAATCCAGAAGCAAGTTAGCTACGTTGTTAAAAGACGCCTTCATCGCCAATAGCGCCTTCCCTGGTGTTCAATTCCAAAACAGAGTTTGCTTTACCACCTCAAGCAACAATAAATTAATCTTTGAACTCAAGGACGCCGAGCAAACTAAAAGAAAGAGCGTAGGACCTTCGTTGGAGAGCGGAGCTACAGCCGGAAGTAAACAACACAGCAATGCCAGTGCCGCGATTCGACCCATCGCGTTTCTCCTCTTGATGTCCCGACCACCGAAAGACGCTAAACGCTCGTAATGAGAATCAGAGCGGCGAAGTAAAAGCTCTTGCTCAACATCGTAGCAGCGAGAGAGAGAGAGAGAAAGAGATAGAGAGAGATGGAGAATTGCAATCAAGTAAGGGCGATCAAGGGAAAGTGTAGGGGGTAAGAGGGCGTCGGCCGTACCAGCACAGGCGCCACCAAAATAGAGGTGGCGACAGAGACGTGACTGTTCCTTTCGGAACGTCAAGGGGGTGGCGTGGCCCACCACCACCCCTAGTGCCACCATAGCCTTGTAACCCTAAATATTATACTCCGCGATTCTACCCTTCCTTCCTCACCTTCGGCCATTATTATTTTGCAAACAGCTCCCTTCCTCACGTAAAAAACACAAAAATCTCTCCTCTCGTTTACTCTTTTGTCTATTTCTTCATTTATTAGTAGGATTATTTGTTTGAAATTCTTTTTCCCAATTCAAATTTTGTGGAGAGGGATTCTTAATTGACCGTTAAGACAAGTTAAATGTTCTAAAGATACTGAGCAAATTCAATGTTAGATAATTTTTATATTGAAAAAACTCGTTATAATAGTTACAAATATTAATATAATTAATATATTTATAATAATATACAAATTAAAGTCAAATATTGTGAACTAATATTCTAATAAAATAAGAAGATTGAATTAATATTTCAAATGAAAGCAAAAAAAAAAACATTATAATTTCTAAACTCTTGATCAAATCATCATAAATACAATATGTAATAAAAGTAAATTTATATAGACAATAATTTGGTGGTGGCCCTGACCAATAGTTAATAAATATTTAACAATTACCAATCATGCAAAATTATATATGAATTATTTCTAACAATTCCAACAGCAATTAAAAAAAATGTGATTCTTTTTTAGGGATTTATGTCTACATAAGTCATTAAAAATATATTATATTATGACATAAAATTTTATTTGTACTATAATCATGACCCTCTTAAGGCCTTATTTTTATATTAATAAAAATTTATTATTACATATTACATATGATGCATGAGATCGAATTAATCAATATAAATATATAATATATTAACATTAAATAAATATAGGAAACATTATAATTATTATTTTAAAATTCTAAAAATAAACATAAAAAATAAATTTTATTAAATTATTGAGTTATCATGAATATTTAATTATTAATATTATCTTTTTAATCACTTGTGTAATTTTCTTCTCAATTTTCGGCATTCAAAAGAAAATTAATAACCAGAAGGCTGATGTAAAGACAAAAAGTTTACGCCCTTGAAAAAATTAGTATTTATTAAAAAACACAGTCATAGTTATTACAAAATTAAATTTCACTGTAGCATGTAAATTACTATATTTCAGGGGTTCATAAGCAAAATCATGCCATTTACCACCTACATACTCACCGATAGCTCCTGGCTAAAGTCATAAACTGGCGTAACGCGGCCACCTGTTGTCGCTTTGCCCGGGACCGATACGAAGCATTCAGCTCTGCTTTTTTTTTTTTTTTTTGGGAACGGGGAGTATCGGCCCGCTGCCACCTCAGCTTGTGAGGCGCTTGGCGATGTCCACTAATCTCCTCGGTCGACCTAGCAGTGGCACCCACACCAGAAACCCCCGGGCCAACACTTTATTGATCCCCACTTAAGAGGCCCGGGACCGATACGAAGCATTCAGCTCTGCTTTATTCGACAAAACTAACCAAACCCACATTTCGCCAACCACGCCATCGGCTGGTACAAAGTTGGTCCCTTTTTGAGTATGAATCCAAGTATTGCCTATGAAAGAGATTTCCATTTATTTCTCCGACTACGAAGTTATAGGCCTGTCACGAAAATACCCTCGATGTATCGCGAGGTTATTTCGGTCAATGAGGGAAATCGAGCTGGCGTCTGACCTATACATGCAGGTTGGATTGAATAAGCTCAAGGTTTATGTGGTTGGGAGAAATGAAGGGTATAATAGGAATATCGTCTACTGCCATGGCGTGGTTGTGTATTACCTGCAGGTTTACAGCGGGCAGTTGCTAACTTTTGCAGAGATAGCAATGTAAGCCAGCAGCTCCGGCGGATCATCATAACGACGCTGACACGTGTCAGAAAAGTAAATATTGGCCTGGAGGAAAGGAGAAAGCGAGTGGTTTTCCGGTCCATGGCGTTTCTCGCGACTGCTGCCGAAGTTTTTGATCATGAATTATTAATAATTTAATATTATGCGGTCTATTTATTGGTAAATTTATCTTCATATCAATTTTTTTTAAATGTATTTATAATTACATCATTTCTAAATATTAAAAATTTCGCTACATTTGTTTACTTTTTTTATGTATTTATATATATAACATATAAATCATTATATTCAGCTATATAATATTATAACTTTTAAATCACATAAAAATATTTTTAATATTAACTTATTTGTAATAAAATATATATTTTTATATGATTTAAATATTATAATATTATATAAATAAATATAAATATTTTACATTATCTATAAAAAATATATTAAAATGCAATGATATGTATATTTATGTACTTATATATAAATATATTATTTGTTAAAAAATAGTATTAAAATTTTAAATTTTATAACAATAAATAGTATTAAAATTTGATCAATAAATAGTATTAAAATTTTATATATTATTTGATCAATAAATAATATTAACTTCCAAAATTATGCTTCATAGAATTGAATTTTTATCATTTCAATATATTTTTTTTATATTTGTTGAAATTCAATATAACAAAATAGCTCTAAAAAAAACAGACCCTCAAATTATGAATGTATGCTGCCAATGTTAGGGAGTTATCAACTTTAATAAGCACTAATAAAAAACTTGGATTATGAATCTTATTTATCATAATTTTTAAATCGAATAATATATTAGAATTATTATATTAATATATCAATATAATTTCATATATTTAATATTTCTTAAAAAATAATAATATTTATTAATATAATATTACTGTCTATTATATATAAGAAGTTATCTTTAATGAAGCCTTAAGCTAAGTACTTATGATCACTTATACGTAAGATGATGTGATTTATGCCAGTTTTGTCGTTGTGATGATAATGATAATGCCATATGGAATTTTATCAACAATTGTGCAAATAATCGATCACGAAGATCATATCATTTCAACGGTCATCATGAAATTCAAATGGAATAACATGGTACTGCAAAGGTGGGATATAGGACGTGACCCAGATCAGCTAATCTGGGGCCTATTAGGCACCGTTCAGGGTTGTTATTGTCTGAGATAGCGCAAGTACAGCACTGGGCTAGGGGCACCCGAGCGGGAATGTTGAATGGTGAACAATTTAATAATTTTGACGATTAATTTGGTATTTGTTCGATTAAATTGTTTGATAATTCTTATTTTTAAATAAGATAAATTAAAATGGAAAAAAATTTATCATAAAAAAATAAATTTATTTTGAATTTATTTTTAAAATAAATACAATACATAGATAATTTTTATCGCATTCATGTTAAATTAAATTTAATGACTTTAAAATTTATTTTTATATAAAATTTGATGAGAATATTTTGAATTATTTTTTTTCTATTAGAATTAGTGGTGCTGTTTTAATAAATTCTAGGGTTAAATTAATCCTTAGTAAAAGTTAAAACCACTAATCAAAATTTAAAGAAAATTTTGTTGCAGAATCATTACTCTTTTCTTTATTTCTTTAAGTTTTGGAACATATTCACGGTAATAGAGAGATATAGAATTTTACGTCATAATTTTGCATGAAAATCTAGCACACATACAGATAAAGAGAGAGGAGTACAGTAATATTAAAAGACACTAGAATTTTTACGTGAAAAATCTTTAAAATAGAAAAAATCATGTGACATTGCCCAATTGAAATTAATCCACTAGTGTTTGTAGTTGATTACTAATGAGGCTCTTCCTTGGGGGAAGGCATTAGCTCAATGTAGCAAATATACATCATAACAGGCATATTGCGTGGTTGGAGTTGGAAGAACCTAGTGACATGTGAGTTATTTTCAAGAGAATATTGGCTTGTTCGTTTGGTTAGTAGGACCGTAGGCAGGCGAAAGAGGTTGGAAGGACCGTAGTCAGAAGATTGAAGGAGGTTCGAGGGACCATAGTCAGGTAACCAAAGAAGGTTAGAGGGATCATAGTCGACGAGCGACAATTGTCGAAGGAATCATAGTCGGTAGGCAATGGTGATTAAGAGGTAGGGGTGTCAATATTTGACACGACTCGAAAACACGACATGAAAATTTCGGGTTAGGGTCAACCCGTTTGACAAACGAGTCTGGTTTGGGTTCCAAATTCAACTTGTTTGAAAAATCAGGTCGAGTTTGGGTCAACCCGCTAACCCAAAGTTGACTCGGATTTGACCCAATTTTGAAAAATCGGGTCCGAGTCCATGGCGCGACCTAGCCGCCTAGCCCGCCATGGTTTATGTCTTGTTGTAGCCACTAATCATAGGCCTAAGGTTTGCTTTTCCTCTTCTCCCGCCTTTCGTACTTAAATCCTAATCGACTTCGCCTGCTTTGCACATGAGGACTGTGAGGTAAAGTTTTGAACAAGTCGATTAAAGACTTCTTAGCCTCCTTCGACAATGTTCCTTCCTGTTGGGTCAAAAGTCACGACAGGCTGTTGGATCAAAAGTTTTGAACGAGTCAGTACATAAAAGACTTCTTGGCTAGTTCTCCTCCTTCGATGATGTTCCTTCCTGTCGGGTTAGAAGTCACGATAGCTCATCATTCGGAAGTAATAACAATGACGGGAGGGAGGGAGCTAGTTGCTAAGGTAACCATTTTCTCCCATTCGCACACTTTTCACACTGTGGTTTCATGTCGGGTCAGGTTAATCTGGAAAATCTACGGGTCGGATTTGGGTTGAAATTTCTGACCCGTCTGCAAAATTGGGTCAGGTTCGGGTCATGTTAAACAGTAGCGGGTCAGTTTCGGGTTCGACCTGAGCTTGACTCGTAACCCAATTTTGACACCCCAGTCGACGACGGTGCTCAAAGGGACTATAATCGACGGGCGACGGTGGTCGGAGGGACCATAATTGGCGGATGATGTTGGTTAGTGGGACTGTAGTTGGTAGGTGATGGTGGTCGAAGAGACTGTACTTGGAGATCGATGGTGGTCCAACGACGGTCGGCTGAGAAGCGGAGGTCCGACGGAGATCGGCAAATGGGCTGTGGCCCGACAAAGGTCGGTGAACAGGTGGTAGTTAGTCGACGGTCGGAAGATATGCAGTGGTGCAATGATGGTCGGCGGTTGAGCGGTGCTCCAACGGTTGTGGTGCCTGGGTAGAACTCTAGGATCCTCGAAGCCTTAGAGTTCTCTTTCCAATCTCGAGCCAAAAGTCCTCCCATGAAGAGAGCATGTGTCTATTTATAGATTTTTTAGAGTGACATGCCCCGTAAATATGGAGAAAATCTATGGTATATTCAGAGTGTTCTATCGGAAGTCCCATATTAATTCCCTCGATAGTAGAGCATTCATTCAATATTTAATTACTTTAATGATGTCAGAATTAAGATATCTTGGGCTTGTTGGATACATCTCATTGAGCCGCTCGATTCGACCATATTTAGAGCCACTTGGTCATCCAATTAATGTTTTGAACCTTATAAATATACTTGGTCATTTGATTTGGATCATTTTGGGCTCGGATTGGATCTATTTTGGTGTTGTTTGGTTCCTCTCATTGAAATGTTCAATTTGATTACAAGTTTGCTAAAATTGGAGTTTATATGGTCCCGTATTTAATTTCAAAAGTTTTAAATTTGAATTTGCCAAGAGATTCATATTGGATCAAGGAGATTTTTGGTGATGTATCAGGTACAATAATATTATTATAAATAAATAAATTAATATGATATTATTAATTTATATGATAGCTGGTGTTATAGTAAAGAGTAGGGCTGTCAAAATTAGGTCACGGGTCAAGTTCTGGTCCAACCCGGAACTAACCTGACACAAGTTGACCCAACCTGAACCATACCCATTTTTTCAAATGGGTCACTTTCTCGGACCCGATCCCTACCCACTTCAAAGCATGGGTCAACCTAACAAGGCCTGCCAACTCGTCGTCTTCTTTACTTCCAATCAAAAAGAAAAAAAAAGAAAACGACGAGTTTGAGGCAATGAAATGGCAGCTGGAGGACGGGATGGCAACAACGGAGGACGAGACAGCGGCCAGCAGCACTCGACGAGAACGCTTGTTTAAATTTAAATTAGCTGGAGGTCGGTACAGTGGCGGGATGGAGGCAGCGGTCATGTGTACTTAGCAGCACCGGCCAGGCAGGCCAGCATTGACGGGACAACAGTAGCAGCACCAGCCAGGCTGCCAGGCATGTCAATGCTGATGGGTCAGCTATAGCGGCACCGTCCAACGACATTTAATGAGACATGATCACGTGACTCGCATCATACGTGGTCACTCGACGAGACGGCAATAGCATGGACGGGACGGTGGCAGCGCGGACAGGACGGCATAGGTCAGTATGTGCGTGACTCACACGCTATTTTTCTCGGGATAAACAGGATTGAGTTTGGGTTTTTAGGTCAACCCGAACCCGACTTATTTTTTCAAATGGGTAGAATCCGAGAACCCGACCCGTTGTGAAATAGGTTGTCCATAACCCAAAATTTTTTAGTCGAGTTTTTGGGTTGTGTTAAATATTGATACCCCTAGTAAAGAGGACCCCCTTCGATTTATTTTGAGTTAAGTGCTTATTTACGTAAAGCTATTGCTAATGCTACTATATGTTTCATTTGAAGAAGCTTTTTAACATAAAACTAATGCTACTTTTGACAAAACAAAATCAAGCTTTCATAACTTGATCTGTGCTCAATGCTTGTACAAGAGGTTAAAGAGTAATTCCACAAAGGTAATTAAAATTAAATTTTGATATGACATTAAAAAAAAGCAAAAATCTCATGGCATATTCCACAAAGGTAAAGAGTGATTCCACAAAGATCATTATTCAAGCTCTGATTTTAATAAATTTATAATAAAACCCATCAGCTCGATGAGATCAACCCAAATATATAAAAAGTGATTGGATTCGAGTCAAAATAAGCCCTGATTAAGAGCTTGGAGCAATGTTAAAAAACTTTGTGATATCAATCGAAGGATCAAATAATCTCTAGATTTGACATATTATAAAATCAAACATCGTGATGAGAAGAATCCAAGGAGTTTAAAATTGCTAAATTTTGATGATATTAAAGCATGAAAATGATGAACAAACTTTATATGATCAAAATAATAATATAAATCGTTCAATAGAGTGTTTCATATTTTCTCCATATTTACAGGACATATCACTTTAAAAATCTATAAATATGCCACTCTCTTTATATGAAGAGGACACTTGATTTTAGATTCAAGAGAGCTTAGATACTTGAATTCTAAAGCTCCACTCAAGCACCGCTGTCATTGACCCCATCATCTGAGTGCAGTTGTAGAATTGCCTGACATCTACTATCAAACCACTGCTCGAACGCCACCGTAAAAGCCCAATCTGATTGTTGTCATCAAATAATCGCAGCCTAGCCATTATTGTCAGAACTTTGCCACTTGACTACATCATTAGATTACTGGCACTCAACCATCATTGTCGGATCAACATCACTCGACTAACATCATTAGACTATCATTTCTTGACCATAGTTATTAGACCACTATCATCACCTTACCACCAATACAAGCTCTCGTAGCCCCATCTTCATTGTTGGATGACCATCACTGATGCAGGGAGATCCAAGGGTGGAACTACTGTAGCGGCAGGGGGGGCAATTGCCCCCCCTAAAAAAATGTAAAATCTGTATAAATATAAGGGCTATTAAGTAATTTGTCCCTCAATAGGTTAAAATTTGCCCTAATACCTGATATTTCCGCCTAAAGCCCGACATAAGGGCTCTCGCCGTCGCCAGTTCGTGAATCGCCTCATAGCTCACAGCTCTCCTCTCTGTTCCTAGACACAGCCGCGAATAGCAGCCCCCTCTGCCGTCGCCAGTTCGCGAATCTCCTCCGTCGCCAGTTCGCGAATCTCCTCCGTCGCCAGTTCCTGGACACAGCCGACGGGCGACGTCCAAGCTTTTGCCAGAGCCGTTCCAGTCACCGAGCCCATCAATTTATTTTATTGGTATGATCGTGAACCTTGACTGACTTGTGCTTTATTCCAAAGTTCATATATTTGTATATTTATTCCAAAGTTCATATATCTTCCAATCAACTTCACAGATCTAGTGTGTGATGTCTTGAATCTGGTTCTCATCCTTGCCACTTATTCACATCATCTATATTAACTTGTGTTGAAATTTTCTCTGTTGTTTCAAAGCTGGAGCTTTCAATGTCCAACGAGCATATATGAAGTTTATGCTTATCCTTTTTTTAAGGCAAGTGAACTATTTATAAAAATAATTTCTCCCAAAAAGAGTCAAATTCTTTTCATATTTAATGCATTTGGATTTGTTTTGAGCATATATTATTCATCATATTTTTCCTTATCCACAATCAATAGGAATGATGAGTGCATTAGGATAACATGACATATTAAAACAATCGAACGTCATATTCTTATGTTCTTTAAATTATTTAAAAGTTTTAAGTTGCTCCTTTTTGCATTTCAATTACTTAGATGTTTTAAGGTGCTGACTGATCAAACTAAAAGCAGAATTTTTATGAGCATGCTTTACATAAGAACTTTATCATATATCTTCCAATCAACTTCACAGATCTAGTGTGTGATGTCTTGAATCTGGTTTTCATCCTTGCCACTTATTCACATCAGCTATATTAACATTATTTTTTTGTTGTTGTTGTATGTGAAGTATATGATATTATATTTCATTTTGTGATGCTTTCAATAGAAATGCTAGTATTATGTGTTTTAATTACACATTTTATATTGTTAATGTATGAAAGAAAATTGTGTTCCCTGCATGTTTTTCCTATTTTACTAGCATAATAGCAATCAAAAGCTTATTTTTCAGAGTTTTCTTTGTGCCAGATAGGATTATTCTCTCCATAGCATAGGCTAAACTGAGTCTTACATTTATTTTTCCTGATTCATTTTTGACACAGTGTCTCAAAGTTGCTCTTTTTTGGTAATTAAATTTCATTCTAGGGTTAAATAAATGGAGCGTTATTTAAAGAGGAAAGAGCGAATAGAATTTGATGTTAACAATCTCCCAGCAGATCCAGGACTCCGACTTCCTATTTGGAGTTATGATGTAAATGATAGAGATAAGATTCGGAGATCATATCTATTGAAGGGACCCCATCAACCAAGAAGTCATCAATTTCCCCAAACTTTATATAAAAATATTGCACGAAGGTTCAATCCGAAATGGTTTGATGAATACTCTGATTGGTTAGAGTACAGTGTGCAGAAAGACGCTGCTTTTTATCTTTATTGCTATCTATTTAAACCTCAAGAGCAGATTATTAAAGGTCAATGTGGTGGGGATTCATTTATTGGAGAAGGTTTCAAAAATTGGAAGAAGAAAGAGAAATTATTATGTCACATTGGAGATCACAATAGTAATCATAATAAGGCTAGACAAAAATGTCAAGATTTGATGAAGAATCAAGAACACAGTCTTCCAGCTTTATGGCTAAGCAAAGATGATAAGAACAAAAAACAATATATGATCATGTTGACTGCAGCCAATGATTGTGTGAGATTTTTGTTACGTCAGTGATTATCATTTCGTGGGCATGATGAGTCTTCCAATTCAGAGAATCGAGGAAATTATTTAGAACTATTTGACTTTCTAGCTGATCATAATGAGGAAATTAAGACAGTGACATCTGCATATGCCAACTCAAATCTGAAGTTAACTTCACCAAAAGTCCAGAAAGAAATATGTTTTGCTGCATCAGCTCAAACTTTAACATATATCATGAAAGATATTGGTAACTCATACTTCTCACTAATAGTTGACGAATCCCGTGATGTTTCTACGAAAGAACAAGTTGCTATTGCAGTGAGATATGTAGATAAGTTGGGCCAAGTGATTGAAAAATTTATAGGCATCAAACATGTCACATCCACTAATACAGTTACACTGAAGGCAGTCATTGAAGATATTCTAGCCAAAAACTCTTTGAGCATACAAAGGATGCGTGGTCAAGGTTATGATGGGGCATCCAATATGCGAGGAGAATTTCATGGTTTGAAGGCCCTAATTCTAAAAGACAATCCTCAAGCATTTTATGTTCACTGTTTCGCTCATCAACTTCAACTATGTTTGGTGGCAGTGGCAAAGAATCATTGGTAAGTAAAACATCTTTTTGAGTTCACTTCTAGAATTATTAATACTATCGGGGCTTCTTGTAAGAGATCAGATGCTCTTAAAAGTATTCAGCATGATAAAGTACTTCATCTTAAGAATGGCAATCTCATAAGTGGCAAAGGTTTGAATCAAGAGACAAATTTGCAGAAATCTAATTATACTCGTTGGAGTTCACATTTTCACTCTTTGATTAGTCTTATGCGTATGTATGCTTCTGTGATCGAGGTGTTAGAGATTATTAAATAAGAAGGGGTTCATGATCAGCAATCAGTTGAAGCGGGTGTTCTGATTGATATAATGGAGTCTTTTGATTTTATTTTTATAATGAATCTGATGATTGATATATTGGGCATTACGAATGAGTTATCACAATCACTGCAAAAGAAAGATCAAGACATTGAAAATGCGATGAAATTGGTTCAAATTTCTAAATAACGACTGCAACTACTAAGGGAGAATGGATGGAATGCTTTACTAGATGAAGTATCACATTTTTGTGGTGTTTTTGAAGTTTTTGTTCCAAACATGAATGAAACTTACAAAACTCATCGTCGATCAGTGCAAAGAGGTGAAGAAAAATCAAATCTACATCATTATCGTGTTGATCTATTTTATACTGTAATTGACATGCAACTTCAAGAGCTAAATAATCACTTTTCTGAATCAAGTACTGAGTTACTTCTTTATGTGTCATGCTTAAACCCAAGTGATGCTTTTCATGCTTATGATGAGAGGAAATTGATATGTCTAGCAGAGTTATATCCAAGTGATTTTTCTATGATTGAGGTTGTTGCTCTTAAAAGTCAATTATCAACGTACATTATTGATATGCGGACCAGTGAAGAGTTCTCTTCTCTAAGAAGCATTGCTGATCTTGCAAAGTAGATTGTTAAGTTCAAGAAGAATGGCGTGTATCATCTAGTTTACAGACTTATTACCTTAGCATTAACCTTACCAGTTGCTACTGCTACAGTGGAGAGAGCCTTTTCAGCCATGAAAATGATCAAACATCGATTGCGTAGTAGGATGGGTGATGATTGGCTCAACGATTGCCTTGTGCCTTACATTGAAAAAGATGTGTTTGATTTGATTCCCAATGAAGATGTTATCCAATATTATCAAAAAATGCAAAATAGATTAATAAAATTATAATGATTTTTAATTTTCCTATCATAATGAAATACAAGATTTCACTTTGAATTATGTCCTTATTTTATTTTTTTTATATTAGTTTATTACTAAGAAAAATTTGCCCCCCCTAAGTTGAAAGGCTGGTTCCGCCCCTGGGGAGATCAATGATGAATCATCACAAATAATAGCTCCCAAGAGCAAGAACATCAAGAACAATAAATACTGTTAAAATCTAAAATATCATTCATATATCACTACCACTCCAACAAATTTATATAACTAAATAATAGAAGTTTCTAGAAATGTCTAGAAAAGCACGTATAAATTATATATCATTATTCCTAGATGCACCACACCATACTCTCGATGTGTGGAAGATCAGAGCGCTTGAAGAGGGATTGAACTTGTGCACGGGATGGGAGCAGAGGTGCAGGTCAAACTTGTGCACGGGAAGGGATTAAAGGCACGTCGGGATCGTGCTGCGGGTTATGGAACATAGGTTGCTAGATCGGGCTGAAATAGGGTTGGGTTGAGGCCTGCTGTCACAAGTGAGCGTGGAAGGTGGAAGCAGGATCGGAGACGGGCCAAAGCGGGTCGGATCGCGAGTTTTTTGTTATTTCTCACAGGCCACTTACATGTGGATACACCGTGTTAGTTGCACCCCTCTTGAACATTGCTCAAAAGCAAATGAGACTTATGAGAGTTGTGAATCTCATATGCCACTTTATCAAATATTGATCAATTGGCGTCAATACGGGTAGCTAAAGGGAGATTGAGATTTTGTTTTAGATAAATTTTTTTATTTTTTAAAGTAATATTTTAAAGCATAAATTTCTTGAACTAAAAATTTTTTACAAAAAAATTATTTTAAAAAAATAATAAAAAAATTATCCCTAATGAGCAGGTCAATACTCTTTTGAGAATAACTCTCTTGGCATTGGATTCGTCGAACCCCAAATATAAAAAATGCTCTATATGATGTATATTTACTGCATTGAGCCAACATTTTTCCTTGATGAAGAGCATCATTTGTAATTAACAACAAATACTTGTGAATTCATTTCAACTGAGCAAGACTTCGTGGTTTTCTCTCTTTTTCAGAGTTTTTCATGTAGAAATTATGGTGTCTTTTATAACAGTTGCACCTCTCTTGCTCGATCTCCGTTTAAAGCTATGAAGTTAAAGCTCTTTATCTTTCTACCACTGGGAGTGTGCCAATATGCAACTAATGTAATTAATTTTAATATTAAAATTTGTAACTAAAATAATATAAATATAATAAAAATATAAAAATAAAAAATATCCCAAAGTAACCTTATTTTCTATAGGAGGGGTATTGAAAAAAAAGTTGAGTACAAATTCTTCTATTTTCTTTAACAAATAACATTTATTCTGTAACATTAAAATAAATAATTTGAAAAGACAAAACAACTGCCAAGCACAGCAAAAATATATCGAACAGAACAGAAAGATGGGGCTCACAGTCTTTTATTAGTGTATAAATCCAAATAGTGATCAAATGGCCTGCATTCAATATTGGTAAAAAATGCCACACTGTTTTTTTCCTCTTGTTCTATGTCTAAATGCTATGGATCTGTTTGCAGGAAAAAAAAAGTAAATAATATATTTAAAATATTTAGAATTATTTTAAGGTATAAAAAATAAATATAAGTTTTTAATTTTTTTAATTGATTTAAAAAGAAAAAAAGATATTATTACTTTCTATTTTTAAAAAAATTAACATTCTTGCCTTTAAAAGAAAGAAAAAAATTGAAATAATCACTCAAAATCATTAAATTTAGCAAAACTTAATAATAGAAAATTATGATAAAAAAATTTTAATAAGAATTTTGTAAGTAAAATATTTCAAATATATAAAAAACTTAATAATATAACTTATATTTATGCTTATATCTAATATTTAGTTTGAGACAATTTTTTACGGTATTTTAAAGCTATTTTTTAATATAATTTTTTTTAATTTGAGAATTTTTAATAAAAAGTTAAAACCCACCTTAAATAAAATATATTTTATTTCTGTTGAATCTCAAAATATTAATTTTTTAATTATCTTTTCGTTATTAAAAAAATAATTAGAGAAAGAGAAGTGATGTGAAAGATGAAGTGCGCACACCAAGATGAGCAGGAAAGGTCCGGTGGCGTTTGCTTTTGGGTTTATTTCAGCGAATGATTTTTTATCGAAACGTTAAGGTATTCGGGGATGGGAGCGGTGGGTCCCGTCATCTTAAATGGAAGCATGAAGGTGGATTGATTGACGCATCATGAAATCCGTGACGGCTTTCCCGTTGCGGTGGGGGCCACAACGCCACCATTACCTCCATTACTCCGCCCGCTGCCCCTCTGTTCAGCACTACCACGCTCATTTAAAATAATTGCTTTATTTTATTTTATTTTATTGTTATTTTTTTTTCAAAATTCTCATATATATATATATATATATATATATATATATATATATATATATATATATATATATATATATATATATATATATTATCTTTAGTCTTCATAAATTTACTTACATTTAAAGAACAATTTTTATGTATCTATCATAATATAATGTATTTTTATTTGTTAATTTTTTTAATTTTTATTTACTTATTAAGATATCTTATGTATATGAGTTATTGAATATAAAAAAAATTAGATTAAAAATATCAATTTTTTTATATTATTTATATTTTATAATAGAGGTGTACGCTTAAAATACTCTACTTATAATATTATTTTTTATGATAATTGACAATTATCTCTTGCCTTATTGAGTTTCCTTGTGCTTTTAATCTATTGTGAAGATTCAAAATTTGGGTGATTTTGAAGAGGATTATTGGATGGAAAAGAATTATTTGGAATGGTTGGAAAGAAAAAAAAAATATTCAAGTTCATCTTGTATTAGGTCTACATTTGTGGGGTTTATCAAGCATTCATTTGAGAGACATTAATATTTATATCATTTATGCTAATTGTTATTGTTGAGAAATATAATAATAATTTTTTTTTTATGCTCTTATTTACACAACTATTTTGAACCTCTTGATAATTCAATGATCGGGATTATTATTTATTATTGTTTACATGTGACAAGAAAAATTTTATAGAATTCTTAATTCTAATTTTGTAAGGGCAAAATCTCTTAAGCCTTTAATTGAATGGCTAGTTAAATATAAGGTGAATTAGTTGGCTTCACGGTTTTTGTGGTTATCTCTTTTATGAATAATTGTTTTTTTAGTTGTGTATTGGGATATTCTTTGGAATTTATATGTAATAACTTAAAAGTGTGAAATAAAATTATTTTGAAAAATCTAAAAAATCTAAAGTAGAGCGCTGTGATACTAGGCCTCTAATAATATTTTTATATATATTTTATGGTAAATATCTCTGCCTCACCCAACTCTTCCTCTTTTGGTTGCTTGACCAAAAAGAAATTGGAGGAGAAAAAGAGAAAGGTGAGAGAAAGGCCTTTGGGTCGTATTTTGTCTGCCATTTCTGTTACGAATTTAGTTCAATCATTGTAAGTAACTATCTTCTTACTTTTATTTTTGATGATTTTGATTTCTACAAATTTATCTCTCATAAATCTGCTAAAACAATATTATCTCTTGATTTCATAAACTTTCACTACGCAACTTTTGATATGTTATAGAATTGATCATTTTGAACGATTTGATATATTTTTATTTCATTTTCATCAGTTGAATATGTGTATAAAAATTTTTCTGTAAAATTAGTAGGAAAAAACAGACTGAAAATGGGTTGAAAAGTGCTATACTGTGATTTGACATGATAAGACCGCAGCATAATATGTACTGAAATGATTGATATAATACAAGAATATTTGCTACTAGTATGAATATAATATGATGTGCTAATTAATATCAGATATATGATATGATAACCTCATGTGATATCATTAAAATTCACGTAGTCCTCTAACGGAAGTCATAAGGAGTCAGAGATTGATTGTGAGTTATAAGGAGTCAGGGCGATTGATTCACTTTGTTAAATGAGAGTTACACATAATACACTAATTAGGAGTCATAATGGGTGACTAATTAGGAGTCATAAGGGGTGACTAATTAGGAGTTATAAGTGTATGAGCAAGATATCCTCTAGATACATATTTTGAATATCTTAATATTATTACTGATATTGATAGCGTACATATATTAATATTACAGACACTGTTATTAATTACTATTACTACTTACTATTACTGTTAATGTGATTGACACAGAGAATGCGGATATTATTACTGATACGATTCTGTTACTGATACCAAATATTATTTTTGATACTATGGTTGTAACTAACAGATTGATGTGAGTTGAGTGAATGATAAAATTGAATGGAATTGATTAGGTGATCAATATCGACTGATTGATTAGAGTTTATGATGGAAGAATGACACTGTAGTGACTGAGATATGATATATTATAGACTGATTATTGATACAGATAATCGGTATTATATATACATTGATGCATATTTTTTTTATATGATTTACAACATGCTATTCTATTTTACCTTATATTGATTTTAGTTATAAGATTTTGATTACTTGTTGGGCTATGTGCTCATTATACGATTTTATATATTTTCAGAAAAAAAAAAGAATCCTATGATATGAGACTCCGGACAGCATACATAATTCTTTCCGCTGTTCATAAGAAATTGGTAAACTCTAGTTAAATTACTAAAATAAAAGATATATGCAATTTTTTTAATATAGATCCCGGGGCATTACATTATATATGCCCCAAATTTTATTTTGAAACGTTGTTCGATGGGGACTTTTTTTGCATCCAGAATTTAGTTCTATTTGCATTTATGAGTTAGTTGTTTCGACTTTATATTGGGCTATGGATATTTGAATTTATGTGGCAAACTATTCTTGGGTTATTTATATTTTTAATGTCTCAAAAATTTATTTCGGGTTTGTTCTTGTAGACATTTTTTGGCCAAAAATATACTTCATTTTTCAGCATTGAACTGGGCAATGTTGTTTTACAATCAACTTAATACTTCTACACTTGATTGATTGCAATATGACACTATAATTAATCTTAGGTCCTATATATAGGATGAACTACTATGCATTTCTTTTTTTTTTTTTTTTTTTTGTATATTTCATGATGTCATTCCTTTATTTTCTTATAACACTTTTTTCTTATTAAAAGAATTAGGATCTTACCTCAACTTTTTAAGAACAAGTTGTATTATGTAAGGAGATGTTTAATATTATTTTGTTGTTAAGATTATATATAATAAACATAATATTAAAATTAGTTAAGTACATATATTACAAGAGTCTGCCATTAGGATATATTACTTGCTATGAGATGACATAACATGTAAATTTATAATTTCATCTTAATTTAGATATCATTAATGCATAATAAAAGAATGTTCTCTATGAATCATTTCATCTGAGTCAAATCCTATAATTTTTTATTGGATTAATGCATGTCATTGCCTATAAAGTCGATGCATGCTGTTAACACTAACTTTGCCTCCCAATACTGCATCAAGATTTATGTTGGATTTCTTGACCTCTAATATCTCATACTTAAAGAAGAACAATCAAGTAAACAAAAACAAAGCTCTTTAAAAAAAAACATTAAAACCACCACATTCCTCCAACTTCTAGCATGGAATTCATTATGTACAATTTATACTTACTATATTATATCAACTCATTCTCAATCACAGTAGGACTGCAAACGAACCGAGCCGAGTCGAGCATGTGAGTGTTCATGTTTGAGTTCATTTAATATCAGTTTGTTCAAGTTTGGTTCATGTTTGTTCGAGCTTTATTATTTGTGTTCATGTTTGGTTCATTTAAATTAATGAGTGTTCATGTTCGGTTCATGTTCAGTTCATGTTCAGTTCATGTTCGATTCGTTTAGTGCTTATCGAGCTTTAAACAAACGAGCTATAAACAAGCTCTACTTTTAGATGTTCATTAACTTAACAAACGAGCTTTATCGAACTTCCTAACAAACGATTACATCGAGCATGTTCGTGAACATATTTAACAAATTTTTTTAAACAATCAAACAAACACGTTCATGAATATATCTATGAACAAACACATTTATAATAAAAGTAATTGTCTATGTAAAATGAAAATAACATTAATCAATATGAAAAATGCAGTGCTCATTATTATTTACTTTAAAATTTATTATTTAACAATAATTATATCATTATATTATAATAAACTTATATTGTTGTTAATTATAAATTAAATAATTATTATTAGTAAATAAATGATAAGTAATAATATTAATGAGAATTAATCGATTAATATCAATTAATATATAATAATAGCTTATTTATTAAATATATATAATAATAATAATGAGAATTAATCGATCTTGATGTAAATATCAAACATTAATCGAGTTCTTTGTTCATGAGCTTCTTATCGAGCTTCATATCGAGTATGTTCATGAGCTTTAAACGATCATGCTCACGAACCTAATCGAGCCAAACGCATTGTTGTTCAAGCTTGTTTATTAATACATCGAGTATTTACGAAAGTGTTCAAGCTTGTTCAATTAACTAATTGAACGATCACGAACGAGCTCTTATCGAGCCGAGCCTCGAGCAGCTTGTTGAACGCTCAGTTCACTTGCAGACCTAAATCACAGGAAATGTCATAATTTGGACGTTAAATATTTTTTTCTGCCGCCATAACTATTCTATCATGCAGCAAATATAATATCTCAAAAACTAAGATGAAGTGAATTAGCTAAATGAGGCCTAAGCATGACTGCCACTCATGTTGGTGATTAAAAAAAAAAAAGTCCAACAAAGGCCGTGCATAAATCTTAAATCCAAATGCTGCACTTCCAATGGCAAACAGAATCTCCTTTAGCAGATGTTACAGAAATTAATGTAGAAATGTGCTTTTGGAGAAAATTATTCATCACAAGTAAACTAAAAATAACACAAAGATATGTGATTCGAGATTTAAGACGTTGGCTCCCATCGTGGAGACAAAAGTTGGGCATGTTAGACTGTTAGTTATCAGTTTTTCACAATTGCAATTAAATTTGTTCAGCTTCTTAAGAAAAATAACTTAACAATGCACTTATTTCATACAAATTACAGTATTATAATACAAATTAGAGCTACAGTACATGAGCTTAAGCTCAATCATGGCGGCCTAAGCCGACTCAACCAACATAGCCATGAAAAATTAGCATTTTTAAGCCAAGCAAACAGTTCGTACTGAAGGTGCACCATCCCTCCAAAGCTTAATTAATGAGGTTTTAGGCTTCATTGGTGATGACTTTCTTATTACTTCTTAAATCAACTTTCTAATATAAAAATTTTAATATTTGTACTAAAAAACTGTTTTAAGAAATAATAAGAAAGCCGTCCCAAACAAAACCTTAAGCTAGATTGAACACCAGTGGGGCACGAATTTTTGATTTTAAAATTACTTTCAATATTTTTCATTCGGAATTTGGTTTGACAATTGGTTTAAAAAAAATTAGAGTTGTTAATATAAAAATATAAAATTACCTTAAAAAAACTTTTAATCAAAAGCACCAGGTATAATTAAATAAAAATAAATATATTTTAATTATATAATAATATATTAAATAAATAAATAACAATTCAAACATGAAATTTTTAACTTACTTGAATAATTTGAATAAAAAATTAAGACACTGGCCTGTACAACTTGTACAATTATAATTTATTGTATTAATTTTATTAAAATTCCTATCAAAAGAAAAATAAAATAAAATAATCACAAATTATATAAAAATTTGCTACGTTTGCTCTTCCCCTCCGCTACTGTTTGTTCTTCGACTTCGCCATTGTTCGCTGCTCTTCGACTTCACCTCCTTCGTGTGACAGGTAGAGTTTTGAACGAGTCACTAAATAGCTTCTTCGTCTCCTTTGACGACACTCCTTCCTGTCGGATCCGAAATCACACATCGCCATTCTTTTGTTTGATCGAAAGTGACGACGATGATGGGAGCTTGCTCGTTGCGAACTACAAAGGTAGCTATCTTTCTTCCGTTGATGCGCTTGTTCGGCCAAATCCCATAAATCCTGCATCCCCCCCAAAGATTTCATTTGATTGCGAACTGTTCATATTTCGAAATCAAATTGAAATGGTTCAACCATTAGATTTGAAAATCAATTCTGTATCAACCAAGAGTGAAATAAATTGAACATTTTGTTAGACATTCATAATCGATTAAATTGAGTTTGTATTATATTTTTTGGTTTTAAATGAAAAATTATATATACAAAGAATCGACTTAGGTCTTGACTGATTCAGTTTAATATAGTTTAAATTGATTTGTTATTTAATTTGACTAAATTTATTGTAAATATTTGTTTTAAGTATCACAGATTTAAAGCCAAGGTTTTGTTTATAGTTGGTAAGGCCAAGGTATATTATGCATAGTTTATAGTTCAACTTTATTTATATTCTCTTAACCCCAAATTTCAATGATTGTCAAATAGTAAATATGCAATATTTGAATCCAAAACTAACCTTAATGAGCAAATGATCACTTTGTTTGTCTTAAACACTTCTATAAAGTTTTCAATTAAGGAGCCATTTGATTTAATAAAAAAGAACTAGTAAAAAAAAGTGTGTAAAAATAATACAAAGTATTTTAAGTAGATTGAAGTTATTTGAATCATTATAAAATAAATGTAGTAAATTTTTTGTTTGTTTGAAGTAAAATGACTACAACATAAAGTCCAAATTATGATGCATGATAATGGCAGGCGGCAACGATAGCTGGCGATGACGATAGGCTGCTGCAGTCAATGGCCGTGGTGGTGAGTAACGATAATGATAGGCGGAGACTGCACCGGCAATGTTAAAGAACTCATAATATATTTGGAATTTGATCAAATCTAACGATTTTTTAATACATCAAAACTAATCAAATCGGTGAATTCCATAATTTGAAATTTTACTATGTGTTTTGTTTACTTCAATATATTAAAAGATGCATATCATAATTATTTCACAAAATTTAAGCTAGATGCCAACTACTTAACGCAACCATTCACTTTTTTTATATATGTTTTGGGACCTGACAATGACAGTGCAAATATTCCAAATAAAAATATGTGTTTGGTTGAAGTAAACAAAACAACAATAATATCATGCCTTTATCGGCCTGCTACGTGAGGTCGACTGCAAGAATCTTTTTTCTCTATTGTTTCATATTATATATTAAAACCTCCTTTAAATATAATAAAAAAGGTAATCTCTAATACTTTTTAATAAAGTCTTTTGGATTAAAAGGGTGTAAAATATTTCAAATAGGGTTTTAAAAATATTTGTTTTTGGTTGATGTTGAGAGTAGATGAAAGAAATAAATTCAATCACCCAATCTTTTCAGCTTTCAGCTTAATCATAGTTTTAAAAACTTATATAAATCGAGCTTTTACAAATTTTAATTCAAAAGAAATAATTTCAATTAACACCTGCAAAGAAAATAAAATAACAAGAACATAAAGAATTTACATGGTTTGAGTTTTTACAAACTCTACATCCACGGGGCAGCATCGTTCATCATCTTTTATTCAAATATGTACAGAGAAAATATGATACAAGACTTGTATATACATAAAATTGCTTCTAAATATAGCAAACAACAGCTTATAATCAACTAAATCAAAAAATTAAAGAATGCTTATAACATTAAATAACCCAACTATTGAAATCTAATAACAGATTTTTACCAGTAGCCTCAAGAACTGATATAGCCGCAAGAAACAGATGCTAATGGCCTCAAATAACTCCACCAACAAAATTTAAAATAGATCTTAAAACAAAATAGCAACATGTGACTTCCGATCATAAGAAAAGAAAACAGAAATTTCGAGTAACAAGAACTAAATACCCAAATTGTGAGCAGCAAAGCAAGGTACCGACACTTTCTAACCTAAATATGAGAAATATACATGCATTTCAGCATATATTATAATATTGCAAATGAACAAGCTCATCTGGCATAAACCTAGCTTCCAACTGACCATCCTTTACAATTGCCTTTCTCAGAGAAGAAGAATAAGCTGAGGAGAACAAGAAGGGTTCACCTTCATATACACAGAAATCCAGTGATTTCAACTCCCCACTTCTTCTCTCTTACACAACAAGCCCAACATAGAGTTCGCCAAGCACTAGCCCTTTCTTGCTCTCAAACCTGAACCACAAGGAGCACAACCCATTTTCTTTTCAAAATGAATATCTCTTGTTTTTCTTGATAGATGAATATATAAAGAAGAAAACAAAAACCCACTTAACATGATAAGCAATGAATAAGATAAGACCAAAACCTGAAATAAAAGAATAGTCATAAAACTTAAAAGAAATATTTTCATCAAAATTAATTAACTGAATAATTAATTTCAATTAAAATTATTTTGCTTTAAATCACCTATATTAGCTGAACTAAACAAAAACAACAAGAACAACATCAAACCTTTATCCCAGATGTGGTTGGCTATATCACTCATTTTTCTTCATTTTATCCTATTTAGAGTTAAACTCTAATTCAAATCAAATAAAAAAAAAGTAATTTTTAATATTTTCTAACTAAGTTTTTTAAGGTATGTATCTACCTTTCTTAATATAAGCTGGATCTAATACATCTACTCTCATAACTGGGTTATCGAAAGATCAATATTTTATGTGAACAAATTATCTACGGTGACTCCCTCTAATTCTATCTACCACTGGATCTACTCCAACCTTTTCACATATAAAATCATTTTATGTTCTGTCTCTAAGTGGTTACACCCATTTTAATTCAAACCACATCGCCTCTAAATCAAAGCAGAAAATGTGGAACATTACAGCTTATTTACCCACCTGAAGCTACGAAAATTAGTAATGTTTTTCTAGTATGTTTTTTTTTTGGAGAAATTATGGGGCATAAGCCCTTGTATAACTATGAAAAAAGAGCAGAATTACAAGAGATTAAAAATTTTCATCCCAAGAAGTAGCTAAAAAGAAAACTGACCTAATCTGGGAGGAAAAGAAAAGAGAAACCTATACCACCCAATACAACCAATAGGAAAAATATGACTGTGGTCAAAAAGGAAGCAGCAAAAAAAATATATGGTGAGAAAAACAAAAGGACTCAGGCTGCAGCATAAGCATTAATGCGCCAACAAAGCAAAGCATAATCCATCAGATCGGATCAGAGAAGAAGCTCCCCGGGTTGCCAGCATGACCATCCAAGGGGAGGGTAGCTGCAGCAGTCATCATCGTCCTTCAAAAGACCCCCAAACGATTCGGATAAGCTGGTTGCCACAAGGGCCCTCCAGTTCTGAAAGATACCGACAGCAGCAGCAGGAAAAACAACATATCGAAGCCCATATGTAACTATAGCATTTCCATCAATTTGATCCCATGTTTCCACTTCAATACTTTAGAAAATACCGCACTTTTAATTTTCTGGCAAATCGTGGTAGAAGAAGCAAAAGAATTTCCAAATTTCCTATCATTCCTTTCTCTCCAAAGGTGATAAACCGCGCAGCAGATGATATATTGGTAGAAATGCTCAATCATAGGTGGGGCATCACTGTTGCATTCAAAAGCCTGAAGAATATTGGGTCTTAACAGTTGATGTTTCATCTTAGGAATGAGGGTAGTGATAACAGTAAAAGAGTAATCACATTCAAAAAAGAGGTGTGAAGCACATTCATGGTAATTAAAACAAAGCGGGCATCGAGGATCAACAGTAATACCCCTAGCCAGCAGAGCATCTGCGGTTTTTAGTCCTCCTAAGATGGCCATCCAACAGAAGGAGGAGTATCTAAGAGAGAAACGTTTATGCCAAATAAAGTGATGCCAGGTTACCATATTATCATTTCTGAATAAGTAATGGGTATAAGAGCTATGATTTTTTGCAATCCCATTATCCCAAAGAAGACAAGCATTACCACTGACTCCTACAGGAATCTGCATGAGAGATGACATAGAAGTAGTAGGTAAGTCAAGCGGCAGGTTCCAGCCATTTTCATTTAACAGTACAGAAAGCCTAGTATTATCAGGATAGTGATCCAGTAGAGGTTGCAAAGCAGATACATTCTTTAGCAAAGTGCCTTTATAATACCAGTGATCCCAATACAGGGAAATGGGGGCCATGTGAGCAACCTGAAAGCTATACTTATCAATAGCGGTTCCAGCCACACGACACAGGTTTTTCCAGAAAGATGAGGCTTTTGAGGCAGGCGGTTTCCAAGGGGAGACATATTTAGAAAGAAACCAAGAAGACAGTGGGCTACTGGTATTGTATAATCTCTCAATCAGGGAGCAGTTATAACTGAATTGAACAGAGAATAAGGAGGGAAGACCAATCCCACCATAGGCTTTCGGTTTATATGTGTTCTTCCATGAGATAATATGTAGTTTGCGTGCAGTAATTTCCCCAAAAAAGAGAAATTTAGCACAAAGTTTCTCAACTTTTGCTCTATTTTTTGTTCCGACAGACGGTTTGTACTTGTTTGCAAACTGTTGGAAATAGCTTTGCCCATACAGGTAAGAGATGATTCCCTTCTCAGCTCGAAGAGACACTCGGCCCTATTCCTATCTTGTATTTTTGTTTTATACGTCTTCTTAGTACTATCACACATGATTTGTTTGTAGCTTTTGGTGGTCGTCTTTTAAACGTGGTGTTGTTAGATGACTTTTTTTATTTAGTTTTTTATTCTTTGTTTTAATAGAAATACAATATTTTAATTTTCTTTAGCCCTTCTTTTTAATAGTTCTATTTCTTATAAAAATCACAACTATTATGTAATCAAAATTTATCAATTAAAAATGGGATGGTAGGGGTGTCAATTCGGATTGATGGGTTGGTTCGGATCGAACCCGAGTTGATCCGAATATAAACGGGTCAACCCGAATCCGACCCATTTTTATAAACGGGTCGAATATTTCAACCCGAACTTGACCCGTGTGGGTTGCCGGGTTGATACGACCCGACCCGGATTTAGGAGATTTGGCTGAAGAAGCCCGAGCCGAGCTCCTGTCGCTACTTTTAGTTCCTATTCAAAGCCGGTGGTGAAGCAGCAGCAGCAGGCAGAGTCGTGTTAAAAATTGACACCCATACTGGACTGGATGTTCAATTTCTTAAAAAAAAAACTTCCCCCCCCCCCCCCTTTTTTTTTAAATAAGGCCTTTAAATATATAGGTTTTTTATTTTAAATAACATAGGAAATTATGAGCTTAAAAAAAATACATGTAGTCAAATGAATAGACTACAGCCTTCGCTTCTGAAAAGATAAAGGTTCATTGTACAGGATTGCAAATGGCGCTAATCTTTAATGGAGAGCTTTCTTTAATTTCTAGTTATAGAAGTGAAGTGCAATGAACGACTCAGCGATCAATTGACAAAAAGAACTTTATGCCTTCAACAAGCAGATGAAACTCTTACTTTTGCCTCATAGGTCTTATCCTTTTGAATTTTCACTCAATAGGAAAGATGCAGAGCTAGAAAAAGAGAGAGAAGCTATGCTAGGGTTTTGTCTTTTCTCTCCTGTTTTGTTTTCCCTCTTCGCCGCCTTTGGGAGTTGAGACTCTCCCTCCGATGGAGGTCTCTCCCCACGATTTCCCTCCCCTCTCCTCCCCTTCGCGTGTGGGTCCTCTACCTCCACCTGTTGGCTCTTATGCCGACAACCTTACAACCCCGGCTTCCACTACTCCCGTATTCCCGATGTCATTCGTTTCTCCCTGTAAAAAGCTCACTTTCTCGTCGGATGACCTCTTCGAAGGCTCCTCCCTTTGGACGCTCTCTCTTGTTGGTTACTCGATTGGGCAACGACCCTACTACGAGCGGCTTCTTTCGGCTATGAAAAAGGTTTGGAAACTAAAAGGTTCGATGTCTCTACTCTCGCTTGCAGACGATTTTTTCTTGTTAAAATTTACTTCTGCTGAAGACATGGATATGGTTTGGTCGGGGCGGCCTTGGTTCTTATTGGGCAAGCCATTCATCTTACAACGTTGGTCCCCAAAGTTCAAGCCAGTGCGGGATGAGTAGGCTCCTATCCCCATCTGGGTTAAAATTATTGATCTCCCTCTTGCTCTATGGACTCCTTCTGGTATTTCTAAAATCGCTAGTTTCATTGGCATCCCGCTTTCGGTCGATTCTCTTACGGCGAAACGAACCCGTCTCACTTTTGCTAGGGTTTGTGTCCAAATCGGTAAGGACTCCTATTTTCTTGAGGATATTCCAATTCAGATTGATGGTGAAGATATGAATCTTAAAGTTGTTTACGATTGGAAGCCTTCTCAGTGTTAGGGCAGTGGATCTCTCTTCCATCCCTTTGCTCTCTGCCCTTCTAACCCAAACCCTAAACCCTTACTTCCCCCTCCCACCCGCCCTAGGGGTCAGAGCACCAGCCGGAATCCTTTCCCTAGGAAACATAATGCTTTTACTTCCAAGCCCCCTCCTCCTAATTCTTCTGTTGTGATGGCTCCTTCCCCCAATCCGATATCTCTGCTTGGCCCTGTTCCGCCCACAGTCAATACCAACATTCAATCCTCTGGCTTAAGTCTTAGCAAGATGGCTCCTCTTTCATCAGCTTTAGAGGCACCCCCTATCAATTCTCCCCCATCTCTCCGCCTCTTGTTCCTGCTTCTAACATTAATCATCCCAACCCCACTAAAACTTCTCCTCGGCTCAACCTTAACCTTCCAACTGAAATTTCCACCTCCTCAGATCATGCTTCTCATCCCTCCTGCCTTCCACCACCTATAATTCCCATTTACAATGCTTTTGCTACCCTTTTAGCAGATGATATCTCCTCTACCCCACAGCTCAATGACCCTCCTCCTTAGCCTGTTAAATTACCTGCTTCCTGTTTCTCTGATGAAGCTTCTTCCTCTTATGAACCTGAAAAATCCAAAGACCCGCAATCAGACAATAAAGGAAATGATAAACCTCCTAAACAGCCCAAAAAAAGGAAAGCCTAAATCCGTCAAAAAGGCACAAACTTCTCGGTCTTAATGTTCTGCACCCCTTTTGCTTGTTGGAACGTAAGGGGGTTTAATAACCCAGACAAAGTAAGATTTTGCAAAGACTTGGTTGGCACTTATAGCCTCAAATTATTATGCATTTTGGAAGCTAAAATTCAGTTACAGTCTTCTCTTGACCCTTGGTTTTCGTAAAACCACAAAGTTTTTGAGAATGAAGCTAGCTACAACAATTTTTGTTTCTCCTCCCCGGGTAGGATCTGGATTAAATGGAACAGAACCTGCGTTTCCTTCTCTCCCATTTTCACCTTTGCTCAGCTAATTCATGGAATTTTTTCAGCTGGCTCTGCTCCTCCTGTCTACCTTTCGGTTGTTTATGCTGCTAACAATTTTGTTGAAAGAAAAGAACTCTGGGGGGATCTTCTTAATCTTGTCCCTCCTAATAATCAACCTTGGATAATTTTGGGGGATTTCAATTACTGTAGGTTTGATTATGAGAAAGCAGGTGGTACTCCTATCCCCCCTAGCTCTTTAGGGGAGCTTTTCTATACCTGGTACAATCAAAGGGTGGATTATCCTATCCACATCAAGCTAGATCGTGTGTTGGTCAACTCGGCTCTTCTTAACTGTTTTCATTCTGCTTTCTATAAAGTGGCCCCTCCTGGGGGTTCTGATCATTCTCCTCTAATCTTCATGGATTCTTATGCTTATTCCCCCAAGGCCAGGTTTATGTTTAAAAATTTCTGGATAAGCATGGATGGTTTTTGGGATGAAGTTCTTAATGCTTTTGCCAGGCCGATTATGGGCATCCCCATCTCTTCATTCTACTATTGTCTCAAGGTCCTTAAAGGTTCTCTTAAGGCTATGAATTGGGCTTCTGCCAACTTCCTATCTAATTCTATTCTTGAGCTTAAAAACCTGCAAGGTATTTATTTGAATGACATCCAATCCCAACCTTTGGACCAATACTTAAACTCAAGACTTAAAATGGTTAATGATAATCTTGCATCCTTTCAATCTGCTTGGTCTTCTTGGGTTTCCCAAAGGGCTAAGGCTCATTGGCTTGCTAAGGGTGAGGATGATTTGGGCTTTCTCTACGCCCGTATTAGAGCGAGGAAAAACAGGAATGTCATTAGAGAAATCTCTATTGATCGTGGGCACTACTCTTCTCCTGCTGACATTTCTGACGCTATTATTCTGCATTTTCAAGATGTTTTCAATGCTTCTACCCCTGTTCTGTGGGATGATCCTGCCATCCCGCCGGGAAACCTGGTGCCTCAGCAATTCTGCACCTCCCTTATTGCTCCGGTGGCCGATGATGAAATTAAAGGGGTTGTTTTCTCTAGCAATCCCTCAGCTGCTCCTGGTCCTGATGGCTTCTCTTTTGAGTTCTATAGGAAAACTTGGCATTTGATTGGTCCTCATCTCTGTAGGGCTATTAAAAGTTTCTTCACCTCTGGTTTCTTACCTAGAGCTGCTAAGGCCACTTCCATTGCCCAAATTCCAAAAAAATCTCATGCAGATCACATATCAGATTTTAGACCCATCTCTCTATGCAATGTTTTCTATAAATTCGTGGCTAAATTACTGGCTAATAAATTGAAGGAGGTTTTACCTTATATTATCCATGACAGTCAAGGCGGTTTTATCTCCAAAAGAAACTCCTCTGACAATATTCTTCTTGCTTCTAAAATTTTGAGGGATTTCAAATCTGGGAGAAATTTCTTCTGTGCTAAATTGGACATCCGAAAAGCTTTTGACTCTTTATCCAGAGATTTTCTTTTGCATAGGCTGAGGATCAAAGGGTTCCTTAACACCTTTATTAAATGGATAAAAGGTTGCATATCTGACGTTTATTTTTCCATTTGTATCAATGGTTCTTTGGAGGGATTTTTTAAGTCTTCTTCTGGGCTTCGCCAGGGATGCCCTCTCTCCCCGCTTTTGTTTTGTATTGCTATGGATGGTCTCTCCTGCTGTCTCAAACCCACCTTCTTTTCTGGTGTTTCCTGTAATGGGGTTGAGATTAATCATCTTATGTTTGCAGATGTCCTTCTGGTTTTTGGGAATGCTGGACCGGAGAATGTCTCTAACCTTAAAAGTGCTTTATGCCGCTTTGCTGCTGCTTCCAACCTTCATGTCAATCCCTGCAAAAGCTCGATCATCTTTTCCAAAGATGCTCCCTCCTCTGTTGCTTGCATGGATCTATTGGGCATTCACCTTTCTTCTAATTTTATCACCTACCTGGGCATCGCTATCTCTCCAAGCCGACTGAATTTTTCTTACTTCCAACCCCTACTGAGCAAAATTTCTGCTCTACTTGAGGGTTGGAAAGTCAAATTTCTCTCTTTTGCAGGTAGATTACAATTTCTAAAGTTTACTATTGCAAACACGATTGCATATTGGATTCGGGGTGCTATTATACCTAAAGCTTGTCGGAATTACATATCCAAGCTGTGCTCTAAATTTCTATTACATGGGAACATTGGTGAACGAAAATTTCATTTAATTGCTTGGAATAACATTTCCAAGCCTAAGATTTATGGTGGTCTTGGCATTCTTTCTTTTGATGCTTATTATTTTGGCTCTACCTGCTCTTTTATTTGGCGGCTCTTAAAAATGAATTCTCTTGCTGGATCTTGGTTCAGAGAGAAATATGATTCTCCTTGGAAACCCCCTCCAAATTCTGCCTCCAAATTTTGGAAATTTATTCACTTTGTTGCCCAAAAGATTAAACCTCTTCTCAAACTTTCTGTTAGTCCTCGATGCAATTTCTCTTTCCTCGGGGATCCTTGGTTTTTCAGGGATAGCATTACGGGTAGCTTTACTGATACTAGATTGTCTCATTCCAAGGTGGGGGCTTATATTGTTAACGGGCTTTGGAACTTACCTGTTTTCCTTCCCCTTAATCTGTGCTTGGACATTTATAATATTGATATTATGGACAATGGAGCATTAACCTGGGATGGCTCTTCTCATCCCAAATTTAGGCATTTTACTAAAAATTTTTATGCTAATATGGTTGAGGTTCCCTGGCATAAATTCATTTGGCACAAAAAAGCTAACCTTAAATTTGCCTGCTATGATTGGATGGCTATTCTTGGAAAACTTAAAACTGCTGATGTTCTTATTCGGAAAGGAATGGATGTAACGGCTGGTTGTTCCTTTTGTATTGGCAATTTGGATTCACAGCATCATTTATTTTTTGACTGTGATTACACTTTCATGGTTCTTACGGCTCTACTTCCTGGGTTTGAAAGGTTTTTATTTAGGCCTAATCTTCACCAGGCCTACGATTTTTTGGATTCTGAATTCTCTTGTTCTAATTTGGAGAAAAACTTTTGTTTCTCTATCATTACCTGCACTGTTTATCATATATGGAGGGAGAGAAATAATCGTCGTTTCTCTAATACCTGGCTGTCTCCTGGGGCGGTGGTTGATGAGATTAAACACAACATTAGATGTAAAACCATTGGCTGGAAGCATGTGGATCTTCTCAAAGAAAAAATTTCAGGCATTTTTTTGAGTTCTGGCTGCTGTTTCTTTTAGATCATTTATTGGTTGGAGTTTTTTGGGGACGATGATGATCTGGGACCCCCTATCTGACTGGTTTATTCGTTGGTGGATTTCCTTGGATGGCCCTTGGCCTTGTCCCATTCTGTTTTTTGCTGGCCACCAGGAAAAAAATAATTCTGATGGTGGGCGGCTTTTTCCAGTCAATTGGTTGAATTCTGATGCATTCATGGGGTGTTCCCATTATGTCTGAGTCCTTTTCCTCCCCCCCCCCCTTTTTTTGTTGGGGTTTCCCTCTTTTCTCTTTACAGGTTTTTTATTTCTTACATGTAATCTTTTTACTTCTTAATATATGGGCTTTGGCCCCTAATTTTCCTAAAAAAAAAAATTCACTCAACTTTTCTCATTGATTAATCCAAGCAAGGATTTGGATCCTATTTTATTGTATCAATCAAGTTGAGTAAAGTTTGGTTGAATATATTAGTGGTCGAATTTTATTTTAAATAAAAAAAATCAAAATTTTGGAGTGATAAATCAATCATTCGTATTTATATATCACGTTTTTGGTTATTCAAGGGGTTTAAACCCAATATTCTAGAGTGTTATCATATGAGGAGTCTCCAAATTGGTAAGTATTATTTCTTGAATAAAAATTGTCATAATTAAATACATACATCAAAGCATAATTAATCATAATGATAATATCAGAGCATTCACTCATGAAATTTGATATATCATCAAAAAATTATCTTGACTAGCACAAATCTTGAGGCAAAATTAATTTGAAAATTTTCAAAATTAAATTTGGGATCATCTGAACTCTGATTTCAGTAAACTTATAGTCGAACTGAACATCTAGAAAATACGACCCCAATGACACCAAATTCAACTCAATTCGAGCCCAAATGAGTCCAAATCAAAGACCTGAAGCACATCTGGAAGGTTCAAACCATAATTTGGATTACCAAATGGTTTCCAAACGTCACATACTTATAATTAAATTGAGAGGCTCGACAAGATGAATCCAACAAGCCCAAGATCGCCAAATTCAGATATCACTAAGGCACTCAAATACTCGATAAACGGTCCAAGATTAAAGGAATCGATATAAGCCGTCCATTCAAACCACTCCCAAGTTAATGTCATCGAGTAACAAATAATTTCAAAAAGGTCAAATATCATTGGCGAATTCTATTGACATCTTCTCTATTAAACATTGATGCATTTCCTATAACTTCTTCTTCAAAGAAAGGTTATAACATAATCATCATTAGGCCTCCACTCAATTAAGATTATTAGTATGTCATTAAACTATTGACAAGGTACACTACTTTGACCCCTCCATCAGGTATGTCTAATATCCGCACACATCAGTATGGATGCATTGTAATTTTAATAGAATGCAACTTGACCATCGTCATCATCAGTGTGGACCTTCGAAAGGGCACAACAAAACACCGCCGCCCCGCGAGGGGAGACGGTATCTGGCTAATGGGAGGGCAGATTCGATCACACATACGATTAACCATTGAGGATAGCGGCTCTCACCAGCACACCTCGATGGATAATAGTATGTACGATCTAATCATTATCAATAGGTTTCCCCCACCCAATACATCAGCTCGAGTGGGATTTATTTGAAAAGTGGGATTCGGTTTCCCATGGACGCAAGCCTCTGTTGACCTCATTTTTGTATGAGCTCAGTAGGACCAATCCAGACCTTAGGATCTTTCCAATCCTTAGGATCAATCTTAACCCTAGGATCAATCTGATCTTAGATCAATCCAAACTTTAAGATCAATCCAAATTCAAATCAATTCTGACCCCAGATCAATACAATTTAAGACAAATCTAGATTCTAGGATTCTCCTAGACTTCATACCCTAGGATCTATTCTAGACCCTAGGATTCTGCCTGACTCTAGATCACATGATCCTCTTAGACCTTAGGATTCTCCTAGATCTATCTAGATCTTAGGATTCTTCTAGATCCTAAGACTATTCTAGATCCCAGGCCCTAGGACTTCCAGACCCTAAGATCTTCCTAGAAATCAAACTTTAGGATCTACTCTAGATCCTAAGATCCTTCTAGATCTTGAATCTTAGGATTTCTAGATCTTAGGATTCTTCTAGATTATAGGATTCTTCCAGACCCCAGATCATAGGATTTCCCTAGGACTTCTAGATTCTAGGATCTTCCCAGACTCCAGTCCCTAGGATCTATCCTAGACCCTAGGATTCCCTTAAGCTGATTTGGACCCTAGGATCTATTCTAAACCATAGGATTCCTCTAGATCAATCTAAGCTTCAATTCAATCTAAAATTAATTCAAATCCTATCATTCAAGCTCAAAATCCAATTCAAAACCAGATTTCCAGATTCAAATCCAAGGCTAAAGGTCTAAGTCCTTAAAGCCTTTTCTAGTGAATTTTTGAACACCTCAAAACCCTATCAAATGACCTCTGATTCAAGATCTATCAGTTCCACATTGATGTGACAAGTCTCTAGAGGCAACCCTCCAAATTTGAGCTCATTCTGAGGTCTCTAACCTCAGAAACTAAATTGAAATCCAAAGGCTATAAAACCTTCAAATATTTACAGTCTATGCCACTAGACCTACCACCCAGTGGATTTTGACCCTGGAATTTTCTTCAAAGCCTCCAATCACCTCCAGACCCTTGATTATGACCCATTGAGCATTAAACTGCATTTTGTTGGACTCAATTTGACCCCCAGTTGACCAGGGGTCAAAATGACCAAAATACCCTAATGGGGTGTGAATAGTCACTTTGGTCAAATGAGCTCCAAATCAAATGTAGTCACTTCCAGCAAATTTCAAATGTCAAACCAAACCCATTGAACTCAGAACCAGCCCCTGGGTCAACCTGGTTGACCAAGTCAACCAAGTTGACCTAGAGGCCCCTTTAGGGTCAAAACAGTTCATTCTGACCAAATGACCTCCCCAGACCTTGGGACCACCTCCATTGGTCTCCAAATATCATTTCAAATCTGTTGAACCCATTTTCAGACCCTGGACCCACCTGGTTGACCAAGTCAACCAGGGTTGACCTAAAAGGCCCATTAAAGGCTTAAATAGGTCATTTTGACCAAATAACTTCCCCAAACCTTGGGACCACCACCAATAGGCTCAGAATGTCATTCTGAACTGGTTGGACCCAATCCCTAACCCTGGGTCAACCTGGTTGACCAAGTCAACACAGTTGACCCATTAGGCCCATTAAGGGTCTAAATAGGTCATTTGACCCAAATGACCTATTTGATCCTAAAACCACTTCTACCAGACTCTAAACACCATATTAAATTAGTTCAACCCAAACCCAGACCTTGGGTCAACCTGGTTGACCAAGTCAACCTAGATTGACCCAAAATCCCCTTTAAAGCTTTAATGGATTATTCCAACCCATTTGATCTACCAAACCCCTCTCAAGCCTCTAATCAACTCCAAATCATAACCTAAATCCTTTTGATCATGGGCCATTCAAACCCAATTTAAGTTAACCAATTCAATTCTTTAGAATTTGGTCAAATCCATTCAAATTTCCTACACCATTTCAAAACCCAACCCCTTTGACTTGATGTTCATTCTAAATCACTCCTTAGTGATACTTGGCTGCCACCTCAGCTTCCCATTGACTGTTGACTGGTTAACTTGGTCAAGAAGAGGGCAAGAGAGTGTTTAAGTGGTCAAATTTTTTTCTAAACCCACTCCAAACTATTCTATCCCTCTCCAACTCATTCAATAGCACCCAAGGTTCTCTCTTACTGCCACCTCAGCAGTCCAAGTGGCCTTGGACTAGTCAAACAGTCAAAGCAAGGTATTAGAGTGGTCAAAGATGGTCAAAATCCATCTTAGACCTAATCCACTCCTCCCTAATCCCCTCCAGCAGCTTTAAACTACTCTAGAATATTCCTAGACTCCCTCTCAACCTTCAAATTTTGATCAAACGGACCTAAGCATCCCCACATGCTTGTATGAGGACAAGGACACCTTTCCACCTAGGATGTCCTTGTGTCCTTTGATGCTTCTGCTCCCACCTACTCCCTAGACAGGTGGCAACATCCTAGTAAGCCCTTGAGTCGATCCCAGCCATCCAAACGACCTGGGAATGTTTGAATAGGGAAAAACACCCTATTGAGCTCTCATTCAAACCCAATCTCTCTCTCTCTCTTCAAAAGCCGCCCTAGACCTCAACCTCTACTCCATTGAGCTCTAGAGAGATCCAACTTCCCATCGAAATTTCTCCTGTCAAATCCCGTCGGCGAGTGGATTCCGGCGAACCGAGACCTTACTCCGTTCAAGGCTCGTAGAGGTCGATCCAGGCATTTTCAAGCTCGGATTTCTTCAACAAATTTGAGCGTGGACAGACAATAAATTCAGAGAAATAAAAATCGATCCAAACGAACGGTTAGATCTCTCAAAAATCTCAACCCTAGCTCAAACCACCTATTTCAAATTAGCTTTTTAAAAAGCACTTTTAAATCAAAACAAACACGTCCACATTGCTTCTGTTCATCATCTCAATTTATGTTTTAAATTTCATGTCATTTGATTGAGTGAGCTGAGAGAACGAGGCGATAAACGTGTTTAGGGTTCATTTCGCTGCTAATTTGAACCATACGAAATATTAGCCGTTGATCTTCTGATCAACGGATGATATTCCGCCTTTCCATAGTTCGATCCTGCGTGTATCAGTGGCTGAGGTTCAAATCTTGGCCCGGCTTGATCTCGATCGTCTATTCCATATAGCGCGAGATCAAGCGGTTCTCGTCCACCGCTTACGTGGATAAGTGGGTAGCCGCGTGGGCCCCACCAGTGCGAATCATTGTCTAATGATTGCACCCCGCAATCATTAAGCCGCCACCTCCGCGTTTTGCTTAGACGAATCAGAGACTGCCACGCGTACACGTCCGCCGCTGGCAATCATTGGCTACCTTTTGTGGTGGCCAATGGAGTGCTGCCACGTGGCATTTCTTTTAAAATTTTTTTTATTTGTTTAATTACCTTTTTTTTAGTATATTCTTAATTAAACATTATTTAATTAATAAAAAAATTTTAAATTAAGTATTAAATATCAATTAACAGAAAATTAGGTGTTTTAATTTGAAATTATTATCAATTAAAAATATTAAATTTTCTTTAGGATTAGTTTAAATATTAATTATTAATTATTTTTAAACTAATATTTATTTAGAAATAATTAAAATTTTGATTGAAATTTAAAATCAAATTTTATTTTAAAATATAGTTTAATATTTTTTATGAATACTTAATTTACATTCACCTTAAAATTTCATTTAACTTAAAATTCAATTTAGTTTAATACATATTGTATGCATTAAATAATTAAAAAAAAATATTAAACATTTAAGTAATATTTAATTATTACAAATCCAAAAATTAATCAACGATTATTTAAAATAAATTAAAATTTCAAAAAAAAATTTAACTTAATTTTAAAATTCCAGTCAAATTTAAAATTTAATTTAATTCAATTCAATATTCATTTTAAATGTTAATTAATATTTTTTTATTTAAATACATTAATTAACCTTAAAGTTTAAGAATTCAAATAAAATTCAAATTAAATGATAAAAATATAAATAATATCTCAAAATTCTTAGAATTCTGAACCTTTTAATTTAAAATTAATTTTAAGATTTAAAACTTTAATTATTTCAAATAATTTGAATTATCTTAAATTTTTTTTATATTTAATTAATGTTATATTGAATATTATATTAAGTATTTTCAAGATTTAAAAATTTATTTTCAAAGTTGAGTGGTGGATCTCTCATTTAAATTTTAAATTTATTTTAATGATATTTTAAGTATTCTAAATTTAAAATTTATATTCATATATATAGGTTATATATGTAAGAGCTTATACTTTGAAGTTTATTTTAAAGTTATATTTATCTTAAATCTTTAATATATTTGAGAGATCCCTTGGAATTTTAAATCTAAATTGAGCAAGTTTGAACATGATTAATGTGGAGTGATGAATAATTAATGGATAATTAATTTGCTAATTATTCATTGATTATCTTTTGATTAATTAAATTATGTTTTATCCATATATACTTAGGATGCACACACATGCACTTAGCTTAAGCTATCCTAGATTTAGGATTTGTTTGTGTTTATGTATATGCATCTTATATATGTTAGTCAAGGGTTAGCAAAACTTTGATTCAAACCCATTGAACTTAATGACATCATTAAGGACAATAATTAAGGATTTATTTAGAGAACTTAGAATATTTCCAAAAATTAGGATTCAATGCCAATAGACTTGAAACTTTGAACACTTGAACATAGTGACACTCTCAGCTCTAGGAACATACCCCACTGAATTTTGAAGTCATTAAGCCCCTTAATCACCTTAATCAAACTTAAACCTTAATTAAGCCTTTAAAAATTCCAAAAATTATAATAAATCAAATTTAAATCCAAAAAATACATATAATACCTCAAACTGACCAGAATTAAACCCTTAATCAATGAAAAATAAAAGCCCCTTGACTGGACTTCAAAATTAAGTTTAATTTAGGTTTAATGGAAATCTGAGATTTAATTAAATTAATTAATTAAAAATAATTAAAAATTCCAAAAAATTTCCAAACACTTGGAAATCACTCCTTAGGTCATTCCTGACCTTTGGAGTTGATTTCAAGAAGTTTGGAGGTCATTTGGATCCAAATCACAAAAAGGCTCTCTAATTAAATAATTTAAATAATTCAATAAATACTCAAAACTTCAAAAATTCATAACTAATTCAAATAAACTCCAAATTGAGCAAACTCAAAGGCATACAACTCATAATAAGGTCTAATATTTATAAAAAATGTTAAGTTTCTAGAAATCAATCAATTTTAAAAAAGTCAACTTTTGGTCAAACTTAGTTCAAATTTAAGTTAAAACTTCAAACCGTCATAATAAAATGTAGAAAAATCCAATTTCAGTGTACTTACTGTCTAACTGATCGTATTAAGATCTAGTATTTTAATAAAATATTAAATTTCTAGAAAACCCTTTAAATTAAAAAGTCAACTTTTAACCCCTTAATTAAATCATTAAAATAATCCAGAAAATCCCAAAATTCAATAATTATCAAAAATTCCAGAAAATATTAATTTGAACTTAAAACCAGTAACCAACTAACTTTAATTAAAATTTAATCAACTTTCAAACATTAATCAAACTCAAATCATTTAATTATATCGGGTACCACTGGGTAACTCAGGCCTACGAGGCTATTAAATTAGCCCCAAGGAAGGTGAAATAAACTTCACGGCCTCAGTGTGAAACAAACGTGGTATCCCACAAATAATTGAATTTAACTTTAAAATCAATTTCAAGTCATTAATATTTAAATTTAAATTAAATCTCCCTTAAGCCTTTCAACCAACCAGAACTTTAAACAACTTCAATCAAATTATCCTATTTAGGACATATCAAAACCACACAGCCTACCTCACACACTTTAGATGGTTTGCTAGGACAACCAACTCTAGTCTTAGACTAGGCCGGTGTTTACTTTTCTGCTACTTGCGTGTGTCGAGTTTTTCGTGGTTTTCATTGCATGCTGGTTGCTAGATTTAAGTAATTGTTGTTGATATGATTGTTTATTTATTTACCGCACTCTGAGTTGATTGATTGTACGTTAGATCTACCCCTAGGTTAGGGATGTTTTGTACTAATCTAATCTTATGCGGGTGGCCATGCTCATACAGGGCATAAATTAAAGGGGCAAAAATCATTAATATTAAAATTGCACAGGTGCTCCAAAAAACTGCTTAAGTCCCCCTTTAAATCAAAAAGAGCATGGCCAAGTTTGGCTGTGATTGAGCATTTAAATTTTAATATATTAACTGCTTGGGATGTCAAATATAAACTGCTGATTATTAAGATAACCCTGCAGGTTGTTGAGTCTAGATTTTTAATTTTAATTGATATAATTTGATTTAAATTGAGTTGTAAATTATTTAAAGTGCTTTGAGATTGAGATGTTTACACATCCAATTTGGAATCCAAAGAGAAAGGAATATCTCTTAGGAGAGAGTTCCTATCCATTTGGAGATTCAAATTAGGATGAATTTCAAATATCCAAAGAGAAAAGATAACACCCCTATTCAGGGGGAGTTTCCTTTCATTTGGATATCTAGACCCGACGATCCAAGGAGTTCCAAGAAGACGAAGAGGTGAAGAATGAGAAGAATCTCAAATCTCAAAGTCACTTGAGTCTTAGGAGTAGAATCCGGGTTGTAGTCAGTGGTACCCGGCCACTTTACTTTCCTGCAGACCCTGGGTTGTATAATTAAGGGCACTTGCCTATGGACTTTCATTTTAAATATTTATTTAATTATTTAATTAATTTAATTGATGTGTTGATTGCGATTAAGGACCAGCATGCTTTTAGTAGTTTGTTTGGCGCTCTTGCATGTCGATTTTGATTTAACTTGGAATCCGATCGGAGGCTCGTGAGGGTACGGTCAAACACTTTTTCTACTTAAACAAAAATTAAAAAAATTTAAGCTTAGATAGAAACTCTAACGCTCTTAAGAAGTAAGCCCGGACTCGCCGGGAGTTTTTCATGCATTCATATTAACTTTTCTCTACCTTGTTAGGCACCTCCCCGCCTGCGGGTTCTGGCAGACCACCTGATATATTAGGGTGCAGTTCTGTCCAAGGGGATGTTGTGCAATCTCTAGGATAAAATCTATTTTAAGCCTGATTTTAAAACTGCTTCATATTGATTTAAGCATTTTATCGAGTCAATTAGCATGCATTGCATTAGATACAAATAAAAAAAATTTAAGTCTAAATCTTAATTGCATTTCTAGCTTAAGCATTTAACCCAACATATGTTAAGGGGTCAATTAGGATCTGCTCTAGATGTCGACCCCAATTCTTTAAACCAATCTTAATCAATGTTTCTACCACTCTTACATAATTGACTTGACTCATAGTTTTAAATCATTTAGGTGGTTTAGCTGGCTCCCCAATCCAGGCCGGGGTAAGTCCAGGATTGCACTGTATTAGCTAGGTTCTGGGTCATTGATTCTCAGTACCCATTTTAGACTTAAGTTCTGAGGCAAATCTCTAATCTTAAGACCTCAACCTTCCGGGAATCTAATTCCCAGTTTCTAATAAAATTGATCACTCAAACATTAAAAATCTCTTTCAATCTAATTCAAGCCCAACACTTAGGATAGTTTGAGGTGTTTCTGAAGTAATTCAGAATCTCAAAACACCTCCTACCCTTCTTCCTTTGACTCCAGAAATAACTGTTTAAATTTGATCCAGTCCCTATTGAATTTCCAGTCCCTGAACCTTCTTTTATATCAATCTTTGAATTCTTAAATAAAATTCGTATCGCTATTTTAATCGAGAGTATTCATAGGAAATTTTCTGGTTTCCTACGATGTAATTAACTACGAGGGCTTACGCTCGTAGGAGATTTAGAAACCCATACCTAATTTTTAAAATCAAATTTTCAAAACTTTTAATTAATTACCTTTAGGAAATCAAACAAAAAAATGGCGATCGTTATTTTTATATTCAAACTATTGATAATGATTGATATCTTCTTTCTGCGGATAGATATGTCAATTATAATAATAGTTCTGATTATGAAATTAATGATCCATATATTCAAATTAGTATAGTCAAACAGTTGATTAAACATCATTTTGATCCTTTGAGATCATATGTTGTTTCTCCTTGAATTTGATTGTGATAATCAGGATAAATCAAGATTTATAATTTGAACCTATTAGGGAACGATATGTTCACCTTTCGAGGTGATATATCATTCATAATAAGTGTTCGATTATAAAATTTAAATTCCAGAAATTAAATATTTCCCAAAGAAAATTAAATCTTTTTCAAAACTATATTTTTCAATCAAAATAGCCTCCATAGTTAATTACATCTCAAGTCGGGGCCTGAGAATACTCTCGATTAAGGATTCTACATTATACTTTCAAATGAGATTGGCACATAGGGCGAAGACTAGGAAATCCTACTCAAAGGGAAAGAAAGGTTCAACTGGGCTTAGTCAACATGCACGACTCAGATCAACATCCGGAGGGACTAAGGTAGTGAGAAGAAACTGGAGAAAATAAATAAATCATGTACTTGAAGCATACATGAGAGAAGGATGGAGGTGACATCATCCATGTGACGTAGATAGGTAGGGTTTATAGTCTCTAGACGATAGGAGACTTACTTACTGATGAGGCATACTATGAAATAATAGTAGCCTTGAATCCTAAATCTAATGGGTTTAGTGTTCTACACACAATACCAACACCCGTGTCCTAGCTAATGCAATGCAAATCCTGGACTTACCCCGACCTGGATTAGGGAGCCAGCTAACCACTTAGTCGTATAAAATCCATGCTGTCCAGTCATTTATGAAAGATGGGTGGGTAGGTTATAGTTCTTGAAAATAGGACCGATGTCTAGAGGATTTCCTAATTGGCCCCAGACTTATGTTGGGTGAATACTTCTAGAGCTGATGAAATTAAAATTTTAATTTAATTGATTTCTAATGCAATGCATGCTGGTTAAAGTATCCAAATCAGATATACACAGGATTTAAAAAAAAGGCTTATGAAAATAATTTTTAGAATTAGATTGGGCCTCCCCAGGTCCGGTACCTCATCCTCATAGGTCAGATTATCTAGACTCTACCCGCGGGTGGAGAAGTGTCTTATAGAAGGAGAGAGAGAAATACAATAATATGCATGTGACCCCAGACGATTTCGGTAGTTCCCTAGATCGTTAGGTTGCTAAATTATTTAAACCTTAAAATTTTAAATATTAGTTATGAGTAGAAAATATTTTAATCCTTAGAGAGCCTAAAGAAATCCAGGCTAAAATAAAAGCGGCATGCAGATCGCCAATAAACTAAAAAAATCAAACCCTAGAGGCACACAATCATAAATAAAATACATTAAAATTATCTAAACTAATTAATAAATGTCCATAGGCCAACTGCCCTTAATTACAAACCAGAGTCTGCAGAAAATAAAGTGGTCGGGCACCACTGCCTACAACCTGAATTTCTAATCCTATAATAGACGCAAGTAATTTTGAGTGGGATACTCTGGATCTTCTATTCCTTGGACTCCTTGGATCTCAGCTTCCTTGGACTCCTTGGATCTCAGCTTCTTTGGACTCCTTGGGTAGTTGAATGATCCAAATTTAGATTTCCAAATAGAAAAGGACTATTCTCATATTGGGTGTCCTTTCCCCTTTGGAATCCAATCTTTAGATTCTTGTATTCCCACTCAAAATTCACTTTCACAACTCAATACCAGATTACAAATGATTTATATTAATAGAAAGCAGTAAATCTAGACTCTCTTGCAAGGTTATCCTAATAAAAATCATCCCAAGTAATTTATATATCACAAACAGTTTATATAAAATAACGATACTCATCATAACCATGCCTGACCATGCTCTTAGTTATTTTGAGGACTAAGCAAGCTCTCGAGCACCTGTAGCAATTTATAATGATGATTTTATTTAGCCCTCATTTATTTAGGGGGGTTGAGCAATTTTTGAAGCACCTGCATAAAAAAATGTCAGTCTTTAAATCATGATTATTGCCCCCCTTTTATCTAGTGCTGCATGAGCATGGCCACCTGCAGAAAATATCATTAGTATCAAAATCGATCCTAACCTATGGGTAGTCTATCGTGCAATTACATCAAATCCTAGAGTGCAGTAAAAGTAAGCAAACACACCAACAGTTCAATCACAACATGCAGTGAAAACCCAGAAATGCTCGGCACACAGCAGGAAAAGTAAACACCGGACTAGCCTAAGTCTAGAAGTGGTGCCCTAACAAATAATCTAAGTGTGTGTGAAAAGTTGTGTAGCTGAGATAGATCCTAAGTTGGGTAGTTAGTTGAAGTTATCTAATGTCCAAGTTTGTTGCAAGTCTGGAAGAAAAGTTTAGGTTTGAGTTTGGGTATTAATATATTAAAGATCAAATTAGGTATATTTTAGTAGTTCGATGATTACTACCTTTATTTCATAGTGAGGCCATGAAGTTTATTTCACCTTCCTTGGGGCTAAGTCGATAGCCTCGTAGGCCTGGGTTACCTAGTAGCAACCATGGGTTAGTTAGGCTGATTTAGTTGGTTGAAGATTAAAAGGAAGGGGGCATATTAATTTATTATTATCATATTAGTATGCTGGTTTTAGCTTAAGGGGAATATTTTTTTAAATTTAAGTTGAGCCAGTAGTTTTCAAGAGGTTCAGGGTCCACCTAAACACTAGGCTAAGGGGTCCAAAATTGACTTTTTGATTAAAATGCCTTTGTGGATAGTTAATATTTTTATAAAATAGTAGACCTTAGCCCGATCAGTTAGCCTGTAAGCATACCCAATTTGGATTCTTCTATCCAAAGTTATGAATTTCCGAAGTTTTGGTTTCGTTTTGAATTAAGTTTGACCGGATTGTTGACTTTTTGATTTAAGTTGATTTCTGGAATTTTAACATTTTTAATAAATACTAAGCCCTAGTGTGAGTTGAATGCCTTTTGAATTTGTACAATTTGGAGTTTTTTATAATTAGTTATGAATTTTCAAAGTTCAGGTTATTTAATGAATTATTGAAATTATTTAATTAAAGGACTGTTTTTGAGATTTTGGTCCAAATCAGTCCCAAACTGCTTGGAATCACCCCAAAAGGTCAGGAATGATCCAAAGAAGTGTTCCCAAGTGTTTGGGAAAAATTTGGAATTTTTAATTATTTAATTTAATTAAAAGGTGATTTTTAATCAAAATTAAATTAAAATTCAGATTGAGGCCCAATCAAGGGGCTTTTAATTTTCATGGATTAATGACTAAATTCTGAAGAGTTTGATATATTATGGGTATTTTTATAATTTAAAATGAATTTATTAGAATTTTCTGAAGTTATCGGGTCCTAATTAAAGGGCAAATTAGGGTTGACCAATTAAGGGGTTTATTGCGTCCTAAAAATTCCTAGAAAATTTTGAGGAGTTTAAAATGTCACTAAGTTTAAGTGTTTCAAATTTCAAGTTATTTGGGGTTCTACCCTAATTCCTGGAATTTTTCTAGATTTGCTAGACAGGTCCTCAATTATTATCCTTAAGGTGTCACTATGTTGCATAGGTCTTGAATAAGTGTTTGAGACTAACCCTTTGGGTAACATAAAGGTAAATACAATGCAAACATAAACACACCATGTCCTTAGATCTAGGAGAGCTTAAACTAAGTGTTTGTGCAACCTACACATGTAAAAGATGATAAAATAAATTAATAAGTGCGCTTAATAATGCGATTAGTGAATGATTGGAGCTTAATCATTCACTAATCTCTACCCCATGAATGCTATCTATATTCTCAAGCCAAGTTTAAAATTTCAAGTAGTGAATTTCCCCAAAATTAGGTTGATTTAATACTATATAATTTTAAAATAGTTTTCAAATACATGTAATAAGCATATAGATTTTAAAAAATAATATAATAAAAAAAATAACCCAATTTATAAGCATACATAAATATAGGGGAGATCCACTGGTCAATCCAGCAAGGCTCAAAAAGGGTTTAAAAATAATTTTATAATTTTAAAATATTTAATAAAATAATTATTTATATATTATTTAAATAACCAAATAAATCGATAATACAAAAATCAATCAAAAAAATAAATTTTAGTTTCTGTAAATAATTTTAAATTAAAATTCATAATTTTTTGAAAATTTTGAGGTATTATACGTCAAAATCCGATTTAAAACGAATTAGATATGAATTTTTGAAGTTTAATGTATTTAAAACAAGTATTTTTAAATAATTTTTAAATAATTAATATTTAAAAATAATTATTAAATTAAATTAAATTAAGTATTAAAGTTTCTGAAATTTAAAGTAATTTAATAAAAATAATTTTTATAAGTTTTGAAAAATAAATGAATTTTGAATTAATTAATTATTGATTAAATAATCTAAGTAATTACTTAATTATAATAATCTAAAATGGGAAAAATATTTATTAATTAAAAAAATAAATAACAAAAATAATTATCTAATTTTGAAAATAATTTAATAAAATTATTTATTATAAATTTGGAAAGATATTTAAATTTTAAATTAATTAATCATTAATTAAATAATTTAAGTAATTAAGGAAAGTATTTAAAATAAGGTATATTTATTAAATTTAAAAGAGTAAATAAATAAATAAATAAATAAAATATCTGATATGTTAACATAATTGGAATAAGAGATTCTTTATAAATTTGAAAAGTAATTTAATTTTAAATCAATTAATTATTAATTAAGTAAATTAGGTAATTAATAATTAAAGAAAGTATTTAAAATAGGAAATATTTATTAAAAATAAAAAAATTAAATAAATTAAAAAAAATTATCTGATTTTGAAATAATTTAGTAAAATTATTTTTTATAAATTTAGAAAGTAATTAAATTTTAAATCAATTAATTATTAACTAAGTAATTTAAGTAGTTAATAAATTAAAATAATTTAAAAAATAGGAAAAATTATTAATAATTTGAATTAAATAATAAAAAAATAATAATTTTTTTATTTTAAAATAATTTAATGAGAAAATAATTTTTATAAATTTAGAAAATTTTTAAATTTTGAATTAAATAATTACCAATTAAGTAATTGAGGTAATTAATCAATTAGAATAATTTAAAAAAAAAGTAATTTTTAATTCAAATTAAATAATAAAAATAATAATAATTTTTTGATTTCAAAATAATTTGATGAGAAAATAATTTTTATAAATTTAGAAAGTATTTAAATTTTAAATTAATTAATGACTAATTAAGTAATTTAGGTAATTAATCAATTAGAATAATTTAAAAAAGAAAGGTAATTATTAATGCAAATTAAATAAAAATAATAATAATAATTTTTTGATTTCAAAATAATTTGATGAGAAAATAATTTTTTAAATTTAGAAATTATTTAAATTTTGAATTAAATAATTACTAATTAAGTAATTTAGATAATTAATCAATTAGAATAATTTAAAAAATAAAAGTAATTATTAATTCGACTTTAAATAATAAAAATAATAATTTTTCTGATATTTCAAAATAATTAATGAAAAAAATATTTTTTAAAAATTTTAAAAAGTAATTAATTAATTATTGATTAAATATTAAGACATTTAAACAATTAACTAATTAAGAATTACTTAAAATAATATATTTTAATACAATTTCAAAATTAAATTATTAAAAGTAATAATAAAATTTTTCTTATTTTTATTTATTTATTTTAAAATAAAATATATAAAGAAATATTTATTATTATCATTTTAAAAGTATTTAATAATTATTAGTATTAATTAAATGTTTAGATTTTAAGTAATTAAAACTATTTTAAATAATAATAAATATAATATAAAATAGATTTAATTTTAAATTAATATATTTTAAAATAATTATTAAATTATTTTAAATATATTTTACAAAAAAAGTATTTAGTTTTAATAAAATATAAAAAGTAAAAAAAAGAAAGAAAAAAAAAAAACAATGACTCAAAATGAATTCCATAACCCTAAAACGAAAAACAAAAAGAAAAAAAAAGATTTCTTTCTCAAGGATGGCTCTATTGATTTTGATGAAATTGTAAACATAGATTAAGAACATGAACAAAAGTCATGGGGAGGTATTTGAAAGCTCTAAAAAGCGCTTATTAGAAAGATGTACGGATCTAAGTATAGTAGCCTAGATCTAAAGTTTTTTTTTTTTTAGAAATTCTTACCGTTAGGTCTTCAAGATCTTTAAACGGTTGAGCTTTTAGATTGTCCTCGTATATTCCTCTAGTTGAACTCGAGCTCCAATTCGTCTTAGATCGGACGATAGAAGCTTTGGAAGGGGAATAGACTCGGGTCGCCGGAGATCTCGCGACCGACAAAGTTTTAGCAACAAATTTGAGTGGAGGAAGATGAGGAGATGTTGGAAGAGCTCTCACACTAAGAAAATTAGGGTTGAGAGCGGCTAGGAAAAAGAAAAAAAAGCAAGCCCCCTTTATGAAGCCCTAAAAGAGTATTTAAATGATTAAGGCCTTAGATCTACGGCTAGGATTCATCCTAAGGTTAATTAAGAGGGAATTAAGGTGATTTAATTAGCTGTCCATTTGATTGCTTGATTTAGGAATAAATTTAAGCTCATGAGAATGAAAATAAATAAATAAATAAATTAATTAATTAATTAAATTAAGCATATTAGATTAAAATCAAGCTTACAATTAGATCCGATTCGGGTCAATTTGGGATTCAATTTGATTTACTAAAATTAACCCAATTAAATTTAAATAAAATGAAGACTCAAATCAAATTAATCTCGACGGGGCTAAGGCAAACAATCGGGCTCAATCGGACACGGTCGAGTCTTCTTTGACTCAATTCAAGCTAATTCGAGCTCGAATTGGACTCGACGGGGCTTGATTAAATTAATTAAAGGCCATCGAGGGCACTCGAATGAAAATAGAGGTCAACAATCAGCCCTTCGCCTGATGTCCGTCGTCGGTCCTTCACTTCATATCAGTCATCATCGACTATTATTAGCAGCACACTCTCTAACTATCTCATTCAGCTCTCCACCTGACCATCGATCAACATCAACCTTCCACTAAATCATCGATCGCCATCGGACTTCTGCTCAAGCAACATCAAAATTCTCCACATCTATTGAGAATAACTGGTTCTCCTCCCTTATACTATTACGGTCAGATCTTCTCAAATCATCACCGCATGCAAGAGGGAGTTGATCTTCATTTGTCAAGGGCAGTCTACTAAAGAGAGTAAATTCTCATTGTGACTTCTTCTACACAAAAAAGAGGCATTGAAGCTTAATAGGGGATGTCACCTATCTCAAACAATGAAATGCCTCTAATATAAGAAGAAAATCAGAGGAGAAGAAAATGAAATGAGAAGAAAGCTCCTTCTACACTAAAGAGGGGCACTGAATTTGAATATGGAATGCCATCCATCAAAAATAGTGGAAGACCTCTAGAGTAAGAAGAAAAATATGGGAAAAAGAAATGGGAAGACTTAAAACTCTAACATCTACACAAGAGATGGACACTTGTGCTTGATAGGGGATGCCACCTATTCAAGATTGTGAAATGCCTAAACTGTAAGAAATTAGAGAAAGAAGAGAAAAGGAGAATATAAGCAATTTTTTCTTTGCCTGAGGAGGCTATTTCAAAAAGATTCCAAGAATATTATAGAAATAAGAATATTCTGAGAATAAATAAGAAAAACAAAAAGAAAAAAAAATCTCTTTAAAAAAAGGAAGGAAAAAAATTCTCTCTTTAAAAAAAAATAAGCATATCAATTTTTTATTTATTAGAAAAAAAACACAAAAAGTCTCTCTTTTTACTTCAAAAATATTCATGGGCCCCACCCACAAAAATAAAAAAAGCAAAGCTAACCCACTTGAATATATATATATATATATATATATATATATATATAAAGCGGTCAAGCTGCCGCCCCAAGAGCCGCAGAACCGCTTGAAGTGGCTCTTGATAAAAAAAAAAAAATCGACTACCAAAACGGCTCCCGCAAAGGACCGTAGAGACGCGAGGTGAGATAAGCTCTGCTAGGGTTTCGTTTTGCCCTACCTCTGACTGCCGGCGGCTTCCAGCCGGGGGATTTCTCCCCCCATGGCTGACATGGACTTCCCACCACTCCCTTCCTCCTCCACCCTCACACAACACCCTGCCTCCTCCGTCCTTCCCCTCTGGAAGAACCTAATAACCGCCACCCCCCAAATTTCCTCTGATTTCTCCCACTCCCTCTCCTTTGTTCCCTCGCATAACCACACTGCTCTTTTCACCAGCGATCAATTCAACGCGGGTGCTCCTGAATGGTCCCTCTCGCTGGTGGGATATTCTATCGGGAAAAGGCCATACTATGAAGCTCTCCTTTCGGTGATCAAAAAGACTTGGAAGCTCAAAGGATCTCTATCTCTCCTCACCATGTATGAAGGTTTTTTCTTGCTAAAATTTACTGCCCTAGAAGACTACGAGCTCGCTTGGACCGGTGGTCCTTGGTTCTTCTTTGGAAAGCCGTTCGTCTTGGAAAAGTGGACTCCCGACTTTGTTCCAAAGCGTGAGGAATTCCCCTCCATCCCCCTTTGGATCAAGATCCTGAACCTACCGCTCTCTCTCTGGACTCCGGAAGGTATATCAAAACTCTCTAGTTGTGTCGGTATCCCCATTGCTGTAGACGCCCTAACTGCGACCAAAACCCGATTGACTTTTGCGAGAGTCTGTGTTCAAATCACCAGCAAATCTCATTTACCTGACGAAATTTTCTATTGTGTGGATGGGAAAACAACCCCTCTAAGAGTACAATACGACTGGAAACCTGAACATTGCTCCCAATGCGATTCTATCATGCACCCCCCAACCCTATGCCCTAAAGACCCAATCTTAAAACCTCCTGCCACTGTTAAACCTAGGGGGAGGAGTTCTAGCCGAAAGCCACGCCACACCCCGCCTCCCAGACTTGCTATCCCAAAACCCCCCTACACCCAAGACAAACCACTCCAGTGAGAATGCGCCTATACTCTCCAACTTACCACAACCCCAAAACCCAGCTACTGGAGCTCTCATTCCAAACCTAAACTCCCCCTCTAGCGACATGCAAGACATCACCGAAATCATTCTCAGTCCAAAGAGCCCACCCCTGTTAGCATTTCAAACACTTTCAATGCTTTGAATAACCAGGATTCTTTACTGGATGTGCAACCTCCCATTATCCACACCCCTCCCAACACTTTCCCTCCCCATGCCACAACAGAAGCCACCAACCCCAACCTAAGCAGCCCTCCTCAAACATCTCCACACAATTTCCATCCCAATCCCCCCAACCCAACCAATGAAACCTCCTCTTCCACCTCTTGCTCAAACTACACTAAATATCAGCAACCTTATAACCAAAGCCAAAAGCAAACCAGAGGCAAACAAGCCAAAAAGGCCTCTACCCCCAACCCAAAACTCCAATGATCCTTCCTAACATAGCAGCTTGGAATATACGTGGGTTTAACCTCCCTGACAAAGTTATGAGCTGCAAACAACTAGCCCGAGCTAATAACATTGACCTCTTCTTCATCCTTGAAGCCAAAATTACCCAAAACAACTACAATAATCATTGGTTCACTGCCAACCATAGAATTTTCCCTAATGAAGGATCCTGTGACAATTTTGGCTTTTCCAGCCCTGGTCGTATATGGGTTAAATGGAATGTGGGGTCCATTTATTTTACTCCCCAACACATGTCTAGTCAGTATATTCATGGTACTATCACTGTTAATTCTATTGCTATATGTGCTGTTACTGCCGTCTATGCTAGCAACTCTCACCAAGACAGACAAATTTTGTGAAAAAATATACAAGATATCGCTGCATCTATTAGCATCCCTTGGGCAATCATTGGGGATTTTAATTGTTGCCGCAATATTGAGGAAAAAATGGGTGGTACAACTCTTTCTTACCATAAGCTTGGTGACTTCAACAACATGATTTTTATGGCAGGATTGCATGACCTCTCTTCTGTGGGTCACTTCTTCACTTGGCATAATCAGCAACAACACAACCCTATCCACATTAAACTTGACCGGGTCCTGGTTAATGATGATTGGCTTGGCGCTTTCCCTAACTCCTTCTATAGAATTGCCGACCCTGATTGCTCTGACCACACCCCGTTGATCCTTCTCAACCCCTCTGATAGCAGAAGAGGTCATAGATTTATGTTCAAAAACTTTAGCACCAAGCACCATGACTTCTGGAGTAGCCTTAATGAGGTTTTTTCTCTGCCTAATAAGAGTAGCCCCTTAAGCTCCTTCAACTTCAAGCTTAAGACACTCAAAAACATCATGAAAAATAAAACCTGGGCTAATGGCAATTCCATTCAAGCTGATATTGACTCTCTCAAAGCTCAACAGCACAATGTGATGACTCTTCTCCAAACTAACCCCTTGGATCCTCTCCTCAATGAGAACCTTAAGGGCATTAACTCTAAGTTGGTTTACTATCATTCTACCCTCACCAGATGGTTATCTCAAAGAGCAAAGGTGAAATGGCTTACTCAGGGGGAGGATGACCTTAAGTTTCTCTACTCCAAAATTAATATTACCAAAAATCATAGCTGCATCAAGGAAATTTCCAACGACCTTGGAACTTTCTCTACTCATGCTGATATTGCTAATGTCTTCATTTCCCATTTCAGCAAGCTTTTTAATTCCCCTGCTCCCCCCACCTTGAATCACCACTTCAATAACATCCCAACTGGTAACCTGATCCCTAGCCACCTTATACCTAGCCTCACTGCCCCTGTTACTATGGAGGAAATTAAGAACATTGTTTTCTCTGGCAAGCCAAACTCTACTCCTGGGCCTGACGGGTTCACCTTCGAATTCTATAAGGCCACCTGGAACACCATTAAAACTCACCTGTGCAAGGCTGTTGTCTCTTTCTTCTCCACAGGCTATATGCCTAATCAAGTCAAATCTACTGCCATTGCACTAATTCCAAAGCATTCCCATGCCAGCAATGTAAAAGACTTTAGGCCCATTGCTCTTTGCAATGTTATCTATAAGATAATTGCAAAAATTATTGCCAATAGGATGATGGAAGTGTTACCACATATCATTCACCCTAGCCAAGGGGGCTTTATCAAAAAAAGAGCCATCTCTGATAACATTCTCCTTGCCTCTGATCTACTGAGTAACTTCAACCTTAAGGCCAAGGAAAAATATTTCTGTGCCAAATTTGATATCACCAAGGCATTCGACACTGTTTCTCGAGATTTTCTCTATAACAGACTTCAGGCCAAAGGTTTCCCTGATTTGTTCATTTCTTGGATTAAGGCTTGCACTACTGATGTACACTTTTCGATTTGTATTAATGGTGTGCTTGAGGGATACTTCAATTCCACTTCCGGTATCAGACAAGGCTGCCCCTTGTCTCCTTACCTTTTTAGCATTGTCATGGATGGTTTATCGTCTTGCTTTGACTTGGCAAACACAAATAATACCTTCTCTGGTATGACTGCTGGGAGCTGTGTTATCACCCACCTCATGTTCGCTGATGATCTCCTTGTCTTTGGCACTGCCAATACCAGAAATGCTATTACCCTTAACTCTATTCTCTCAGATTTTGCGGCTGTTTCTGGTCTTAATGTCAATCATCAGAAAAGCTCTATTTTGATATCGAAAGATGCTCAGTTTGCCTCTGACATTTGTGGCATTCTAAACATTAATCAGTCTTTCAATTCCATTACCTACTTGGGACTGCCTATCTACTATAAGAAACTAAAAGTCCAAGATTTTCAGCCCCTACTCCAAAAAATTTCTTCTCTGTTAATGGGCTGGAAAGCTAAAACTTTATCCTTTGCGGGTAGGATCCAATTCATTAAGTTTACCATAAGCAACACCCTTGCTTACTGGATCAGGGGATCTATCATACCCAAAAGCTGCTGTAAACAAATTAGTCGAATGTGCTCTAGATTTACCTATTTTGGTAACATCTCTAATCGGAAACTCCTCACTGTTTCTTGGAAGGGCACCTGCAAGCCTAAACAGAATGGGGGTTTGGGCATCTCATCTATTGACTCCCTTTATCACTGTTTTTCCTATTCTGTTATTTGGAGATTCCTAAACACCAACAACTTGCTTTTTAACTGGTGGAGAGAAAAATACTTTTCCCTGTGGAATTTCATGGCCAGACGCCGCTCTCAATACTGGGACTTTATGTGCAAAAAAGCTGTGAGCATACAACACTGTATTACTTTCTCAATCTCCCCGAGCTGCCAACTCACTGTCCTATGGGACCCTTGGTGTGGTGGGAATTCCATTGCCTCTTATCTTATGCAATCGAATTCTATTGCTAGATATGCTCATTATTCTGACTGGAAAGTGGAAAGTATGATACTGGATAACCATTGGGCCCTCCCACCTGTCTTTGAGAGTCAAATTACCACTCTTATTTCTGCGGTTAACATTCAGAACCGGGAAGAAAACCATAATTGGATGGGCAATCTGAATCCCAATTTTGGTGATTTTCGTGATCAATACTATTCTAGCTTGGGTAAGGTGAACTGGTTCAGGTTTATTTGGCACAAGAAAGCTGCCCTTAGATTTTCGGTTTATGCTTGGCTTGCTTTTAAGGATGGATTGAAAACTACCGATGTTCTTGCGGTCCGAGGAATTATGACTCAAACTGAATGCTATTTCTGTTACTGTGAGAAGGAGACCATTACCCACCTCTTCTTTGACTGCAATTTTACGTTTTCTGTAGCCAAATCTTTGCTCCCTTGGCTGAACGCCCTTTTGATGAAACCAAATTTGCACCAGGTATATGACAGTATCTTTGAGCAAGGATTTAACAATCACACAAAAAATTATTTCCTACTCACTGCTTCTGCCACTTTATACTATCTTTGGAGAGCTAGGAATGATAGGATTTTTGGTGGTATCATTGATTGCCATACCACGGTCATTGACAAAATAAGGAAAGCTGTTTTTCTCAAAACTCATGGCTGGAAACATCTCTGACTTTGGTTCGAAAGCTCTTTTTGTTGCTGTTCTCGGTTAATCTCCTCCTCCTCTTAATTCTGAAGATTTTGTGGAACCTGTATTTTTGTCGCCATTTCGGGTTGCCAGGGAGTTATTTTTTGGAAGGACAATGATGTATGCTGATTTATTCAGCTCCCTCTTGGACGGCCACTATTGGCAACCAGAGGCTTGCTCCTGTTTGCCCCACCGAGATTTCAACTGCTGCCGCGAATTTTGGAGCTCCTGAGTCCTTCTTGGCGCTTCAACCAATTGTTTTTGTAATCTAGGCTTGTTTTATGTTTCCCTTTAGAATCCTCTATCTCTCTTGTTGAGATTCAGGATTATAGTTTGTTTTTTCTCACTTGTAATCATTTTGATTTATAAAATGGGCTTTTTGCCCCTAATTTCCCCAAAAAAAAAAAAAAAAAAAAAAAGGACCGTAATGTATTACTATAAAAAGGCCCACTTGATATGTCCAATGTAATTGGCCGGTTGGAATGGTTGTTCTCAAAAGGCAAAGCAAAAAGTTTCAAATTACTTATGACATGTTGATATTTCAAATTTGGCATATAGAATTTAAAAGTTTAAACAACTTTTCCAAAGAGAAAAATATAATTGAGTGGTAGCCTGTATTAATGTCGGATTAGAAACTTTAGGAGTTAATCATGAAATTTAATTTTTCAATTAATTTATGAATAGTTAAAAAAGATCTAAATTAATCACTCGAAGGTATATTTTAAAATTTCTCGACATCCCTTCAATTTATAATCAAAATTAGCGTCCCATATTAACGAGCCTCATAAGATTAGAATCACTCAATTGAAAGTTAATTAAAGATATATATATATATATATATATATATATATATATATATATATATATATATATAACACAATCAAATTAGAACATTATGATGGAGTGTTTCAATTTCTAATAGAGATTAATAGAATGTTTATATACAGTGCGGCGGCGGCGGCGACCAGCCAGTTTAGCTGCCAAGTTGAGTCCAAGCCATATTTTTGACCCGAATAGTCCGATTCGAACGCTTTTGGAGTCCCTGTAACCATCTTTTAACATTCTGGATCTAATTTTGATACTTTTGAAGCTCAACGGAGCCTCTATAATCAATTTTGATCACTTTCACATATTTTGGAGTTTTAAGTCGCGAAAAAAATTCTCCAGGAGCTGTAACATGTATTTTTGGACTTCTAGAGCTTTGACGTCCAAAAATAGGGGGGCAATTGATATATCATAAAAAAATTATATTGAATAGGCACGAATCTTGAGGCAAAATCAAGTTGGACACTTCCAAAATTAAATTTGGGATCATCCGAACTCCGATTTCAATAAACTTATAGTCAAACTGAACGTTTAGAAAATATGACCCTAATGACACCAAATTCGACTCAATCCGAGCCCAAATGAGTCCAAATCAAATACCCGAAGCACATCTGGAAGGTTCAAACCATAATTTGGATTACCAAACGGTTTCCAAACGTGACATGCTTATAGTCAAATCGAGCGGCTCGACCAGTCGAATCCAACGAGCCTAAGATCGCCAAATTCAGATATCACTAAGGCACTCAAATACTCGATAAACAATCTAAGATCAAAGGAATCAATATTGGCCGTCCAATCAAACCACTCCCAACATGTCCAAGATCTTCTCCTTATTTATTGACTATGCCACTCTAAGAAATTATAAATAAACCTCTCATTTTTCATTGAAGGGGACCCCAGGAAGAAGAGAAGGAAGAGAGTTTTCTTGCCACCAGACTCCTCCTCGACCACTGTCGGACTTCATCCCGGCCACTGATTGTAGCCGGACTTTCGCCCAGCACCTGATGGACGCCTGATTTCTGCCCAGCCACCAACTGACACTGCATTTCTGCCTGACAACCAACTGATGTCGGATTTCTGCTCGGCCATCAACTAACATCGGATTTCTACCCGACTACCAACTGACACCAGACTTATGCCCGTCCACCCACTAACACTGGACTTACACTCGGCTACCGACTGACACCGGACTTCCACTCGGCCGCCGACTAACGCCAGACTTCCACCCGACTTTCAATTATTCTTGGAATTCCACCCAACAACGGTCCTTCCAACCTCCGTCGCCAGATAACAGTCTTTACGACCTCAGTCACCTTCAGACTAAGGTCTCTCCGACCTCTATCGCCCGCTAGACAATGGTCCTTCCGACCTCCGTCGCCCGCCGACTACGGTCCCTTCGACCACCGTCACTAGACTACGGTCCCTTCGACCACCGTCACTAGACTACGGTCTTTTCGACCTCGGTCCGGTTGACTATGGTCATGTCGACCAAACAAACATTTCAATTGTGATTGTTTCAATTCCCATCATGTAATGAGCTCTATATGATATATATTTATTACATCAAGCCAATGCCTTCCCCAAAGGAAGAGTCTCATTTGTAATCGACTGCAAATACTAGTGGATTCATTCAAACTAGGCCAAGCCCTATAGTTTTTCCCTTTTTAGGATTTTCCACGTAAAAATTTTGGTGTCTCTTATGAATGTTACACCCTCTCTCTTATTTGATTGTGTGCTGGATCTTCGTACAAAACTAAGACGTTAAACTTTATATTTCTCTACCGCCGCGAATATTCAAAGACCCAACAAACTTTATTCAATCATAATAGAAAACAATAAAATTAATGGTTGTGATATTTTTTTAAATGGCATTTGAGAGGTGAGAGTGCGAGTGAAAGGGAAGGAAATGTTACCAACCCAAATGATAAAATGCCACAAAACAAAAAAACAAATCGAAAAGATTAAGAAATACAAGGATGACTAAGGAGCTTAGAGTTTGCATAAGACATCATAAATTGATTAGAGAAGAGAGATAATTTAAGGATGCTCACAAGGCTTTGTAACGTTTGGAGGGAGAGGGATATAAGTCAAATATTTCTTCATTTATTTTGATTGCCCTCATATTCACTCTCAAACAGAAGACCAAACTAAATACTGATATAAGTGATTTAAAATTAAAATGATTTTAATTAAAAATTAAAATTTAATTAATTAATTTTAATTAAAGTATTTAATTTTAAGTTTATTCTTCTATTCTCTTATTTCAGTATTTTTATTTGGACTTATTTTATTTCTTGCTTATCTTGTTTAAGTGGGCTATGCTTTTCTTATTTAAATATCTCTTTTAAGGCAAACCTTGAGACAGAGCAATTGAAAAAAAAGGGAAAGAGGTGGGCCAATTTTTTAGCACGAGCGGATTTTATGCCAATTTTAAGAAGAGAAGAACGAACGCTATGAAATTTTAAAATAAGCGGATTCGCCATTAAGTTGAGCGCATTCGAAATACACGAATCAGACAAGCGCATTCGAAGAATGCGCTGAACCTAATGGCGCATTCTTAAGAATGCGCCTAACGGGTTGGCGAAGAATGCGTAATTCTTTGAATGCGCCTAATGTATTGGCGCATTCAATTAGAATGCGCTGAAAGCTACAGTGCATTCAGTTCACTCCTCACTTTCTCTCAATTTTCGGAATTATTTGGCTGAGGTGGAGACCAGATCCATGAAATTCGGGCAATTTTCCGCTAAAGACGCGTGCGTGAGTTGAATGGGGGTCCGCTGGATTTGGCATGCAGTGTACACTGAAACTTAAATTTTGGGGGAAAATGATTCAATTCGGCCTATATAAACCCCCTTTGGGTTATGCCGAGAAAACATTCGCAAGCAGTTTGGCAGAAGCAAAGGAGCTTGAGTGAGGTTAGTAATTGTTCAGTTAATTTATTTCAATGTTTTTTTTTTATTTCGAATATGTAAATGTGGTGTTATTTGGTATTGTTACTTATAATTATCTGTTCTTCATTTTATTTTTTTTTTATGTTTATGTTATTTAATTTTCTTTAATAAGTTTTAGAGATAAAATGTGAATGGAGGTGTAGTGAATATTATGATTTTTATATGTATACATTTTTATGAATATTATAAATATAATTCAATTATGATAAACTGATTAGTTATCTGGAGAGTGATATGAAAGGTAATTTTTTATAATTTATGTTGTTATTATTTGTATTAAAATAATTTTTTGGCATTAAAAATAAATGTTCAATGGCATATAAAGTTGATCGCTTATATTAGTGTAAATTAAGAATATGAGGGTGAAGGAGAAAAAATAGTTGATGTAAAATTTTTTGATTCATATAATTCAACTTGCTACATATGTTATTTTTTATATTTATATTTTCCATGAAGTTGTTCATAAAATTGGTAAATCATTATATTTACCTTGACTTTGCCAGAGGTTATATTATTATTAGTTTTTTAAAATAACATATAAGACGTTCACTTATCAAATCTACTATACTGACCTCAATAATCATCTCATCTTTTTTTTTTTTTTTTTGGAACGGGGAGTATCGGCCCGCTGCCACCTCAACTTGTGAGGCGCATGGCGATGTCCACTAATCTCCTCGGTAGACCTAGCGGTGACACTCACACCAGAAACCCCCGGGCTAACACTTTATTGGTCCCCACCTAAGAGGCGCGGCCGTAGTGGGGTGGATTCGAACCCGGGATGGGGGGTTCCCAATCGTGCTCTCCCACCAACCACCCTAAGCCTCGGTGGGTATCATCTCATCTTCTCTCACCCTCTGTGAGTAGCTATCTCAAAAAAAAAAAAAAAAGTTAGAATGAAAATTTTATAATATGTAAATTTTCACATGAATGGGCATTAATTAGAGATATTTGGATACAATTCATTCCTAAAATAAGCATCCTTTGAAAATAAAACTTAAAAAAATTGTAAGGGTATTATGATCAGCAAAAGTCGAGCCATGTGTAGAAGGTGCTTCCCAAATTGGTTAACAAATTTTTATTATAAAATTAATTTGAAGTAAATTAATATTAGATATTTCATTTTTATTAAATGCAGAGAGAGACAGACGCAGAGAGGAAGATACAGAGAGTTTATTAGTATTTTTAATTTATTTTTAAAACAAAAAAATAATATGATTTAAATATTAAGAATGTTTTTATTTAAATATTAAAAATAATTTTATTTAAATATATTAAAAATAATTATATTTTAACTTATTTTTAAAACAAATGTATAAAGTTTCTATATATTAAGTTTTAATTTAAAATCTAAAACAAATGTATTAAGTATTAATACGAAAATAGTAATATAAATACTATTAAATTAAACGTAAAATTTTAAAAATATAAATAATATAATATTATAATAATATATTAAAATATAGCTTTTGTCTCCTCTATTTCTGTCTCTTCCCCATTTATCTCTGTGTTTCTCTCTCTAGTTTTATCATAGTAATGCTCTTGTACTGCTCACGAAAACTTTAACAAACAATCACATATTTAATTAAAAATAACTAAAGTCAAAAATTTGCATCAAAATATATGCTTATAATGTCTTTTTTATTTTTAAATTATTATTTAAATAAAAATTATATAATTTATTTATTTGATTAAATTTCTATATATAATATGATTTAATGTAAAATATAATTTCTTTAACATTTAATATTAAATTTTAAAAATCTGTATTTAATGGTTATTATATGAAATCCAAATGAGAATTTATAGGATATAAAGTATCTTTTTTATGTTAATTAAATATTTTTTTATCTAAATAAATTATAACATAATGTAATAATTTAACATAAAAGTTTAAAGTATAATATTTTTTATTTAAAAAATCTTATATTACGAAAATATTAATATTAAAACTATAAAATTAAACATAAAATTTTAAAATATATAATATTTTAATAGTATTTTAAATAAATGTGAGGTTATTTATAATATTTAAATAAATTATTATTTAATTGAAATATATAGTTTATTTATATTAGATTAAATTTCTATATATAATATGTTTTTATGTACAATATAATTTCTTTAACATTAAGTATTAAATTTTAAAAATGTATATTTAATGGTTATTATATTAAATCAAAATGAGAATTTATATATTAATATCTCATTTTTATGTTAATTAAATTATTTTTTTAGCTAAATAAATTTTAACATAATGAAATAATTTAACAAAATGAAATTATTTATAATATTTATTAACATATTTAAATTACATATTATTTAATTTAAAAATATATAATTTCTTTAACATTTAATATTAAATTTAAAAATTGTGTATTTAATGGTTATTATATTAAATCAAAATGAGAATTTATATCTTAATATCTAATTTTTATGTTAATTTATTTATTTTTTTAGCTAAATAAATTTTAACATAATGTAATTATTTATAATACTTTATTAAAAAATTTAAATAACTTATAACTTAATAAAAAATTATATAATTTATGTATATTAAATTAAATTTCTATATATAATTTGTTTTAATGTAGAATATAATTTCTTTAATATTTATTATTATATTTTAAAAATATATAATTAATGGTTATTATATTAAATCAATATGATAATTCATAATTGGTTTGGATTAGCATAAATGGTTTGGATTAGTTGATACTAATTTCTTGAGTGTGTCTAACTGTATAACTTCTCCTAACTAGATATACTTGAATTGTTTGAATAAATTAAAGGTGAAGCTAAATGATTTTGTTATAATTAAAATTTTATATGTTTAAATCCCCACAAAAATTCCTAATGTATGTCACGATTACCATAACAATTCCTAATAGATTATTAGAGAATTGTTATGGTGAATTGAAACTCTATAACATAACTAAAGTATTTACGTAATTTCTCCTATCTTGATAGTATGTCATGATTGATGCTATATTTTGGTGGAGAGTTGTGTATTTCAGGCGAGTTCATACCAACATATATTGGCGGAAGAAATAGACCGCTCCTTGTCGATGACAATATTTCCCTTGAAATGTTAAAACTATGAATTATGCATGCACTAAGGATAAATTCAACAGCAAACATTATTAACCTCACATGTCATCTTCGTGATAATGGTGGATTTTGTGCGACCCATGTCATCGATGATGAGGTATGTGAATACATGTTGATGGAGGCTAGAACACATACTGTCGTTGTATACGTGGAGGTTGAGCAAATATCTCAAAACGATCTTACTGGCCCATCAACTCAAGCTTACATGTGAGTTTCAACCCTTGACTTTGGTAATGCTTTGAAAGAACCTATCCATCAATCTAATTTAAATTTTATGTAATAGGCTCACTCCAACATCTAATGCCTTTTTGGCCAGTGTAAGAGACTGCCCGAGAAATATTGAAGTTGATTTTCATGGCCGCCTTAGTCTATGTGAGCGACCCAGTTACTTGCAGCAATAGTTTCCATCACGACCTAGTATGAGTGAACGTCCAACTTGGGAGACAGCTAACTATACTCAGTTAGAAGATATCTACCCCTCCGGGCCTTACTTGCAGCGTAATTCACAAAATGAGCATTTAGCCGAAGCTGCAAATAATGTCAATATATTATAATCTCGTGGAGTTATTCCTGAAGCGTTCAACCGAAGCTGCAAAATTGGTTGAGAAGGCCAATCTAGATTTATTCCATGCACAGTGATTGCGCTGCAAAGAGCTGAACGTGATGCTCGTCGGTGTCCAAAACTAGTCATGATTAATAGAAATGAATTTGAAGTTATTGATACATCATCTCGCCCTCAAAAGATAGACATAATAAGTTCAACCTCCTATACGTGCACATGCAGAAAATCACAACTGTACCATGTTCCTTGTGTACATGTCATCGCAGTCACCGAGGCTAAGCGATGGGATCATAATGGCTTTATAGCACCATTTTTTATGGTTAACTACTACACAACTACGTACTCCAAATTATTCCACGTCGTCCCCCCCAAGGACCTATGGCCCACCTTTAATGAAGAGCACAGAATAATTTCTTTGCTTGCTCCAGCTTTCAGGCGTTGTGTTGGTCAACCACGAATGAATAGATTCCATAATACGATGGATGAGCCACCGAGTAGCTCACATAAGGCATGTAATTTTTGTAAACAATTCGGTCATAATAGGGCAACCTGTCCACATAATCCTTCCTCCTCAAGGTATTTTGTATAGCCTAAACTTATTATACCAATTGCATATTAATTCTTTCTCTTACAACTCAGTTTACTTATAACTTTTTTTTAATTAAAGATATGGCTGATAGATCGAGACATAGTCGTTCCGGATGGCGTTTGACCCATGATGTTTGTGGAGATGAGAGTACGCCTGTACAGATGAGCATAACATCACTTGGAGATTCACACATGGCTCATGATCCCGAATAGGTAAACATAACCGGTAGTTAATAATTTGAACCTTAGTTTATTTGAATTATTTAAAATAAATGAAATATTTTTTATGCAGTCTTCCCCTTTGATTACTGCGACACATTTACGTATGGCATGCGAATGGCCAATCGAGTGCCCAAGAATGATATATATATTGAGGAACATTGGCTTAGACTCTATATATCACCTACAGTTTGTTCATCTTGATCATAACCTTATTACAGCATTGGTTAAGAGATGATGTCCCTTGACGAACACCTTCCACTTTATGATTGGTGAGATGACGATAACCCTACAGGATGTGCATGTCCTCCTTGGTCTCCAAATTGATGGCCCGGTAGTTGTGGGGCTAAATATAGTTGGTGTTGGACGTCGGTGGATTACCTGGCCAGATTATTATGATGAGCTTCTAGGTACACATCGTGGGAGGAATATAGTGTACCATGCACCAGGTGATGTGTTATGCATAGTTGGGGGGAAGATGAGGATTGCTTACTATGGCACAAAAATGATGAAGTGAAAAAAATTAAGGAATATAGGGCTGTCACTGAACTTCGAGATGTGGTTTGAAAATATCTACAATAAAGATTTAGCAATCATGATGGCTACCTTATATCAATAGATTTCCTGAAGGGTCGAATTCGTGAACTTGGTCGTGACAAAGAATGTATTATTGAACTTGGGATTGGAAGGTCAATACTTGACATAGAGCATTGTATTATATATTATTATTGGTCTCACGAACATGATCAATGGCTATTAGATTACTATAAAATGCTGTTGCAATATTTTGAATATGGTAAGGAGAAGGATTTTCTAAATGGAAAAGATTAGCAGCATGTACAACAAAAATTTGAGTTCTACTTCAAATGTTGTCCTACACAAACACAGCTGCAAGCTTGTGTACGATATCTACTGAAGCATATGTAATAATGATGTTCATTCACTTGTTAATTTATATTTCAAATCTATATAGACTTAGCTATGTATTGTTATGCAGGATTATGCTCCTACTTAATATGTTAGTTTGTAATTTTTTATTTTAATTAACGATAATTTCTAATGGCAACTTAATTTGTATTTTTTATTTAATATTACATATTGTTATCCATTATTTTTTCCTAATTATGATATAAATTTAGGGTTTATCATGGTTGCATTTATATACATGTGCTTTTCTCGAGTAGTTAGAACTAATTCAAGTTCATATTCAGCTTATAATGGCATCATCATCAAGGTCTACTTCATCAAGGCTTTCAGCTTCAAAGGGTTTCCTTCATATAATCCCTAGGAAGAAGTTGATCTATGATGGTACTATTCGATTAACAGAATCTTTGTCGTATACCACTAATGATAACTTAGAGGAGAAGTAAGATCGAATGAAATTTTTCGATGCTGTATACATGAATGGTCATGGTATGAAGATGAAAGTTTATGGGATACATACGATGAAGTAATCAAATCTCGCCATCCCATTTATGTAGATGGAATAACCATTACTGATATGGGTTAGAAATTTTACAGCAATGGTTCAGGGATCATGATGGCCATTTTGCTTCTATAAGTATTCTTAACAATAGAATTGGTGAAATTAGAGACAAAGAAAATGGTTCTGTTGAGATCAATGTTAAAAATCCAATAACTGATGTACAATACTGTATTCTTTATACTAGATGACATACTTTATCAGATGCATTTCTATCTGAAGCATACTGTAAGCTGAATATTATCAATGGTTAAAAGGAGTTTTTAAATATAAAAGATTGGCAATACATACAAAAGAAGTTTACAAAGGACTTCATATGTTGTCCAACTTTAAGCCAACTCCAAGCGCGTATGCGCATAGCAATGACATATATGTAATATTTTTAGCTTTATTGCGACGATATTAATATGTATTTCATGATGTTCTTTTACTTATCAATCATGATCATGAATTTATTCTTATTTATATTCTCATTTTCTCACTCCAAAATGTCCATGTCAATCATAGTTTATTTCAACAAGCAATTTTCACTAATTTTAATTTTCAAAGCTTCTTTTTTGTATATATTATATTAACCTATATAATCAACTTAATTAATTTTATAATGACAACATAATTACAACTATAATATTTATAATTTATTTACATAAATTATTTTATATTATTTACACTATTTTATAAAATTTTTTATAATATTCAAATAAATTATATATTTTTATAATAACTATACGTATTATTCAAATAAAATCTTTTATAATTAATTTCAGAATAAAATTCATACAAAAGTTTTATTTTAAAAAAATTAAATCACTAAAAAATATTAATTTTTAACATCAACTCAATTATCATATTATTACTATTTTAAAATTGTAATTTTCTATTTAATTTTTTAATATTCAATAAATTTTCTACAAAAATTTTAATTTCAAATAAAACACTATATATGAAGTTATTTTAAATTAAAATATTTATAAAAAAATTACTTTTACTTATAATACATATTTATAACAATTTAAAATATATAATTATAATATTAAATGAAATATAAATTCATATTATATTTTTTAATGTAATATAGTTATAATTATAATAATAAAATAATTTATTTTGAACATATCATTTCTAATTTTTATTATATGAACAAAATAAATAATAATATAAAGACTCTTTCTATTTTTTAGGTAAAAAAGTTAAATTTAAAAAGATTTTATATTATATTTAATTATAATTTATAAATTATAATAACTATACTTAAATATTTATACTTATTAAAATTTATATATATAATATTATAAAAAACTATATTTAAATCTCTGAAATTTATGGAAATGGCAACGTCGGAGTCTCCAAAATGAAAAATACGCTAAGGCTTTCGGCGCATTCAAAGAATGCGCCGAACCTATTGGCGCTTTCTTTGAATGCGCCGTACGGGCTCGCGCATTTTGAGTGCGCGATAGCTGATAGCGTATCTGCTACTTTTCAAATATCCTCCCATTCGTGCTCCTCTTGCTAAATTTGACGAAACTTAAGCTCATTCTTAAAATTTGGCCAAAGAGGTGCTGGTTGAGTTTCTGGTTTTGAGAGTTGAGGATATCTAGGGCTTGGTCAGTGCTTGGTTTTTTGAGGAAGGAGGAAGAGAGAGTTGTTGAAATTGGTGGATTTCTGTGTGTATGTGAAGAATGTAAATCTTTCTTATCTCTCTAGCTTCTTCTTCTTCTCTGAGAAAGATAATCATAAGTGATTGTTGGTTGGAAGCGAGATAGGTGCTGTAAGAACTTATGTATGCAATTTTTAGCTGTATGCTGGAAATGCATGTATTTATCTCATATTTAGTATAGAAAGATTGGTTATTATTTGCTGCTCTCGATTTTGGATGTTCTCGTTTCTCTAATTTTCTCGATTCTTGCATATCTCTTCTAGATTTATTTTTCTTGCTATTATTACGAAAGGTTGTTTGGTGTTGAAAAGGTGATTTGCCTTGTAAGGTGCAAAACAAATTTGAATTAAATTTCTTTGAAAAAATTGGAAATTAAACTTAAATTTTAATTCCGGAGTCGAACAGGCCATTAGGGATAATATGCCACCTTAGAAGGTGGGGATAAAATCTCCTAATGGGTTCAGACCCAAAATTATGAATTTTCTCTTGAATGTCGTAGCCTGATTTAAGCGAGAATCACATATGACCTCTAAGGGTCAAGATGAAGTTTAGCCAGATATCGGACTACAATAATCAAGATGAGTAATCGTTAATTTCATATTTGAATTCAACTTAACAAATGATATACCTCCCCGTAGGAAGAAGATATCATCCGCTAACAATCGTTCAAACATGATAATAACGATCGTCAATTTTAATCAATTTTAATTTTTCCAAAGAAGATTTAATTTGAATTTTGAAAAGAAATTGATGCGGGTTCTAAATGTCCTACAAGCGCAAGCCCTCGTAGTTAATTATATTATAGAAAATCAAAGTCCCCTACGAATACCTTCGATTAAAATAATGATATAAACTTTATTTAGAGATTTTAAGGAGTGGATATCAAAGGAGGTGAAACTGAAATTTCAAGTGGGATTGGAACAAGATTGAGTAGTTATTTTCAGGGTCAAAGGAAGAAGGGTAGGAGATACTTTAGGATTCTGAAAATGATTCAGAAGTGTCCCAACCTAAGCTAAGTGTTGAGCTTTAAATTTTAGATTGAAAAAAATTTTAATTTGAGTTGAATGATTTATTAGAAATTTAGGATTATATTCCCAGAAGTTGGGGTCTTATGATCCAAAATCTACCCCGGATCTTAAATCTAAATAGGGCACCAGACCACGGTGGCCCGAACCTAACTAATGTAGTGTAAAATCTGGATTGAGGAGCCAGCTAACCACCTAGGGGATTAAAATTCATGAGTATGGTCATTTAATATAAGAGTGATAGGATGTTATTATTAAAATTTTGAGGAATTGGGGCCGACATCTAGAGATTGTCCTAAGTGGCCCCTTGACTTATGTTGGGTAAGAATGCTAAAAAAAGTGCAATTAAAATTTAGACTCATTTTTAAATTAGTTTTTAATGCAATGTATGATAATTAACTCGATTAAAATATATAAAATGTATGAAATAGTTTTAAAAAATTCTTAAAAAATGGATATTTTCCTAAAATGCACAGGCTCCCCTTGACAGATTTGCACCCTCATAGACCAGATGGTCTGCTAGAACCCGCATGCGGGGAGGTGCCTAACAAATGAAAAGAAAATGCAGCAACATGCTATGAGAACTCCCGGCAGCCCCGGGCTTAATTCTTAAAAGCGCCAGAGTTTCTATGTTATCTTAAAATTTTTATTAAAGTTTAAGTAAAAGAATTTTTTTCGTACCCTCACGAGCCTCCAATCGAATCCAGACTAAATAAAAAAGAATGACATGCAATCAAAAAAAAGGAAAAGTAGGCAATCTTATACGCAATTAAATTAAATCAAATGCATTAAATAATCAAATTAATTAAGTAAATATCTATAGGCAAATTATCTTGCTTATTACAACCAAGATTTATAGAAATTAAAAGTGGTCGGGCACCACTGATAATAACCCGAATTCTAATCCTAATACAAATGTAAGTGACTTTGAGTGGGATACTCTTTGTCTTCAACTCCTCGGTCTTCTCCTCTTCGAACTCCTTGGATTCTTCGTAGCTGATACCCAAATAGAAAAGAGAACTCTTTGCTTGAGGGAGAGATTATTCTTCCCACTTTGGGTATGAAAATGATCCAAATTTGGACTTTCAAATGAAAAAGGACTATCCCTCAAAGGGGTATCCTTTCCTCTTTTGAATCTAAGTTTTGAATCTGTATATCCCAACTCAAATGTACACTTTCACAACTCAACATTTCAAATGAATTACATTAATATAAAAATAAAAATTCTAGACTCTCTTACAAGGTTATCCTAAGCATTTAATAATCAAATCAATTCCCAAGAAGTTAAATATATATATAGAAAAGTAAACACACTTGGCCACACTCTTTTTATTTGGGAGCTAAGCAGCTGAAGCACCTATAGCATTTATATTGATTATTATTTAGCCCCCTTTATTGTCCTGCATGGGCGTGGCCACCTGCAAAAAATTTAGTGAGCATCCAAATTATTCCTAACCTGAGGGTAATCTAATCGCCCATCACATCAATCCATAGAGTGCATAAAAGTAAGCAAACACAACAAGCAATTTTTAATCACAACATGCAATAAAATCTTAAAAAATATGGTACACAACAGTAAAGTAAACACCGGCCTAGCCTAAACTAAAATTGGTTGTCCTAGCAAACCAGCTAAAGTGTTTGTAAAAGGTTGTGTGGCTAGGGTAGATCCTAAACTCGGTTATTAATTAAAGTTATCAAGTGTTCAAATTTGTTGAAGGCTTAAAAGGAGATTTAATTAAAGTTTAAATATTAATATATTAAAGTTTAAATTAAATCTATTTTAATTGTTAAATGACTACTACCTTTATTGGTCATCGAGGCCGTGAAGTTTATTTCACCTTCCTTATGGCTAAGTTTATAGCCTCGTAGGCCTGGGTTACCCAGTAGCAATCGGGATTGATTAGGTTGATTTAATTTGTTGAAAATTAAAGGTCGATTAATATTAGTTAATTCAATTAATTATTGATTTTTAAAATTTAAATTAGTTTACATTTTTCATCAACAGGTTCATGGCGTTGTGCCACCAAACACGAGGAACCAAGCCTCCTTAGGACACGTAACCCTGCAGCCTGGAGTAATCCATCCTAAAAATCTTGTTGATGTAGTTGAATTAAAGGTTTTAATTTGGTTAAATAATTAAAAGTAACTTAATTTTAATGTTTAATACTCCATTGAATATATTCATGATGTTGCGCCGCCAGGCTCGAGGAACTAGGCCTCCTTAGGACACGTAGCCCTGCAGCCCAGAGTAGTCAATCCAATAAACTTCATCTTTGGCGTGGTTGTTAAGTATTTGAGTGTTTTATTAATGAAGTGATTGTTAAGCATCTATTTTTTGCGGCTATTTCCATTCTTCAGGCAATTGGTGAAAATCTGTTATTTGATTTCAATAGTTGGGTTATTTACTATTATAAGAATTCTTTAAATTTTTTTTTTTGTGCTCAACCGATTGTAAGCTGTTGTTTGCTGGGTTTAGGATAGTTAGAAGCAATTTTCTGTATATACAAGTCTTGAATCAAATTTTCTCCACACATATTTGAATAAAGGATGATGATCGAGGTTGCCTCGTAGAAGTATAGTTGATGAGAACTCGAACCACGTAATTCTTTGTATTCTTGTTGTTTCATTTTCTTTACAAGTAATATATGAAATTGCTTATTTGGGATTAAATTTTGTAAATGCTCAATTTACAAATAAGTCTTTAAAACTACAATCAAGTTAAAAGCTGAAAGATTGGGTGGTTGAATTTATTTCTTCCACGCACAACAAATACCTTAACAAAGCCTTAACAATCCAATAGGTGGTTGTCATTGCCTTAACAGATCCCATTTTGCAGCAGATTTCATGAGCTGCAGCTGGAGATTTTCTGCATGCCAAAAAGGCAAAGGGATGAAAACGTAGACAAGGCTAACGATACAGCAGAAAATATTTTGAGAGCATTTGCTATTCTATGACTCTAAGAATTATTGTTAAACTTTGCAGGGTAAATCCCAAGTAATATATTTGATACAAAAATTAATTTCTATAGTTAACACACTTAAAATAAAATAAATTTAATAGTTTTAAAATTTATTCTGACCAAATTTAGGCCAGGATAGCATTACCCAATTTCTTTTTATTGACAAAATAAAATAAAGAACGCAATATTATTTACAGAGAACCGGCATGGACATGTTCATAAACTAATACAGTAAACAACTACTGAAGGAAGTAAAGTCAATGCTTAGAGATTATCAATCCATCGGTCTCAACACAAATCATACGCTTTTTAGCAAGAATAAACTTTGGGATTTGCACCCATAACAATTTTCCAAGATAAAAAATACCTTAGTAACTGAGTTTAGTAGTATAAAATAATGAAATCAAGTACAATTAATATAGTTATTTAATTTTGCTCTGACAGCAATTTGAAACAGGACAACCATTAAAAAAAATAATAAAGACGATGAAATGATGAAAGATTTATAATGTATTTAATGTTGGGGATGAGAGTAAATATCAGGATGATCAAATAAATAAGAAAGTAAAAACAGAGAAAAAATAAAGGACATTAAGGTTTAATGTGAAAAAATTTTAAATAGAAAAATAAACTACCGAGCTATATTATATCAAAAAATTCACTATGAAAATTAGGAGAAATAAGTATAGATCTCTTTTCTCTTTCACTCACTCATTGCTTCTCTTCTCACATGCACCATTCTCTATCTTACCTTAAATATCAGAGAAAGTCAAGTAAATAACCCCAAGGGACACAATCCTTTAGAAAAATGAGAAAGAAAACCGTCTAGTTCGTTTCGCAGCGCTGCGGCGTCTGTTTGGAGCGCTGCGGTGCTTGAAACTCTGTCATTCAGCGCTAGAGCGTTCTGGTATGCAACGCTCTGGCGCTCGGGCATTCAGCGTCGAGGAGCTCGGGTACAAAACGTCGGGGCGTTGTACGAAGAAAATTTTTTGTGTGCAAAGCACCCGCACCCGCACCCCCCAATAAGCACTACAAACTTAAGATCCGAGGTAACAGAACAACCTGATTGATTAACACAATCAGATTTCACACATAACACTTAATTACTAACAAACCATTAATAAACTACATACCAATTACCATAGACTAAATAACATAAGAAGAAACAATATTGTCAAAGAAGTCCAATTGATAAAAGTCACTCAGTTACTCATGAAATACGCAACTCTCTTTAATTTGTTAGTTCAGAGTTTTTACTAACAATTAAGAGGTATCGTGTTTGAGTCTTGCATTTATGATGTATGTATAAATTTGCAAAAAAAAAAAAAAACTCATGAAATAATTATTCAGTTTTCTTGATCAATCTCTCAAAATCTTGTTACTCAATTATGCTATTTTTTCTTCTTGTTCATGTACTGTATCTTCTTGTCATTCAATTAATGGAGGCCTCAATAAGGTTTAGACCAAATTTGGGGGGGGGGGGGGGGGGGGGGGGGGGGGGGGGGGGGGCGGGGGGGGGAGAGAGAGAGAGAGAGAGAGAGAGAGAATATGTAGGGTTTTTTTTTAGAGAGAATAGGTAGTTAGCAAACTCCTTGAGACAAGGATCCATGGGATCCGGGGTGGAGTCACAACAAAGGCAACGACACCTAAAAGGAGAAACGTTTTATAGATACAAATAGGATTTAATAAAAAAAAAGATTTAGACAATTTTATAAATACATGCATAGATTGATTATTGTAAATTAAGATTTAGTTCAAACTTTGAGATCAGAATTTTTTACTTGGAAATTTTAAAATGGTAAAAAATTATAGGGTATAACCCAATTATATGAAAATACTGAATCCTCTCTTCCTCACAATCAAAGAAGATAATATTATGCATTATTGAGAATAAATATTTGATTCCTTTTATAGGGCTTATAGAAATCAAGTGGCTAGAAGTGGATAGTTAAAGCCTAACATGATTACTGAAGCATAAATTTTATCCTCAGTAGATTTAAAATATTTTGAGATCAAGTGCGACATAGAAAATAATAAATTATCTTGAAGGGCAGATATTAAATTAGCATGAACTCAATAAAAAAATACATTTTATATTTATATTCCCAAATATTTTACTCTACGGTACATGCATGATTGAATGTGGGGGGGGCTTGTGTGTTCAGATTTCTCATAAGGGCAAACCTATATCATTAATTATATGTCAAGGATATTTAACTCTTGAGAAAACATTTGATTGAAATAGTGATTTGTATATATTTGTCAAAATATTGGCTAATATTTCATATGATTTTAAAAAATTCATTTCAAAGATTTGATCTTTGAAATTTTAAAGATTATTGGATCAACATAAAATTAATTTTAAATAAAAAATTTTAAAAGTTCTTAATACTATCATATATTAGACTTTATATTTTGAGATTAAATTTGAATTAAAGATGACCAATTTGGTTTATATATTTGAGGCTTACTTTCCAGCAATACAAGATTGTGGAATACAGAAGAAGATGAGGGTTTACGATGTAATTGAAAAAATATTTGTCTCAAACTTTAGATCAAAGATGAGAACCATCAATAGATGGTAACCCGAATATGAATATATCGAAATTCATGGGACTTACGAACATGAGAACTCACATGATGTTAAGTTGGCCCAATATCTGCTCTTACAATCCTATCTGAAAAAAGGTCCGGTGTCCGCACAGAATAATCTCCCCTGAAAAGAACGGCCAACTAAATCCACATTTTAAAAACTATATTCCTGATCTCAATAAAGATGTCTGATCATGATGATAGGTATATGTTTATATATAATGGTTCGCTTTGAAGACCACACCATCGCTGACGTATGTCAAGTTTCTTATTATCTTGACTTTAATGTGAGGGTTTTTAATTCTATATACAATTCATAAAGCTATGCATATGATTTTCATTAATTTATTATATAGGTTTGATGTTGATTTATAACCACAACCTTATTGATAAACAATCAATCAAATATTGAATTGCATACAATGAAATACAAGAAGACTTCACATTATCTTTTAATTTTGAAATTTTAGTTTTTTTTAATAATCTTGGCAAGCTTATTTGAAAAATATTTTGGGTTCATTTAGAGTCAAATTATATCATTTGTTGCATCAACGGAGCAATCACTTTAAGATATTCAGTTCGACTATAAATTTGTTGGAATTAAAGTTCGTATGGTTTTGAATTAAGTCGAAAAGTTTTCAATTCGAATATTACTTCAAGATTTGTGCAAATCAAATGAATTTTTTTGATATTGATAATTTAGGATTTAAACTTCGATCACTACAGAAAAATTGCCTATTACCAGTGGCTTTCCGGCGGATTTTGGATGGATTACAATAAAATATTTCCGATTGATTTTTCGGTAGATTTTCCAACAGCTTTTCTAACGGATTTGCGAAGACGTATTTCCTGCGGCTTTTTCGGTGGATTTTAATAATTCCTGAAAAAAAAATCATATATTCGTAATTTCCAAATAAGAATTAAAACTATTTGAAATAAATTAATAATATTAACTAATTTAAATTAATTATTTAAATAATTAACTAAAATGATTAAAAGTTTAATATTATTATTTATTTATTTTATTAATTTTAATATTTTATTTTAATTAATTAGTAATTTTTATAGCTTATTTTAATTAATTATTAATTTAATAACTTATTTTAATTAATTATTAATTTTAATATTTTATTTTAATTAACTATTAATTATTAATCTTTGTATAATTATAGTTTAAATATAAAAGAGTGACTATTCCAATGCATTTTCCTATCCAACAATGTGGTTGAGTGTTTGAAATTTTTTTTAGGATCAAGTTCGAGTCACATAGGCATCACGCCGTGAGAAGCCGGGTTGCGGGCAGTGGGGCAGCGCGGGCGGGTAGCTGGGTAGTGGGGGCAGGGCGGGCAACACTCTGGCAGTAGGGTGGGAGCAACGCGGGAGGGTGGCTGGTTTTTCCAGGGAAAATTTTTTCCTATGGGGGTTTTTCTAGGGATTTTTTTTTTATTTTTCTGCTGAACAGGGTTTTTTTCGCCGAAAAATTAATTTTTCCTATGCTGGTTTTTCTAGGGAAAAATTTTTAGCAGGAAAATGAGCAATTCCCTTCGAAAAAATTCACCGGTAATTGGTGATTTTCCTGTAGTGGTTATTCAAGTAGAAGCTGTATTAATAAATTAATAGAATTAGGGATAAAATTATAACTTTAAATATTGTTGATGCTAAGATTATTAATGCTACAAGTTTTTATGCTTCTAAAGTGTGTTTGAATCTATGCTAAAAAATAGAATTTTTGAATGACTTAGAAGCATTAATATAAAGAATATCTCTTGAAAAAAAAAATTAATTGAAAGAGATTTAAATGGGCATGTTGATAGAATGATAACAGATTTAAAAAGTATTTATAATAACTATATATTTGAAGCTACTAATGAAGGTTGTAAGAGCATATTAGAATTTAGAATATTAGATTTTGCTCTAGCTTATAATTTTATAATTGATAATATTTTAATTAAGAAAAGAGAGTAGCATCTCATTATCTACAAGAATAAACTTAATAAAACTCAAATTGATTATTTTTTTATACAAAAATAGATAATTTCTATTACAAATATTGTACAATTATTTTGAATAAAAATTTATGTACCTAACGTCGTTTAATAGTTTTGAATTTTAAGAGCTGAAGGGGTGAAAATTAAAAAAAACTAAAGTAAAATAATATCTTAAAATTATATGAGGATATTTAAACAATGCTAATAAAATATTTTTGAAATAACATTCAAGATCTTAAGACTTAGATTATTTATGAGGAAGCTAGTATTATATAAGAAAAGCTAATTAGCGATATTAAGAATGTTTTAAGATATGTGCTTAGAGAATAAAAAAGAAAAGCTCTGATACGTTATCGAAAAATTATCTTGATCGGGCACGAATCTCGAGGAAAAACTCAAGTTGGAAACTTCAATTCGGAGACCATTTAAACTCCGATTTCAGCAAGCTTATAGTCGAACTGAGCGTTTCGGAAATACGAATCCAACAACACCAAATTCGACTCAATCCGAGCCCGAACGAGTCCAAATCAAGTACCCGAAGTGCTATTGGAAGCATCGAACATCAATTTGAGTTACCAAACGGTCTCCGATTTTGACAAGCTTATAGTCGAATCGAGCGGCTCGACGAGACGAATCCAACGAGCCCAAGATCACAGAATTCTGATACCATTAAGACCTTAAGATGCTCAATAAACGGCTCATGATCAAGGGATTCAATATGAGTCGTTCATTCGGATCACTCCCTATTTGCCCCTGATCCCTCACATATTTACGGGCTATGCCACTCCAGAAAAACTATAAATAGCCCCTCATTTCTCTTAAGAGGGGACCCAAGCCAAGAAGAGAAGAAGAGAAGGAAGAGAAGAAGAAGAGAAGAGAAGTCTAGGAGGGAACAGCTCCTCCTCCACCACCGCCGGAACTCCGCCGGAACTCCGCCTGAACACCACCGAAGCACCACCGGGCGCCCGAGGGACCCTGGAGCTCTGCCCGACACGGGAGCAACATCGGAATTCTACCCGACGCCAGAATTCTGCTCAACACCCGAGTGACGTCGGACTTCTTTCCAAGTGACGCCGGAATTCTGCTCGACACTCTAGTGACGCCGGAACTCTGCTTGGCCTTGTAACTGATACTCATTGTAATCTGACCGTCTTGAATTTAAAGGACAAATCAGCCTCATGTATTTCAAACAACACTAGTGGAATTCTTTCAACTAGGCGTGGCCCCGTGGTTTTTTCCCTTTCCAGGGTTTTCCACGTAAAAACTCTGGTGTTACTCTTTCAATTCTGTTTGTGTGCTGGATATACGTATAATGCTGAGACGGAAAATTAAAATCTATCGCCGCGTATATTTGAGTCCGCAACAATTTGGCGCCATCTGTGGGAAACTTATCCCACAACTTCAAGTATTGCTACGATGGTCAACAGGCGTAGCAGTCGCCTCATAGGAGCCTCCCGCTCTCACTCTCATCAATCCAGGAATCTGTCTATGAATCATAGACGCCCGATATCTGCCTCTTTATACCCGGGGGGGGGGGGGGGGGGGCAAAACGCACCTGGAGAAGGGACCTCGGGACCCTCCCTAGAAGAGAGAATTCGAAAGATGGAAGAATCTCAAAACGAGATCCTACAACTCTTGCGAGAGACTCGACAACCGACCCTAGCACCTCAGGAGGAGGTTCTTCTCCCTCGAGATCCACCACGAGTCGAAGCTGTTCAAATCGAACATCTTCAAGACGAGATTCCTCTTCCTCCACTCAGGAGGCGTTCGCAGTCACATCAAGATAATGAACTGGCTGATACAGCAAGTTCTACCCATCCTCCGCACACAGGTCGGCAAACTCTCCTTCCTCAAGACCTCCCTAAGGAGCTAGCCCAACATCACATTGCTGAGCTCCCTCGCTATACCCTACGCCACGAACTGTGACGATTGGTTCGAGAGGAATTCCCTACAGGAGGCGTAAGGCAACCTCTTCGTCAGTGGGACTTCCAGGAATCATCACCCCTGACGGAAGCCATTCTTCAACACCCTATTCCGACTGGCTTTAAGCTACCAAGCATCGAGTCCTACGATGGGACATCTAACCCGTACGAGCACATCGACCATTACAGAACCATCATGCATATTCAACGAGCCTCAGACGCACTCCTTTGCCAGGTTTTCCTTGCCACTCTTAAAGGACAAGCTCGAACATGGTTCTATTCACTTCCAGCCGGAACGATCCCCACATTCGTCAAATTGGCCAAAATATTTGTCGAACAGTTCGTAGCCAACCGAAGAATCACTAAGGATTCTTCTCATCTCTCTGGGATCCGTCAGAACGAGGGAGAAACATTAAAAGAATATTTTCAACGGTTTTCCACCGAGGCTCGACAGATTTCGGGAGTGGACCCAGAACTGCTCCGAGGGGTCTTCCTTGGAGGCCTTCGTCCTGGTCCTTTCTATTCGGCACTCATGCGGGACACAGTTCATTCATATGCTGACCTGATCTATCGTGTAGAAGCTCAGATTTCCGCTGATGAAGCTATTAATGCTCATAAAAAGCAATTTGAGCAAACAATTGGAAAGCGTAAGAATGCCCCTACAATAGAGGAGTCATTTTCGCAACGAAAGAAAAATTCATCTCCTAGATCCCCAGTACCACAACGCGAGTTTCGACATGAAAAAGAGTATACGCCTCTCAATGCAACTCGAACCAACATACTAATGGCCATTCGAGATAAAAAAATATCAAGTGGCCTAATTCTTTGAAGCCAAATGTTGGGAACCAGGAGCAATATTGCTATTTCCACCGTAGTCGTGGACACACTACTGAAGCCTGCAAGCAACTCAAGGATGAGATCGAGAGGTTGATCCGACAAGGATATCTTCGACAATTCATCCAAAACTCACCTGTTCGAGATGAAACTGGTCCAACTGGGGGCAAAATCAACAACAACAAAGACAAGAGTTGAATAATATTCAAATGGTTGGCGAGATTGAATGACCATGCACTTTGTGTAGTTGTATTAGTAATACTACTTGTTATGTGCCATAGTGTATCTCTTCTATGATAAGTAGGATGTCACTCTAATGTCCTTAGTAGTTCTACCAAGTCAAATGATATGGTTGTCCCTATATGTATCTCGTATATTGTACAAGGGAACTATTGTATTGTCTTATAGTAATATAATGTGTTGTTCGTCCAGTTCTGATATTGTTTCTTTCTTTAAAAAGAATACGAATGACAATGAAAAATTACTGACAAATATAGTCTCTTTATCCTTGATTCGAGAAATACACAATCTTTATTGTGTCTCAATCATTGGATGATCAATCCCAGGGGGATTCGATCTGACCTCTTCCACACAGGTTAACGTCATCGAGCAGGGCTCTGACATATAACCTCGGATAGGTATCACATCCTTGGTGGATTTTCCCGACCTCTTCCATACAAGTTAACGTCATCGAGCAGGGCTCTGATATATAACCTCGGATAGGTATCACATCCTTGGTGGATTTTCCCGACCTCCTCCATACAGGTTAACATCGTCGAGCAAAGGCTCTGACATACAACCTCGGATAGGTATCACATCCTTGATGGATTTTCCCGACCTCCTCCATACAGGTTAACGTCGTTGAGCAAAGGCTCCGACATACAACCTCGGATAGGTCATATATTCTTGAAGGATTCTCTGGACATCTTCCACAGAGATTCTTGGCGGGCAAAAAATCTTCGAAAGAGCATGTTACACAATATATCAACTCATGTTTCAAAGATGCAAAAGCAAGTTTTCAACTTCATATAAATATTATTGGAGTTATATTGTGAAAGATTGTACATCTAGTTCACCTTCGCAAGAATTTAAAAGTAAAAGGTACACTGATGACATTTATACAAGCTAGTATCATCAAGCAACAAGCAACTTTAATACAGTCAAATATCCTTGGTGGATTTAAGTGACTTCTCCCTTACTGCACGTAAGCATCTCCTACAACTGCTCCTTTAAAGAAAGGACATAGTTGGATCATCATCAGACCTCCACTCAGTTGATAGTGTTAGTGTATTGCCAGAATGTTGGCATGTCACACTACTTCGGCCCCTTGATTCAGTAATATCTGATGTTGGCACACTTCAGGATGGATGAATATTGCCTTAACATAATGCCACTGGACACCCGCCATCGTCGGCCCTTTGTCGGATATCTGTCGGCGGTCCTCTACTTCATCTCAGCCATCATCAGATTCTTGCTCGATCGTGAACCATCATCGGCTTCTCGTTCAACTACTGATAACAGCACCTTTGAACTCTCTCCTTCTGCTCCCCACTTGGTCGTTGACTGCTAACAGACTTCCACCCGATCGTTCATCATCGAAAAACTTCCGTTAAAATAGCATCGAAATTCTATTCGATGCTGAGCTTCCTCCCGTTGCTGAAGTTCTGCCCGTTTTAGGACTTCCGTCGGACTTTTACCCGATGCCGAGCTTCCTTCCGTTGCTGGACTTCTTCCCGGGACTTTCATCTGACTTCTGCCCGAAGTCGAGCTTCCTCCCATTGTTGGATTTTTGCCCGTCGTGGAACTTCTGCCCGCTGACGGATTTTCGTCGGAGTTCTACCCGACGTCGTACTTCTTCCCGATGTCGGACTTCTGCCAGTCGTCGGATGTTTGTCGGGCTTCTACCCGACACCAAAATTCCACCCGTCGTGGGACGTCGTCGGATGTTTGTCAGTCTTTTACCCGACACCAAAATTTTACCAGTCGTGGGACTTCATCGGATGTTTGTCGGGCTTCTACCCGACACTGAATCTCTACCCGACGTTGTACTTATGCCCGTCGAGGGACTTTCGTCGGACTTCTGCCCGACGACGAGCTTCTTCCCGTTGCTGGTTCTTTGCCCGTCGCCTGACCTTCGTTAGAATTTTGCCCGGGATTTTCATCAGACTTCTGCCCGACACCGTACTTCAACCCGACACCGGACTTCTACCCATCGTCGGACCCTCGTCGGACTTCTACCTGATACCGTACTTCTTCCCGACGTCTAACTTTCGACCATCTTCAGACTCCATCCAACTAACATCTCACCTCCACATAATCTCTTAAAGGAGAGAAATTCTAACTCCCATTTCGCTTCCTTCCTAAAAAGGGGAAGCGGCTAACTTCTGCGCAAAGAGAGGGGCGCCGAGTCGAGTGGGGAAAGTCACCTACTCAAAAACGGCGGAAGGCCTCAAAATGCCAGAAGCTAGAGGGGAGAAGAGAGAAATTTCTAACTCCTGTACAAGAGGAGGGGCGTTGTCTCAAGTAGGAAAAGTCACCTACTGAATAACAACGGAATGCCTCAACTATCAGAAAGCTAGAATGAGAGAAAAAAGAGAAGAAACCGCTAACTTCTGCACAAAAGGAGGGGCGCCGAATCAAGTAGGGAAAGTCACCTACTTAAAAACGGCGAAAAGCCTCAGAATGCCAAAAGATAGAAGGCCAGGAGAGGAGGAAGAAAGCAGCATTTTGTCCCCTACCCCAAGGGGTGTATTTATAGGATGAAAAAGGGAGAGAAAGAGAGGGGAAATTTGAAAAAAGAGGGGGAAAATATTTGAAAATTGGAGGGAGGATGCTTCTAGAAGAAAGTTCGAATTTTTCTGAATTTTTCGGAATTTTTTCGGAATTTTTTGGGATTTTTTAATCCCTGTGGGCCCCACAAAAAAAAAATTCGTTGGCAACTGCTGCCGCGCGCCCGCGCGGGCGCCGCCGCCGGCGGCTGCCGGCCGGCCAGTTCGGCCGCCTACGCGTTCCCGGGCTCCGATTTTGGGCCCGAACGGTCCAAATTCGATGTTTTTGGGGTCCCCGGGCACGTTTTTTGACGTTCCGGACTCAATTTTGACAGTTTCGGAGCTCAACGCGCCTCTATGATCAAGTTCGAGCAAACATTTAATTTTTGGAAAGCAAATTTTTGCGATTTTGCCAAAGTGAAAAGCCGACACATATATTTTTAGACTCCTGGAGCTTTGACGTCCAAAAATAGGGGGGCAACTGATACTTTATCGAAAAATTATCTTGATCGGGCACGAATCTCGAGGAAAAACTCAAGTTGGAAACTTCAAAAATTAATTCGGAGACCATTTAAACTCCGATTTCAGCAAGCTTATAGTCGAACTGAGCGTTTCGGAAATACGAATCCAACAACACCAAATTCGACTCAATCCGAGCCCGAACGAGTCCAAATCAAGTACCCGAAGTGTTGTTGGAAGCATCAAACATCAATTTGAGTTACCAAACGGTCTCCGATTTTGACAAGCTTATAGTCGAATCGAGCGGCTTGACGAGACGAATCCAACGAGCCCAAGATCGTAGAATTCTGATACCATTAAGACCTTAAGATGCTCAATAAACGGCTCATGATCAAGGGATTCAATGTGAGCCGTTCATTCGGATCACTCCCTATTTGCCCCTGATCCCTCACATATTTACGGGCTATGCCATTCCAGAAAAACTATAAATAGCCCCTCATTTCTCTTAAGAGGGGACCCAAGCCAAGAAGAGAAGAAGAGAAGGAAGAGAAGAAGAAGAGAAGAGAAGTCTAGGAGGGAACAGCTCCTCCTCGATTTCAAACAACACTAGTGGAATTCTTTCAACTGGGCGTGGCCCCGTGGTTTTTTCCCTTTCTAGGGTTTTCCACGTAAAAACTCTGGTGTTACTCTTTCAATTCTGTTTGTGTGCTGGATATACGTATAACGCTGAGACGGAAAATTAAAATCTATCGCCGCATATATTTGAGTCCGCAACAAGCTCATAATAAAAAAAATTGTTAGTGGTTGAAACAAAATGTGTATGAAAAGATTACAAAATAAAATTTTTTATTATCAATATTGGTCTAGATGTAAAAGCTTGAAAAATTCAAAAAGATATAAAGGGGTCATAGGGATTTTAAGAAACTAATATATGATACAAAGAATTTAACTTTTCATGATTTATATAACAGATAAAATATTAAAGAAGGCAAAAAAATATATTTATAAGTAAAGAGATAGGAGAAGTAAACATTTAATTCAAGTAAAATATATTAAGGATGAATATCAAAAATTATTATTTTTAGAAGAGGATATTTAACATAGGTGGATGAGATATTTCAATAAACTTTTCAATGAAGATTGTGAGAATATGATTGACTTTAGTGATCTTAGCACCGTAAATGAAAATAGAGATCTTTATCATCACATTAGTAAAATAGAAGCTAGAAAGGCTTAAAAAAAAGAAGTTTGAAAAAACATTAACACCTGATGATACTTCAATTGAAGTATGAAATGCTTAGGAGATTAAAGAATTTCTTAGCTTACTAAAATTTTTAATACTATTTTGAATATTAAAAAGATGTTAGAAGAGTGAAGAAGTGTGTTGGTTTCTATTTTTAAAAGTAAAAGTGATGCATAAGTGTATGCAAATTATAGAAGAATTAAGTTTATATGTTACATTAAAATTATGGGAGAGTAATTTAGCATAAGTTACAACGTGATACAAATGTTTCTCATAATCAATTTGAATTCACGTCAAGTAAGTCTACTATGAAAGCTATACATTTATTGAAATGTGTGATGAAGAAGTATAAAGAGAGTTAGAAGGATATATAATATTTATTGATTTAATTAAAGCATGTGATAAAGTCCCAAGAGAAGTGCTCTGAAAAATTCTAAAAAATAGAGTTAATAATGCTTATATTTAAGTTATTAAGGATATGTGTGTACAAGAGCTGTTGCTTATGCTCAAACATAAGATGGTTTCACAAATTAAATATTTTCCTATTTTAGTTTGATTACATCAACAACCAGCTTTAAGCCCATATCTTTTTGCTTTAGTCATGGATGTTCTTACTAAGAATTTGCAAGAGAAAGTACCTACTAGGTGTATGCCTTTTGCTGATAATATTATATTGATAAGACTAGCCGAAGAGTTGATGAGAAATTTTAATTATGAAAGGTCAACTTAAGAGTTTAGGTTTTCATTTGAGTAGATTTAAAATCCAATACATGATGTCTAATTTTAGTAATAATAGATTTAGTGGTGGAATTGTGAGATTAGGTGATAAAATCATTAGAAAAAGTGCACATTTAAGATATATTGAATCTATTGTTCAAAGAGATGGTGAAATAGGTGAGGATATTATTAGTAGAATTCAAGTTGGATGATTGGAGGATGCATCGAACCTGTGGTGTGATAGAAAAGTACTGCTCCAACTTAACTGAAAATTTTATAAGATGGTACTAAGACATGCAATGCTTTATGACAACAAATATTGGCCATTAAATGAGAAGCATTAAAATTGAGTATTGCAAAGATGAGGATGTTCACATAGAGAAATGGCTTTACACTTAGAGACATAATGCAAAATGAGTATATACATGATAAAATGTGGGAGTAACTTCAATGGCAAATAAGATTCAAGAGAGTTGCTTTAGATAGTTTGGTCACATAAAACATTAGCATTCTAATGACCCTATTAAGAGAGTAGATGTATCAGATCCGGCAAATGTTTAGAAAGGTAGAGGTAGATCTAAAAATACTTGGTTAGAAAATATTAAAAATAATTTTTTTGTTAGATTTAAATGAGAATTTTACTATTCATAAAACACAATAGAGAAAAATGATTCATATAACTAGCCCTATGTAGTGGGATAAAAGCCTATTGTTATTGCTGGTGTTGTTGAAGCTTGTATCATCTTAAAATATATATCATCAAGTCTTCAAAAAAATTTTATAGCACAAAATTATAATTTTGAAAAATTCATAAGGGACGACCACTTTCTGAACGTCAATATGGACCTCCTCTTGGGGTGGTAAATAAATTAAAATATTCTTAATTATTATTTTAATTTTCCATGGAGTTGATGTGTCAATTGAAGTGAAAATTATGGAAAAATGTTGTTTCAAACTCCTCAAATATCTTTGAATTTGATCACAACAGCTCTGTTGGGCTTTGAAAGTGCTAAAATTGAATGTGAAATATCTAAAAATGATCCCAGGAACTCTAACACATCATAATGACTTATATGAGCTCAAATTGTCCCAACCACTATCAGTTGCAACGCCTCATAATTGTGCCTTTTTAGATAGGCACAAACTCTAATTTTTTTAAATTTTTTTCTCTTCCTTAAATTTTTATTTCTCCTTTTCTTTTCCAAGATATATTGTTTCTTCTTTTTTTTTTTCCGTTGTATTTTTTCCTCTTTTTTTTTTATAACTTCCGCTCTCCCCTTTAGGTATATATAAGCCTCTCATGAGGAAGGGAAATTGCTCATTCTCTCCTCTCCAATTCTTCCTCATAAGAGAGGCTTTTCATTTTTTTGTATAGGTGATGCATAATTTCCCCTTCACAGTCTCTAATAAAATATTATCCTGCATAGATAATGTGTACCCCCTTACATACTTCATTGCCCATCCTTCAAGAGTAGCATATTGTCCTTCAGAACAATGAAAAAAAAAACCACAATAACTAAATTTCTTCTTTGTAGATTCTAATTTTACCATCAAAGAGAGGCTTGATATTATCTTTTATAAGCCATATGTAATTAGCCCTTCACAGGCTCCAATAAAATGATGTCCTGGACAGACACTGCATATATTTATCTTACACACAACAGTGTTTTCTTTGTCAAGTGTATCAAATTGCATTGCAAGTACAATTATGAGTGACACCAAGATTTTTAATCTTTATGACAAATTTCCATCCTTCATCTTTAAAGAGGGTTGATTGTCTCCATTTTGAGATATTATGATCCAAAAAATTATCAACCCCATTTTAAAACTCTTATTTTCTCTTAATTAGGAGATAATTATTGTCAAATTTTGATGTAGTTGTTCGGGAGCAATGGAGTAACCTGCAAAATTGTGAAAATAATTTAGTAAATCCCTAAACAATACTTATGTTTTCTTTGATATAAAAATTTATAAAAATCTCACTTAATATACGCAAGTATATGTGCTGAAACAAGTAATATAGTGATAGAATATAGTATCAATCTCACAAGGAAGAATGTTTACTTACAAACACTAATATTGTCTACTACAATTACAATAATTGTCCTACTCAATAAGAATAAGGGTTGATGGAGATTCAATCACTTTTAAAAAAAATTAATATAAAAATAATGGATACACTTGTATGAATAAAATATTTTGAATTGATGAAGTATAAATTAATATATTTCCTAATTATTCTCTTTTTAATGTGATGTTATTCAGTGCATATGTATCATTGATCGCTAAGTCAAGTGAGAAGAGACGAAGGAAGGGCCTAACTCATTCCACTCTCAATACCACTCTAAACTCTCATAGTTTGTCACCCTATAAAAATTATAGAAGAGTATGTAAAACGTGTATTATTAATTACCCCCTCATGATAATTTATTTCTATAAATTTGATAGATAACAAACACTATGCATATGCTTGTATCATATCAATCCAACATACCTGGTTGTGCCTGCTTTTCTAATTCTAAACTCCACTTTACACATGATATTAACTACACATATGATTACTATGTGCATTAAATGAAGACTTGATATATTGAAAACATCATATCATCACTTTAAATATTAAGAAAAATCATTATACTCTATATTTAATTTATATCATCAATCAAAATTAGAGAATTTAGCCAGACATGAAGAACAAATGAAGCAAACTCATTTTCATTAATTGCATAAAAAAAATTAAATACAGAAGAAAAGATATCACCGGATGGTTCAACAATCTCCTCTAAACTCCTCCTTGAACTTATAGAATTGTTTCCACAAATACTAACCAAACACTCTAATGAAGTGGATCTAATGTTTCCTAAATTTTTTTAGTTGTCACTCATAAGAAAATTTCAGAGAGGCACTCTGAAGTCTGACTTTTACTAAGTGAATGAACTTCATTACAAACATTATAAACATGTTATTTATAAAAAAATACAGAAAACAGATACTAACACCAAGCTGCTCGAGACACTTGCGCCGCGACACCCAAAAAATGAATTAATGTCACAATGCTGAAGGGTTTCCTATGCTGTGGTGCTTACTGACATGGACCCGTTATTTAATGAATCGACATGCCGCTTCGCTGGTAGAATGTGTCCTAAATAGTTACAACTGTAGCGCTATGACGCTGCTGACGATTGAGCACTATGGCATCTACATGGCACTTCCTTGGCTTGCCAGTACTAACTTTTGGCATCGCAGTGTTGTACAGACAAATACTAGGCTTTTATGGCACTGACGCCTCCGGTGCTGCGACACTACTAAGATAGAAACTGGGCTTTATGGCGTTGACTCATCCAGCACTGTCCAGATAGAGACTGGGCACCGCCATGTCCATATTTTGTGCTATAAAATTTTTTTGAACTCCTCTTGAAAAAGGGCCCCCCTAATCCTAAGGAGCAAAGAGAGAGCTCTTGCCTCCTTGCTCCTCCTCGACCACCGCCGGAGTCCCGCCGGACCACCGTCTGGCATCGGAGTTCCGCCGAACCACCGCCTGGTGCCGGAGTTCCACCGAACCACCGCCTGACGTCGAAGTTTTGTCTGACCGCCACCTGAGGCCTTGCACTTCGCCGGACCACCACCTGAGGCCCTGCACTTCGCCAGACCACCACCTGAGGCCCTACACTCTCCCGGACCACCACTTGAGGCCCTGCACTCTGCCGGACCACCACCTGAGGCCCTGCACTTCGCCGGACCACCACCTGAGGCCCTGCACTTTGCCGGACTACCACCTGAGGCCCTGCACTCTACCGGACCACCACCTGAGGCCCTGCACTCTGCCGGACCACCACCTGAGGCCCTGCACTCTGCCGGACCACCACCTGAGGCCTTGCACTTTGTCGGACCATTGCCTGACGCCTTGAGCTCCGCCGGACCACCACCTGACGTCCTCACCTCCGTCAGACCACCATCTAAGGCCCAAAGTTCTACCATACCACCACCTAGGGCCTAGAAGTAGGCCAGATCACCGGGTGACCCTAAGGTTCTGCCAGTGCAACATCGAACCTTCACTACAACCCTACGGTTGACATTTGTAATCTGATCGCCCTCAAGGATGAGTCAGACCGCTATAACCTACTCAAATTCTAGTGAAATCACTTTCAACTAGACTAGGCCCCGTGGTTTTTCCCATTTCTAGGGTTTTCCACATAAAAATCTTGTGTTCTCTGTATGTGAGCTGGATATCCGTGCAACGCCAAGACGTAGGATTAATACTCTACCGCCGCGTATATTTAGATGTTAAAATAAATTTTTGAAATGATAAAAGTTATAGTTTTTTTAAAATTATATGATAATTTTTTAAAAATACTCAAAATATTTATAATCACAATCTCTATACCATATAAAAAGTCACGCGGTGAAAGTTTTATCAAAATATAATTATCTTCATTTTTTTATAATGAAAATATAAATTTGATCGAAAAAAATCTCAAAAATATCAAATTATTAAAAATTAAAATAGACAAAACGTAACATACCTAGAGACAAGCAAAATTTTCAAGTATGCCGACAGGAAAAAACATTTCTATGACCACCAAACTCGAACTTTTCTTTACTCGCTCTCATTTTCTTTCTTGATATATCATTTAAAAAATTATCTTGATCGGGCACGAATCTCGAGGTAAAATTGAGTTAGAAACTTTCAAAAATTAAATTCGGAATCATATGAACTCTGATTTAAGCAAACTTATAGTTGAACTAATCGTCTCAAAAAGATGAACCCAACGACACCAAATTCGACCCAATCAGAGCCCAAATAGGTCTAAATTGATGACCCGAAGCACTTTTGGAAGGTTCAAATCATAAATTGGATGACCAAACAATTTCCAAACGTAACGTGCTTATAGTTGAATCGAGCGGCTTGACGAGACAAATCCAACGAGCCTAAGATTGCCAAATTCTAATATCATTAAGGCATTCAAATACCTACTAAATTGTCCACGATCAAGGGGATCAACATCGACTGTCCATTCAAACCACTCCCAACTTAACATTGATCTCCCTTCTATTTACTAGTCATGCCACTCTTAGAAAGTTATAAATAGACCGCTCATTCTTCATTGAAAGGGGACCCCAAACAAGGAAGAGAAGGGAGAGAAGGAAGGGAGAGAAACTGGAGTTCTCTTGCCATCACACTCCTCCTCAACCACCGTCGGACCACCGGCCGTCACTGGACTATCGTCGGGATTTGCCTAGCCACCAATTAACACCGAACTTCCATCCGGCCAGCGATTATGATCTTTTTTACCTCCGTTACCAAACAACTGTTGACCTTTATTTTCATTCGAGTGCCCTTGAGGGCCTTTAATTAATTTAATCAACCCCCGTCGAGTCCAATTCAAGCTCGAATTAGCTTGAATTGAGTCAAAGTAGACTCGACCGTATCCGATTAAGCCCGATTAGTTTGCATTAGGCCCGTCGAGGTTAATTTGATTCGAGTGTTCATTTTATTTAAATTTAACTGGGTTAATTTGAGTAAATCAAATTGAATCCCAAATTGACCCAAATCGGATCTGATTGTAGGCTTGATTTTAATCTAATATGCTTAATTTAATTTACTTATTTATTTATTTATTTATTTATTTTTTCATTCTCATGAGCTTAAATTTATTCCTAAATCAAGCAATCAAACGGATGGCTAATTAAATCACCTTAATTCCCTCCTAATTAATCTTAGGATGAATCCTAGCCGTAGATCTAGGGCCTTAATCATTTAAATACTCTTTTAGGGCTTCATGAAGCGGGCTTGCTTCTTTTTTTTTTTCCTAGCCGCTCTCAACCCTAATTTTCTTAGTGTGAAAGCTCTTCCAACATCTCCACATCTTCCTCCACTCAAATTCGTTGGTAAAATCTTGCCGGCCGCCAGATCTCCGGCGACCCGAGTCATTCCCCTTCCAAAGCTTCTACCGTCCGATCCAAGGTGAATTTTGCCGGCCGCCAGATCTCCGGCGACCCGAGTCATTCCCCTTCCAAAGCTTCTACCGTCCGATCCAAGGTGAATAGGAGTTCAACTTCAACTAGAGGAATATACGAGGACAATCTACAAGCTCAGATATTTCAAAATCTAGAAGATCTAACGGTAAGTTTTATCAAAACTTTTGATCTAGGTCACCACACTTAGATCCGTATATCTTTCTAATAAGTGCTTTTTAGAGCTTTCAAATACCTCCCCATGACTTTTATTCATATTCTTAATCTACATTTAAAATTTTATCAAAATCAATAAAGTCATTCTTGAGAACGAAATCTTTTTTTAATTTTAGGATTATAGAATTCGGCGTACATGAATAGCATGAGTCGTTGATTTTCTCTTTCTTTTTTTATAAATATTTTATTAAGATTAAATATATTTTTTTTATAAAATATGTTTAAATAATTTAATAATTATTTTAAATACATTAATTTAAAATTAAATCTATTTTATGACGTATTTATTATTATTTAAAATAGTTTTAATTACTTAAAATCTAAACACTTAGTTAATACTAATAATTATTAAATATTTTTAAAATGATAATATTAAATATTTTTTTATATATTTTATTTTAAAATAAATAAATAAAAATAAGAAAAATTTTATTATTACTTTTCAATAATTTAATTATTAAAATTGTGTTAAAATATATTATTTTAAGTAATTCTTAATTATTTAATTGTTTAAATATCTTAATATTTAATCAAAAATTAATAAATTACTTTCTAAAATTAAAAAAATATTTTTTTTTTCATTAATTATTTTGAAATATCAGAGAAATTATTTTTTTTTATTATTACTTAAAGTTGAATTAATAATTACTTTCCTTCTTTAAATTATTCTAATTGATTAATTACCTAAATTACTTAATTAGTAATTAATTAATTTAAACTTTAAATACTTTCTAAATTTATAAAAATTATTTTCATATTGAATTATTTTGAAATCAGAAAAATTATTATTATTTTTATTATTTAATTCGAATTAATAATTACTTTCCTTTTTTAAATTATTCTAATTGATTAATTACCTATATTACTTAATTAGTCATTAATTAATTCAAAATTTAAATACTTTCTAAATTTATAAAAATTATTTTCTTATTAAATTATTTTGAAATCAGAAAAATTATTATTATTTTTACTATTTAATTCAAATTATAATTACTTTCCTTTTTTAAATTATTCTAATTGATTAATTACCTATATTACTTAATTAGTCATTAATTAATTCAAAATTTAAATACTTTCTAAACTTATAAAAATTATTTTCTTATTAAACTGTTTTAAAATCAGAAAAATTATTATTATTTTTATTATTTAATTCGAATTAATAATTACTTTCTTTTTTTAAATTATTTTAATTGATTAATTACCTAAATTATCTAATTAGTCATTAATTAATTTAAACTTTAAATACTTTCTAAATTTATAAAAATTATTCTTTTATTGAATTATTTTAAAATAAGAAAACTATTATTATTATTTTATTTTTTTTATTATTTAATTCGAATTATTAATGATTTTTTCTATATATTTTTAAATTATTTTTGTTTATTAATTACTTAAATTACTTAATTAATAATTAATTGATTTAAAATTTAATTATTTCTAAATTTATAAATAATAATTTTACTAAATTATTTTGAAAATCATATTAATTTTTTTTTTATAAATATATTTACATTTTTTTTAAATAAATATTTTCTATTTTAAATACTTTCCTTAATTATTAATTACATAATTTACTTAATTAATAAATAATTGATTTAAAATTTAATTATTTTCCAAATTTGTAAAGAATCTCTTATTCCAATTATGTTAACATATTAAAGATTTTATTTATTTATTTGTTTATTTACTCTTTTAAATTTAATAAATTTACCTTATTTTAAATCCTTTCCTTAATTACTTAAATTATTTAATTAATAATTAATTAATTTAAAATTTAAATATTTTTCAAATTTATAATAAATAATTTTATTAAATTATTTTCAAAATTATATAATTATTTTTGTTATTTATGTTTTTTTTTATTAATAAATATTTTTTTCATTTTAGATTATTATAATTAATTAAATACTTAGATTATTTAATTAATAATTAATTAATTCAAAATTCATTTATTTTTCAAAACTTATGAAAATTATTTTTATTAAATTAACTTAAATTCCAGAAACTTTAATACTTAATTTAATTTAATTTGATAATTATTTTTAAATATTAATTATTTTGAAATTATTTAAAAATCCTTTTTAATACATTAAACTTCAAAAATTCATAACTAATTCATTTTAAATCGGATTTTAACATATAATACCTTGAAATTTTCAGGAAAATGTGAATTTTAATTTAAAATTATTTCCTGTATCTGATTCTATCTTTTCGGAATATTTTCTGTATTACTTTGTAATTTAGTTATTTAAATATTATTTAATTAATATAATAAATTATTTTAAAATAAAAAAAAAATTTTTAAAACCCCTTGGTGGCTGGTAGACCTCCTATGCTTATGAACTGAAGTATTTTCAATTATCTTATTTTCAAATTTATATTATTATAATTTATAATATTTATGTATTTTAAAAAATGATTTTAAAATTACATATTATTTAAATCCTTTAATTTTGGGAGGTCCACCCCTTATGAAATTTTAAACCTAGGCTATGTATATGAAGAGCAATTCATGTGGGAGAAGGATTAGCGAATGATTGTGTCCCAATCATTCACTAACTACTTCATTAGGCTTCTTTACTTAATATTTTCGTAGTCCTTGCATGTGTAGGTTGCACAAGCACATAGCCTAGGCTCTCCAGATCTAAGGACTTGATTGGTGTGTTTATATTTGTTGTATTTACTCTTTATGTTATGCCTAAGGGTTAGCTAACTCACTTTATTCCTGCTTAGTGTAGTGACACACTAAGGACAATAATTAAGGATTGTCTAGCGAACTTAGAATATTTCTATGAGCTAGGATAGATCCCGGATTGCTATGAAACTTTAAACACTAGTGCTTAGTGACATCTGAAACCCCCTAGAATTTTCTAAGAATTTTTTGGACACCTTAAAACACTTAATTAGCAAACCCTAATTTACCCGTTAATTAAGCCTTAGAAACTTCAGAAAAATATAATAAATCCATTTTAAATCAGAAAAATACCCATAATATCTCAAACTCTCCAGAATTCTGTCCCCAACCTTAGATAATTAGGGCCCCTTAATTGGACATTAATCTGGACTTTAATTCAACCTTAATCAAAAATCACCTTTTTGCCTTAATTAAATCATTAAAAATTATTAAAAATCCCAAATTTTCTCCAAACACTTGGGAACACCTTCTTAGGTCATTTATGACCTTTGGGGTGATCCCAATCAGTTTGGAGCTGATTTGGGCCAAAACCCTCAAAGTACCCCTAATTAGGCAATTTCGATAATTTATTTAATTGCCCCAACTTCTAAAATTCATAACTAATTACAGAAATTTCTAAAATGGGAAAACTAAAAGGCATTCAGCTCTAATTAAATTCTAATATTTATTGAAAATACTAGGTGTCCAGAAATTAGCTTAAACTGAAAAGTCAACTTTCCGGTCAACCGTAGCCTATAGTCTAGAGCCCGAAACTTCTAAAATTCATAACTTTGCGTAGGAAACTCCAAATCCAACAAACTCAAAAGCATTCAACTCACATTAGGGTCTAGTATTTATTAAAAAATATTAAAATTTGAGAAATCAACTAAAATCAAAAAGTCAACAGTCCAGTCAAACTTAGTTCAAAATGAGACCAAAACTTCAAAAATTCATAACTTTGGGTAGAAGAATCCAAATTGGGCATGCTAAGGCACCACTTCTAGACCTAGGCTGGTCATAAATCCAAATTGGTCTAATTGATCAGGTTAAGGCCTAATATTTTATAAAAATATTAGCTGGTCATAAATCCCCTTTTATCAAAAAGTAAATTTTGGACCCCCTTTTTTGCTTAGTGTATAGGTGGACCCCGAACCCCCTAAAACTCACTAATGCAATTTAAACTTCAAATATCATCACCCTAAGCATTAAAACAGATCCACAAATTAAATTAATTAAAATGGATCTTAATCCACTAATATTTGAACTTTAAACAAAATCCTTTTTCAGACCTAAAATAAACCTGGACAGTAGGCAATTGTAACTAACTACCCAGCTTAGGATCTACCTCAGCTACACAGCTTTTCACACACATCTAGATGGTTTGTTAGGGCACCACTTCTAGACCTAGGTTAGGCCGGTGTTTACTTTTTTGTTGTGTACCGAGATTTCTGAGATTTCACTGCATATTGTGATTGAGATGATGCTGGTGTGTTTGTTTACTTTTACTGCACTCTGGGAATTGATGTGATTGCAAGATAGACTACCCATAGGTTAGGATCGAGGTTGATACTAACAATGTCTTCTGCAGGTGGCCATGCTCATGCAGCGCTAAATAAAAGGGGGGCAATAATCATGATTTAAATACTAATGTCATTTTATGCAGGTGCTTCAGAAATTGCTCAGCCCCCCTAAATAAATGAGGGCTAATTAAAAAATCATTATAAATTGCTACAGGTGCTCCAGAGCTTGCTTAGCCCTCAAAATAACTAAGAGCATGGCTAAGTGTGGCTGCGATGAATATTTTTATCTTCATATAAACTGCTTGGGATGATATACTAAACTGCTTGGGATGATTTTCATTAGGATAACCTTGCAGGGGAGTCTAGATTTACTGCTTTCATTTAATGTAAATTATTTGTAACTTGGTACCGAGTTGTGAAAGTTTATTTTGAGTGAGAATACTAGGATCCAAAGGTTGGATTCCAAAAGAAAAGGACACCCAATATGAAGATAATCCTTTTCTATTTGGGAATCCAAATTTGGGTCATTCTACTACCCGATGAGTCCAAGGAAGCTGAGATCCAAGGAGTCCAACAAAGCTAAGATCCGAGGAGTCCAAGGAAGAGAAGATCAAGAAGATGAAGATCTGCAGTATCCCACTCAAAATAACTTGCGTCAGTCCTAGGATTAGAAATCCGGGTTGTTGGTAGTGGTGCCCGGCCACTTTAATTTTCTGCAGACCCTGGGTTGTAATTAAGGGCAGTTGGCCTATGGACATTTAATTGATTTGTTTAATTATGTATTATGCTTGATTTGATGATGATTGCGTATAGGTTATATGCTTTTCATAGTTTATTGGCGATCTGCATGCCGCTTTTATTTTAGCCTGGATTTCGTTAGGCTCTCTAAGGACTAAAACCTTTTCTACTCGCAACTAATATTTAAAATTTTAAGTTTTAAGCAATTTAGAAACTTAACGACCTAGGGAATTGCCGGAATCGTCCGGGGTCGCATGCATATTAATGCATTTCTCTTTCCTTCTATAAGACACTTCCCCGCCTGCGGGTAGAGTCCGGATAATCTGACCTATGAGGATGAGGTGCCGGACCTGGGGGAGCCCAGTCTAATTCTAAAAATTATTTTTATAAGCCTTTTTAAAGTTCTATGCATACCTGATTTGGAAGCTTTAACCAGCATGCATTGCATAGAAATCAATTAAATCAAAATTTTAATTGCATTAGCTCTAGGAGCATCCACCCAACATCAGTCCGGGGCCAATTAGGAAATCCTATAGATGTCGGCCCCGCTTCTAATAAACTTAAACCTACCCACCCATCTTTCATAAATGACTGGACAGCATGGTTTTAAAGCGATTAGGTGGTTAGCTGGCTCTCCCTTCCAGGCCGGGGTAAGTCCAGGTTTTGCATTGCATTAGTTAGGACACGGATGTTAGTGTTGTGTAGAACACTAAACCCATTAGATTTAGGATTCAAGGCTACTATTGTTTCGTAGTACGCCTCATCAGTAGGTAGGTCTTCTATCTTCTAGAGACCATAAACCCTACATATCTGTGTCACATGGATGACACCACCTCCATCTTTCTCTCCTGCATGCTCTGAGTGCATGACTTTTAGTTTCTCCAATTTCTTCTCACTACCTTAGTCCCTCCGGATGCTGATCTGAGCCGTCCATGTTGACTAAGCCTAGTTGAACCTTTCTTTCTCTTTGAGTAGGATTTTCTAGTCTTCGCCCTATGTGCCAATCCCAATTTAGAAAGAATAATGTAGAATCCTTAATCGAGAGTATTCTCAGGCCCCGGCTTGAGATGTAATTAACCACGGGGGCTTGCGCCCATGGGAAACTTCATCCCACTCTCAAATAAACCCCATTCGAGCTAATGTATCGGGTGGGGGAAACCCGTTGTGACGATCAGATCATATATATTATTACCCATCGGGGTGTGCTGGTGAGAGCCGCTATCCTCAATGGTTAATCATATGTGTGATCGAATCTGCCCTCCTATTGGCCAGATATTGTCTCCCCTCACGGGGCGATGGTGTTTTGTTGAGTCCTTTCGGAGGTCCACAACAACAATCTTTCCAATCTCTATCTCCCAATGACTACGATCCTTCCAACCACCGTCACCCAACTACAGTCTTTCCAACATTTGTCGTCTGCCGACTACAGTACTTCCGACCTCCGTCGCCAAAAAATGATATTTCTAACCACCGTCACCCGCCGACTTCGATCCTTCCGACCTTCTTCACTTGATAACGATCTTTCTAACCTATCGAGTGCTAATTATAGTTTTTCTAACCTCCATCGCTTGACAACAGTCTTTCAGACCTCCGTTGCCCGCCGACTACGGTCCTTCCAACCATCATCACTTGAATACGATCTTTTCGACCTCCATCGCCAGCCAATTATGGTCCTATCTATCAAACGAACATATCAATTCTAATTCTTCCAATTTCCACAATGTAATGCATTTTATATGATGTATATTTGTTACATCAAGCCAAACCCTTCCCCCCAAAGAAGGGCCTCATTTGTAATCGACTACAAATACTAGTGGATTTATTCAAGTTGGGCTAGGCCCCATAATTTTTTCCCCTTTTAGAGATTTCCACATAAAAACTCTGGTGTCTCTTATAAATGCTACACCCTCTATTTTATCTGATTGTGTACTGAATCTTCGTATAAAACTAAGACGTTAAACTTTATATTTCTCTATCACCGTGAATATTCTTGGACGCAATAATTTAGCGCCGTCTGTGGGAATGTTGTTCCTGGCTGGGGGGGGGAACTATTGCTCCAATCTCTAAAGATTATTCATGTCAACATCCTGACATCAGCTATTGCCGCATTAATTTTATGGGAATCAGGTGTGGAGTGGGGGGCAAACTTGATTGTTGCCGTGACCAAGAAAATTCCTCCAACGCTTCCAATATCCAAGATGATATCTTGGGATCATAAAACTTCTAGCAAATGCAACAATGCTTCAAATAAATTTTAAGCTTTATACAATCCCTAGTTAGACTTTTACTCCTTGGGTAAGATCTTAATATTGATCTCAAAAAGGTAGTAACGGTCTAAAGATAGACCATTCTTCACCTTTGATTTGGGATACACATGGCATTCGCCCCCTCCCAATCAAGGATGATCAATCCCAGGAGGATTCGATCTGAACTCTTCCACACAGGTTAACGACATCGAACAGTGCTCTGACATACAACCTCGGATAGGTCAAACATATTAAGAGAATGTCAATCAAATCATAAATCCTTAATTCTAGAATTACATAATCTTTATTGTGTCTCAATCACTGGATGATCAATCCCATGGGGATTCAATCCGACCAATTCCATATAGGCTGACATCATCAAGCAATACTCTGACATACAATCTTGGATATGTCAAACATCCTAGGAGGATGTCAATCAAATCATAAATCATTGATTCGAGAAATACATAATCTTTATTGTATATTAATCACTAGATGATCAATCATAGGGGGATTCGATCCCACCTCTTCCATATAGGTTAATGTTATCGAGCAGTACTTTGACATACAACCTCGGATAGGTCAAATATCTTAGGAGAATGTCAATCAAATCATAAATCTTTGATTCAGGAAATACACAATCTTTATTGTGTCTCAATCACTAGATGATCAATCCCAAGAGAATTAGATCCGACCTCTTCCATATAGGTTAACGTTAACAAGTAGCACCTAGCATATAATCTCGGATAGATCATATATCCTTGGTGGATTCTCTCGACCTCTTTCACATAGATTAGCATTATCAAGCAATACTTTGATAAATAATCTCGGATAAGTCATACATCTTTGGTGGATTCTCTCAGCCTCTTCCACATAGGTTAACGTCATCAAGTAATACTCTAACAAATAATCTTGGATAGGTCAAATATCATTTATGGATTTCTCTCAATCTATTAGCATCATCGAATAATTCTCTAACAAATAACCCTAGGAAAGTCTACCCATAAGGTAGCCTCGAAAGGAAGTTAGTATCGAACAGGGTCTACACTAGAAAGACTCCATGAGAGTATGTGGTTGATAAAGTCATCACTCATATAAAAATCTTAGTAGGCTAAAAAGCCTCAAAAGGCACATGGAGTAATATATCAAAGCATGTCTCAAAAATGTATAAATAACTTAGTTTCCTCTAGGGGACAAGTTCATTTCAAATAAAAAACAAGCATCGAGCTTATATAATAATCTCAACTTCATATATAATATCATTAGAGTTATATAGATTCCACATCATGTTCAAGTATATATTTATTTTTGTAAGAAGCTAAAATTAAAGTTACACCAGCATCATCCGTACAAGCATCTCCTATAACTTTTCTTCAAAGAAAGGGATGTTTGATGTCCACCCGCCATTATTGGCCTTTCGCCTGATGTTCGTCGTTGGCCCTTCACCTCATATCAGCCATCATCGGCTTCTCACTCAACTATTATCATCTCCTTCAACTCTCCATCAAACCATCGATCTACATCAAATTTCAACCCGATTGTCAATCGTCGCTGAACTTCTGCTCAAACATCATCAATAATTATGTCCTTCTACTGACAATCATTGGTTCTCCTCTCAGGTACAATTACCACCAGGTTTGCTCAAATCACCCTCGTATGTAAGAGCCTGTTAATCTCCTTCTGCCAGATTTGTCTACATCGAGAGAATAAGTTCTTATTATAACTTCTTCTGCACAAAAGAGGAACACTGAAGCTTGATATGAGATGCCACCTATCTCAGACAGTGGAATGCTTCTAATATAAGAAGAAAATCATAGAAGAAAATGGAAGGAGGAAAAAGTTCCTTCCACACTAAAGAGGGGCATTGAATTTGGATAGGGGATGTCACCTATCAAAAATAATGAAAAGCCTGAAGAAAATTGGGGAAGAGAAGGAGAGGAAGATTAAAAATTCTAACTTCTATACAAAAGAAGGGCACCAAATTTGATTAAAGGATGCCACCTACTAAAAATAATAGAAAACCTCAACTGTAAGAAAGTCAGAGAGAGAAGGGAGAGGAGAAGAATGTGCAATATTTTCCTTGCCCAAGGTAGGAGAGCGGGGGGGAATTTGCCTCCATTTTAGATTGAAAATTTTCTAGAAATTTTTCAAAATTTTCAATACCCATTTTGAAATTTTAAGAATTAAAAAAAAAAGTTAAATGGCAGGTTTCATTGCACTATAGCTGCCGCCCGCGAAAAGAGTTAAAAAAAACATGTGTGCCCTGCAAAAAAAAAAATTAAAAGTAATATACCTGTAACTGATTTTTAACCGGCTGCTCTGCTCAGAACCCCTCTTCAGGCACGGGTAGACAGCAGCCTCCGGCAGCGGCGGGCGGCAGCCGGCCTACTGGCCGATCAGTTCGGCTGCCAGTGTGAGTCCACACCCAATTTTCGACCCGGATAGTCCGAATTGGACATTTTTTGGGTCTTTGAAATTATTTTTCGACGTTCCGGATTCAATTTTAACACTTTCGGAGCAACGGAGCCTTTATAATTAATTTTGAACAGTTTCAAAGGTTTTGGAGCTCAATTTTTTAATAATATTTGCTACAATCAACACGTCAACTTTAGAACATGCTCAATTTATAATTAAAGATATTTTACTTGGTTTACGACCCAGAGGGGAGATCCAATAGCCTCATAATTTCCTGAAAATTATAATTTTGTGATTCGAACAATTTGAGAAGCTATGATATGTAATTTTAGACTTCTGGAGCTTTGACATCCAAAAATAGGAGTCAACTGATATATCATTAAAATATTATCTTGATCAGGCACGAATCTCGAGGCAAAATTAAGTTAGAAACTTTTAAAATTAAGTTCAGAACCATATGAACTCATATTTCAGCAAACTTATAGTCGAACTGAACGTCTCAAAAAGATGAACCTAACGGCATTAAATTCAACCAAATCCAAGCTCAAATAGGTCTAAATTAAAGACCCGAAGAACATTTGGAAGGTTCAAATCATAAATTGGATGACCAAACGATTTCCAAATGTGACATGCTTATAGTCGAATTGAGCGGCTCAACAAAACAAATCCAACGAGCCTATGATCTCCAAATTCTAATATCATTAAGGCATTCAAATACCCAGTAAACGGTCCATGATCAAGGGGATCAATATCGACCATCCATTCAAACCACTCTCAACTTAACCTTGATCTCCCTTTTATGTACTAGCCATACCACTCTCAAAAAATTATAAATAGACCCCTTATTCTTCATTGAAAAAAGAGCCCCCCCAATCAAGGAAGAGAAGAGAGAGAAACTACAGTTCTCTTGCCACCAGACTCCTCCTCGACCACCATCAGACCACCGATCATCGCCAGAATATCATCGGGCTTCGCCTGGCCACCGATTAAAGTCGAACTTCCACCCAGCCACCAATTATGGTCTTTTTGACCTCCGTCGCCAAACAACAATCTTTCCAACATCTGCCGCCCGCCGACTACAGTCCTTCCGACCACCGTCACCCGACTACGGTCTTTCCAACCTTCGTCGTCTGCCGATTACAGTCCTTCTGACCTCCGTCGTCAGAAAGCGATCTTTCTTACTAGTGTTGCCCGCCGACTGCGGTCCTTACGACTTTCGTCGCATGATAATGATCTTTCTGACATGTCAAATGCTGATTATGGTTCTTCTAACCTCCATCGCCTAACAGTCCTTCCGACCTTGGTCGCCCATCAAATATGGTCCCTCCGACCACCGTTACTCGAATACAATCTTTCTAACCTCCGTTGCCAGCCGACTATGATCCTACCAACCAAACGAACATATCAATTCTGATTCTTCCAATTTTCATAATGTAATGCACTCTATATGATGTATATTTGTTACATCAAGCCAAGGTCTTCCCCCCAAGGAAGGGCCTCATTTATAATCGACTACAAACACTAATGAATTTATTCAAACTAGATTAGGCCCCGTGATTTTTTCCCCTTTCAAGGGTTTCCACGTAAAAACTCAAATGTCTCTTATGAATAGTACACCCTCTATTTTATCTGATTGTGTACTGGATCTTCATACAAAACAAAGACGTTAAACTTTATATTTCTCTATCGCCGTGAATATTCCAGAACACAACAATTCTCTTAGCCAAGATGGATTAAACGAATAGGATTTGATATTTAAGTGCATAATGATATTTTTTTATAATATAATAATAAAAGGATATAAATATAATCATATTATTTGTTTAGATTTTAACATAAAATTTATATAAATTTTTTTATATCTTCAAGCTGAAGATTCAAAAATTATGGGAAAAAAATACATAAATTAGCTAAATATTTCTAAAAATTTTTTGATAAAATCAATTTGTAAAACGAACACCTAAAGGTTCTCAAAAATCCAGTTGTATCGACATATGCCAATTCTTAAGGAATTGCAACAATGCCCAAAAATTGAAAAAAATTTATTATAATTCAAGCATAAAAATATCTATGTTATGATTTATACGGTATGCAATTTGAATTTATAATGACTCCTAAAATAAATTTTGATTGATATAGATCAAATTATATATATATATATATAATTTTGCCAACTATTGACTACTGTTGCCATGCTAGCCCAAATTTATTAATGAAAAATACATCCTCCAGCAACAGAGTCAATTGAACAGATTTTGCATTCATGATAATTTTAAAATAGTCGACACCATCTAAATTTTTAATTTTCTCGTCACGTGTGAAGATGCTGTAGTGTTTAATTATTCAAACTATATCTCAAGCAGTCAGCAATTGCTGCGTAGCTTTTGCTTAGTCTACTACACAAATTCTGGCTTCAATCGTTTAGTTAAGTGCAACATGCTCTCTAATTTGTCTTTTTCAACTTATCCGTAAATATAATGATTGTCAAGGTTACGAATAAAAAAATATCGACTCGTTTCAAATTTTTTGAATTTTCTCCATAATAATAGATTAGATTAAGGATGTAAGTGAGTTAAGTTGACTTATAAGTTGACTTGGGCTCGCCATTATAAATGACTTATGAACTGAATGAGCTAACGAATCGAGCTTGAATTTTTTTTAATTGATCATTTTTTTATCATTTTATTAAAATAATTATTTAAATTATAATTATTTTTTCTATTTCATAATAGATAATAAACGAACAGGCCCGAATTAGTAAAATAAAGCTTAAACTTAGATTACTTAATTCAGCTCAAGCTGAGCTACACTCCACTTGTTTACGCAACGCCCGATACTGACTTATACTTTTCTTCAGGGCGGTGTGCTTCTCTATCGCCTGTTTATATAACCTCCAAATGTAACATCCTCTCAAAAACTTCATCCTATACAATGGCTTCTTTGCACATCTCAGAATTGTTCAGATATCTAGCCTTCTTAATTTTCTATCTTCCCTCCATAGCCCTCGCCCTTCTCTTCCTTTATGTTGCAGGCTCCTTTCTTTCCTTTCTCGTCTTCTTCCTCCAGGAATCCATTCACAGCTCTCACCGCCCTCCAGTTGTAGGCACAGTCTTCCACCAGCTCATAAATTTCAGTACCCTCTTCGATTACTTTACCAACCTTACCAGAAAACACAAGACCTTCAGGTTGGTAAAGCCCTCTCATAGTGACATATATACCGCTGATCCTGCCAATATCGAGTATTTCCTGAAGACCAACTTCTCTAACTACAACAAGGTGCGTATAACTGTATCACATCATAGTCTTATATCATCTCTTCCAATTCAAATAAAAGATTAAATGGTGTGTTGCAGGGTAAATTCAACTATGGAGTCATGAAGGACCTATTTGGTGATGGTATCTTTGCAGTGGATGGTGATAAGTGGAGACATCAAAGAAAGCTTGCAAGCTATGAGTTTTCAACCAAAGTTCTTAGGGACTTCAGTACTGCAGTCTTTCGCACAAAAGCTGCAAAGCTAGCAAAGAAGATGGCAGAAGTTGCAGGATCGGCAACTGCTGTGGATATGCAGGTTTTTGTTAATTGATTTTCTGTTTGTTACTGTCTTTGATACTTATTGATATGAGATAGAACAAGAGACTTGCTGCATAGTGCTGATCTTTATAATCCGGAAAGTTTTCTCGTTTATATAACTCTAATACAGCCAAATGGAAGCAAATCATTCATGGAAACCATTTTATTATGGTAACAGAGGCTTTTCTAAGCTAGGAGCCCGTCAGCCTCTCTCTCTCTCTCTGAGCCGCCAGGCAGAAGACCAACTCTACCTCAACTCCTTATAGTTGTGTCCGGTCCTCTCTCTCTCTCTCTCTCTCTCTCTCTCTCTCTCTCTCTCTCTCTCTCCATGCGTGACATCCAGACTCTGCACAGCACTCCACAGGTCGCGAACTCTTATCATCCCTTCTTTGGCGCTGGCCTCCGCGTGCGATACATCACCATCACCTATGTTCTCTAGGGAGTAAACCCACCTGCCCACTCGTGCAACCACACAATCCTGCAGCCTCCATGTCTGCATTTATGTACAGCCTCAACCTGCGTGCCCTCTTTGATTCGTAAATCTACCTTCGATTATTGCAGGGCAGCTCTTTATTGAACCCTTGATCCTTAATCGTCTCTTTCACTGCCGGCTCCTGTCGCAACGTATGCGAAAGAAAATAGGAGAAACATGAAGTGTCTAAATTTCAAGCCAACAAGTATTAAGATCCGAACGATCCCTTCTAGCTCCATCACTCGAATCAAACAAACTTGGTCCTTGTGACTCAATTATTGGAGAAATTATTTTGTGCGGACGCCGAACGCAGCTGTACATCCGGAGACTAACCAGAATGAACCACATCAACAATATCGAGCGCGGTACCGAGCCGCGGTACCAAGCAGTACCAAACCGCGATACCGACGTTGCTCATTTTGATTGATCTCTGGACGGCGTTCGGCATCCGCATAGAATAATTTCTCCAATTATTGACACCGTAAAACTATTCCAACTGGAATCATACAATGCTCATGGCCTTTATCACCAAAAACAAAGATGGCTTCGTTGATGGAACCATTGCCAAACGTCTATCTGGATCAATAGGGAGAAAAAAGAATGGATTCATTGCAACCTTCTTTTCGAGGGATGGATTCTCAATAGCAACTGTGATATGTGCACATGTTTTTTTATTTCAGAAACCAATTGGATCTTTGACATAGGGAACACCGACCATGTAGTCTGTTCACATCAATAAACCCGTTAACAATCATATGTTCATTTATAAAAACCATGCTCTTGCCCGTATAACACATATAGGCCCCATCATCACAATGTTTTTTTTATTCTATCTTTCAAATTAAACTGAAATTAGTGGCTAGTCTTGCTTAGACTTCCTCCTATATTGCAACCTTCGCTAATGACCTTTGCTTTATTATGAGGGTGGGTGGTGGGGCTTAGATCATTGATGTGATAATTTGATGGATGTGGGACTCTTCTAATGCCAACACTTCCTGAAATCTGTCCAGAACAGAAACTCAGACTTTTACTTAATGGTTCTTTCTCTCCAGAACTTTAAATCCAACAAACTAGTACTTGATTTGTAGGTGAGATATCTACTTTAATTCTGGAGAGTTTGATAAAGATTGTAAGAGTTTAGTGGGTGAATTGTGCTTTGAAAGTGTAGGACAATTCTATCCAAAACTTACTAAGGTTGAGAATTTGGCTGTGGATTTCTATGGATTAGTTGGATTTCATAAATTCCATCTGGAATAGCTCATGGACATCCTCTAGATGGGATCTAGATGTTTTTAAAATTTTTTGTGGAGTTTTGACATTTTTTGTGTTTTTTTGGTTGACTGAAAACTTGCTATAGATATGAATCAACAAACATGAAATACAAATAAAGCTAAATTGTTCCCCAAAATTTTGACCAGAACAATCCCAAATAAATTTAAAATTATTCAAGTATAAGATGTGTACTAAATATCTGAAGATTTCGTGGGATTTGGAGGGGTTTACGTTACTCAAATGCTTCCAATAGTGGAACTAGTCCAACAATTCTCAATCTGCCTTCTGAAAATTTACCCGAAATCTAATCCGTTAAAACTTCCTCGAAAGCAGGGTAGGTCGGGGCGCAAATTTTCGGAGCCCACACTAATGAGATTCTTTATTCTTATAGTCAAATTGTCTAGAACAGAGAGTAAAACAATATATAAAAAGTTACGCAGTGAAACATTTTTAAATCTTAAGAAAAACACTTTTAAATGCATATCTTTTGTTATATACCTCAGAATTGAAATCATAAATAGGGTATTGGTAGCCTACCTCAAGCCCGACAATTTTTCTAACTGGCTGGACAGACGGCAATCAAATTTCAGACTCTAAATCCCCTCTTTTTCCTTCTCTTTCCTTCTCCTCTCATTTCTTCCTCGGCAAGCTGGCTGGGCTGTAGGGTTTGTGAAGTGGATTTTGATATTTATTATTTTAAAAAGCACTAATTCAGCCTAACATCGCGATGCTACCACTTCCGACAATGCAACGCCACCAACAAAACTCTTAAACTCTCTCAAACTTTGTAGACTCTATCCCCAACACCATTGCAACACTACTAGGCCACCACACTTTCCTCAAAACCCTTTTTTTTTAATTTTCCCGAGGCTATAGCGCCGGAGCGGCAAACTCGCCGCAGTACTCGTAGAGAAAAATTCCAATTTATGATTTTCCACTTTCTCAGCCCACATTTCCTAATTTCTCTTTACGCCATTCAACTAAATCAAACTCACAACTATTCAATCAGTTAAAAGTAAACTTATGAGCAGATAATTACCTGGATTTCAGATGACTGATCTTACCTAAGGCGATTCTCTCTAATCTTATCTGCCACTGGAGCTACTTCAACCTTTTCATGTATATACTTGTTATGCATTCTGTCTCTAAGAGTAAAGCCACTCATCCACCTAAGCATCCTCATCTCTGAAATACTTAATGTTATGCTTCTCTTTCTTAAAGGCCAACAATCAAGTGCATACGCAGAAAATCACTTCTCGGCATCGACATGTGAGGTTACCTGGTTACGATATTATTGCATGATCTTGGAGTAATCAATTACAACCTGTTAAGCTACATTTTGAAACCCTTCCTTACCTCTAATCTCTTGTTTAATAAGCAAAAAAACACAGGTAGAAATTCATTGCCACCTGGTAAGAAAAAAGATTCAAGCTAGAATAATCAAGACTTTTTCACATGTCTACATCTAAGGAGCCGACATACATCTTCACAAAGTTATTGAGTCTAGAATAGTTATCATATGTTCTAACTTGAGAGGTAGTGTTTAGGAAAAATATACAAGATACTAGGAGTAACAGATTTGTGCTTATTACTTTGATCCTCACTGATATGTGATAAATACGAAAATTAGTTGTATAGGGTTGATCTTTAGGATCATGAATGTTCTTTATCTTGTATATAACTACATTTACAGCCTGATGGAAGGAAGCCTTTCACAGAAACCATTTTATTAGAATGATTAATGTTATCAGCAACAACAGTCTGTAAGATTCTGTATTATTCATGAGCTGGAGAAATGTTTTCTTCTTTGGCAGGATCTACTGATGAAATCAACAATGGATTCCATTTTTAAGGTTGGATTTGGTGTTGAGCTTGAAACTCTTTCAGGTACAGATGATTTAGGGGTTGCTTTCTCAAGGGCCTTCGATGAAGCAAACCACATGGTTTTCAGGCGGTATGTTGATATATTTTGGAAAGCAAAGAGGAATTTCAACATTGGATTAGAGGCCCAGCTAAAGAGGAACCTTAAGGTGATTGATGAGTTTGTTTTCCAGTTAATACAGCGCAAGAGAGAACAGATGGAAAGCAGACATAATGACGTAAGAATTTCTGAACTCTTGCTAGTGCTAGAAATCAGATTTGGGTGAAAACTGAATTGAATTATATTTCAGAAAATGAAAGAGGATATACTTTCAAGATTTGTGTTGGCAAGTCAGAAGGATGCGACGTTGACGGATAAATACTTGAGGGATATCATCCTCAATTTCTTGATTGCAGGGAAGGATACATCTGCAAATACGCTCTCCTGGTTCTTCTATATGCTGTGCAAGAACCCACTGGTGCAGGAGAAAATTGTGGTTGAAATTAAAGAGGTCACTGAATTTGAAAGTGGTGGTTCTATTGATGGGTTTGTGTGTAGATTAACAGATGAAATCCTGGACAGATTGCAGTACCTCCATGCTGCACTGGCCGAGACTCTTCGACTCTTTCCAGCTGTTCCACTGGTATTGTGATATTTTTTGTTCGGATTTTTTTTTATGTTTGATTTATTTAATTTGAAATGCTCTCCTAAACTTCAATAGGATTGTCAAATTAGTTTTCCAAGCTGCTTTTTGTAAACTTATTGGATTATCACCTTTTAGATAAAAAATTGTCATCCGTGCTAGTGTGATGATGCGTAGTTTGGTCAATCCAAAATGGGGGGCTATTTATAGTTCCGGTGTCACTGGAAAGTCGGGTGGAATTCCGGTGTCCCTTGGAAATCGGGCAGAGTTCCGGCGTTACTGGAAAGTCGGGCAGAATTACGGCGTCACTTGAGCTTCGGGCAGAATTCCGACGGTGGTCGAGGAGGAGTTTCTTCCCTCTCTTCTTCTTCTCTTCTTCTTCTTTTCTTCTTCTTGCTTGGTTCCCTTCTTAAGAGAAATGGGGGGCTATTTATAGTTTTTTGAGGATGGCATGACCCGTAAATAGGAGGATCAAGGGCAAATGTGGAGTGGATTGGATGGACGGCCGATATTGAATCCCTTGATCATGGGCTGTTTATCAGACATTTGAAGGTCTTAACAATATCGGAATTCAGCGATCTTGGGCTCGTTGGATTCGTCTCGTCGAGCCGCTCGATTCGACTATAAACATGTCCTGTTTGGAAACCATTCGGTAATCAAAATTGTGGTGTGAACCTTCCAACAACGCTTCGGGTCCTTGATTTGGACTCATTTGGGCTCGAGTTGAGTCTAATTTGGTGTCGTTGGGTTCGTATTTCTGAGACGTTTAGTTTGGCTGTAAGTTTGCTGAAATCGGAGTTCAGGTGATCCCGAATTTAATTTTTGAAGTTTCCGGCTTGATTATGCCTCGAGATTCGTGCCCAATCAAGATAATTTTCTGATGATATATCAATTTGAAACTTTTGAGTTGATGTATTTCTATTGACTAGTATTTTGAACTAAATCTGAGCCCTGCATATTCCACACTCGTAAAAGAAGTTGTTTCAAGAACATATCTAGCCTAAAACTGTCGCGTTAATATTTGAGGCTTATGACATCCTATTCACTAAAGCATTAAATTAATGATATGTCCTTCAAAGTTCTAAGTGCATCATCAAATTTTAGAAATTTCGAGTATCAACTTTGTTTAATTATTTAAATATCTTGTTCTGTGGTAGGATGGGAAATTTGCAGAAGAGGATGATGAATTACCAGATGGTTTTAAGGTGAAAAAAGGGGATGGAATCACCTATATCTCCTATGCAATGGGGAGGATGAGTTATCTTTGGGGTGAAGATGCGGAGGATTTCCGACCAGAGCGATGGCTTCGAAATGGAACTTTTCAGCCTGAGAGCTCTTTCAAATTTGTCTCCTTCAATGTAAGGTTTTAGCTTTGAATGTTTTTTTTTTTAATATTTAATTTCTCTTGATAATATGTTTAAATTTTTATAATTTTATATGTGCACTTTCTAATATAAGATGGTTAAGAATTCAGGTTTTCTAATGCAACCTAAAATGATATCTAAGATGAAAACACAAAAAAAAATCTACAATTATGCAAGGACAGCTTTAAATGTGAGGATAGAAATACATTTTATTCATTCCATAAAATAATTTAACAATCATCAAAATTTGAAATTCTATGATAAAACAATGGCAAATATAAAATTTCAGCAACAAATATAAAATTTCACACTTCAAAAAAAACAACAACATGCATCTCACTTGACAATATTTTAATCACGCGCAAAACCGGTGACTAAATAATTCAAGAGACAAGAATAGACATAAATCACCCTAAATGGAAAAAAAACAAAACAAAACCTCATGTCAATATAAGAAGTTTCCCCCAAAAGTAGTTATCCACACTTACAAAGCACTTAAACAACAGATATCCAACGAGCACCCCCACATGGAATGAAAACTGGAAGTTTATTTAAATATTCATTACTCAATGAAATACCTGGCGGGAAATAGAAACAACAACAGGTATCAATAGGTAAAACAATGGAAAGAACATAGGAAACAACAATTAGAAACATTAGGATAGCAACAACATAATGGAACTATAGCAGACCATAGAGGAAATAGGAATAGCAATGAGTGGTAATTAGCATTTTTTATTGTGGAAGTGATTCTGAATTGCTGTAGGTGCTGATTGGAACTGCATGGGATGAGCTGAAATCATACAATTCAGAGCTAGCCTCAACAAACTTTTCAAAATACAAGAGAACTCAGTTTGTTTAATGGGATGAGCTGAAATCATGCGATTCAGAGCTAGACCTAACAGACTTTTCAAAATCTTAGACAACACAATTTGTTTAAATAGAAGAAGCCATCGTGAGCATTTTTTACATAGAAGTCAAATTGCAATAATATAGTTCGCATGAATCATCATTTTCTATTCTTTTGACGTGAGTAAACTATCATGTTTCCATCAAATTGTGGAGATTTTGGAACCAACAAAATGAATATATGGTAATTGTTAAATAAATATGGGTATAATTTTTGTGCTTCCTACAAAATAATTCATGAATAATAAAATGCTAGCTTGTGTGCCAATAAATAATATACCTCTCATGTTCACCATCAATACTGAATACAATAACATCGTCCATAATAACTTTCAAAATAAGATAATAGACATGTTCAATAAAATGTTGGATGCATTCACAAGGGAAAGAAAAGAGAGAACCAAATGTACTGGAAAAAAATTATTTTTTCCAATAAAATAAAGATAAATCAAATATATTTATGAAAATTGACGCCAGCACTTCCTAGAATTTCCATTTGTTAGTGTTAGTCAAAAAATGTTATGATTATTCGACAAGTTTTATGCTGGCTATCGACTATCTAATATAACCCTCTACTTTTCTCATCCAAAACTTCGGACCTTACAACGACAGTGTTTTTTTTTTTTTATAAAAAAGTTGTTCAAATTGAACAAGCTCACAATTCTAATGAAGGCGCATAAAACTTAGAAAGTCTTAAATTAGTTTTGCTAAACTAATTTCAATAGAGGTGTTGGACCTGATGATATTCCAATAGAGGTGTGAAAAAGCTTAGGAGATGAAAGAATTTCTTGGCTTACTAAACTTTTTAATATTCCACATGCATCTGTTGGATGCCGAAGATTTCACTCTACCGTGTCATTTTGACACCGCTATTGCATTTCAAAAAGACCTTTCCACGTGCATCTATAGGATGCCGAGGATTTCACTCTAGCGTGTCGCTTTGACACCGTTATTGCATTTCAAAAAGACCTTTCCGTGTGCATATGTTGGATGCCGAGGATTTCACTCTAGCGTGTCGCTTTGTCACCGCTATTGCATTTCAAAAAGATCTTTCCACATGCATCTGTAGGATGCCAAGGATTTCACTCTAGCGTGTCGCTTTAACACCGTTATTGCATTTCAAAAAGACCTTTCCGCGTGCATCTGTTGGATGCCGAGGATTGCACTCTAACGTGTCGCTTCGACACCGCTATTGCATTTCAAAAAGATCTTTCCATGTGCATCTGTAGGATGCCGAGGAATTCACTCTAGCGTGTCGCTTTAACACCGCTATTGCATTTCAAAAAGACCTTTCTACATGCATATGTTGGATGCCGAGGATTTCACTCTAGCATGTCGCTTTGACACCGCTATTGCATTTCAAAAAGACCTTTCCGCATGCATCTGTAGGATGTCGAGGATTTTATTCTAGCGTGTCATTCCGACCTCACTATTGCATTTCAAAAAGACCTCTCAAATCTATTGGTGGTAAGCAGAGGGTATCATTCTAGCGTGTCATTTCGACATTACTATTGCACTTCAAAATGATCTTCCACATGAATTTACAATAAGCAAAGGGTTTCACTCCAGTATGTCATATGACACTGTAATTGCATTTCAAAAATTATATCATGCACACACGTGAATGCATCGTGTGAAATGCATCCAACGACATATACCCATATAGGTGTTAGTGTTGAAAAGTGATTTGCCTTGCAACAGTAGGCCCTGGCGAGCGTGTTGTAGGTACACACGTGACGCCTGAGAATGTTACGTGGGCTAAGAAATAAATTTAGAGTCAAACCCAATCCTCTGTCGGCAAGTAGATGGAGTTGACAAAATTCAATCAATAAAAATGTAACCCATGAACTCCCCGATGATGACCGTGTTGAATGTTTATCTCAACCGAAAGGGATTCTATATTTTTAAATGCCCTCAAACTTCCATAAAATATAAATATTTCCAAATGACTACAATAACACCCCGATGATGAACGTGTTGATAAAAAATCTCAACCAGAGGGGACCACAAGCATTTAAAATGCCACTTAAACGCCCATAAAATTCAAAACTACGAGAAAATGCTAAAACCTGAGATATTTAAAAATAGAAAAATTCAATCATCAAGCACTTAAAGTATAAACACTCATCCACCCTCCGCAACAGTTTGCCTAAGTGGACAAATTTGAAAATCGCACCAGCTCACAAAGAGCTAATGCCTAGTCAAAAATATCACTAGGATTCATTCTCAATCTGTCTCTTGCCAGTAAGGATGTGACATGTGTCTTCTAACCGGTGGTTTCGCCGTCAAATGTGACCACACGAGGGATTTCGCCGCTAAATGGCGCCACATGAACAATTATGAACTAGGTGGTTCGTCGTGAAATGACACCATTATATTACGGTCATGGTCAGAGCCCGTATGCTCCCCAATGGTATTAAATTCTTGAGATATGAATAAATAGGATATGATCGATAGGGCACAAAGCCCTTTGTCAGCTAAAGTGGATTCAAATTTATCCCCTTAGACAAATATCCACCCCAGGTCTACAAGGTACCCTTGGACGATGCAACCCATGGCCGTTGACAAGGATCCTTCTGTCAGTTGGGTTAACTACCTCCTCTGACTAAGTAGACCAGGGACCACGATGGCCTGGGATGACGGAACCATGGGATCTTGATCGAGCTCATCATCACACCCCCCATCATCCGCTTTAAGTGCAAGATGGTGATATTTCAAATTTTAAATATTAAATTTCCACTTTCTCAAACCAATGCTGCTACTATATGTCAAATATCACGTACCTACGAATACAATGTATTCATTCGACGACTAGCCTTAATCAAAAGTTTTCTCTTGTGATCGAGAGGGGTACTTAACTATAGGGGCTAATGCCTATAGGAAACCAAAACTCAGATAATAAAGTCCTCACAAAATGAGGGCGAAATCTCTGGATAGTGTCTTGTCTTCAAACCCAATCTACCTTCTAAAAATTTACCCCGGAATTTAATATGTTAAAACTCCCCCTAAAAGCAAAAAAGCACAGGCGCGGGGAGGCTGGGGCGCGAATTTTCAGAGCCAATATTCATTTAAAAAAAATCATTTCAAAAAAATTCTAATTATTACAGTTTTAAACCTACCAAATAAATTTTGCTTGACTTGTAAGTTTTCGTTTTGCAATCTTACTTTTCATTCTTCCGACATCGTTTGCCAATCAAAAAAGGTATTCATATCTACTATCCAATCAAAACTCTTCAGGATCTATTCTCCCATCATAAGTAGATGCATCCACATTAACTTCTATAGTCATATCCTCATTGATATCATAAGATTGTCTTTGGTGGTTATTATAATTTTCATTGGCAAATTCACTAAGAAGTCTATCATGATTATGTCTCTTACGATGAGTTTCACACCTCCTAGTAGTAGTATGAAAGGGTCCTCATTATGATTAGATTTGTTATATGAATCTTGTGGGGGTAGTTGATTAGTTTCTAATGTCTGAAGTTGCTTGTTAATTCAATTTATGGTTGTACTTAGTAAATCTTATTTTCATAACAACTCTTCTAACAAGTTTTTATAAAATATTTAGAACACCATTTTTTTGTGATATATCAACTAAACCCGATAATTCCCCCTACTTCTAATTGATATGTTGACACTAATCTAGTTTCTAATACCAATTCAAAGTAGAACAGTTATAAGGCTAGGATTTCTAATGAAACTTAAGATATGTAATGAAATACAAAAAAATCATAATTTCTTGATTACTAATTCATAACTCAACAAAAATTTACTGCTTTAACAAAAGGTTACGGTTTATTCATTCCAGAAGATAATTTAAAATTAGGCCAAAATGTTGCATTCTACAGACAACATTGATAAATATAAAATTTCAGCAATGAATCAAGTTTACACTTTAAAGAGAAAACCCAACATGTATCTCATATGACAAGATTTCAATCACATGCGAAGCCAATAATTAAATAATTTAAGAGATAAGAACAAATATATAAATCATCACAAAGAGAAGAATCTAACCTAACATTGATACAAGGGTTGAGTTCAATTAGTAACTAGTAACTAGCATGTTGTATTATGGTAGTGATTCTGAATTGGAATTCCATGGGTTGAGTTCGAACCATTCAATCTAACGTTATACCTAACGGACTTTTTAAAACACTAGAGAATGCATATCATTTTAATTATCGAATAGAAGACAACTTCATAAGCAATTTTACACAGCCTAACCTAAAGAAAAAAAAAATACAATGATGCAATCTATGCTTTCAACATTCGTAGAATTTCAGATTTTCATCACCTTCTATATGAATATGATATGGATCCTCACAAGTTTAAATCATAAATTACATTTTTTTATTTTTATAATTAAAGTAATTAAGATGCACATGTGACTGATCATTAGGCCCACATTTGAAGTAAATAAAAATTACGTTTTTAATATATATAATAAAAGTGGTCATTACTCATTAGCTTAAAATTTCCAATTGATGGGTGTTCATCTATAGGCATTGGGCTCAACAAAGGGCATTGGTGTTGCACGTGTGTGGCTATCATGGATCTTGTCAGCTTCTACCATAGTTTGAGTTGGTTGACTTGGTCCACGCCCTCAACAGGGGCCTACTTTAATGTTTTTTTGGAGCAATTGAAAACAAGATGTCATGCATTGCCCATGACACCCATTCAAATTTTAAAAAAAACATTGTAATGGCAGGTGACCATAAGTGGTCGTGCTTGCCCAAGTATGACTACAACAAAACTGCATGCCTATAAGGAAAAGGCTGTACACCCCCTATTTTTTAAATATGAAAAAAGAAAATAAAAAGCATCACAAAACCTGTACCCTAAATCCTTTTCATCTTATGTCTTTCCTGTCACTATCACACCCTCTCTCTCTAGCACTCTTTGCTTTCTCTTCACATATATTTCCCTCTCTTCTTCCATTCTCACTCTCTCTCTCTCTCTCACTCTTCTCTTCAATTCTCCCTCTTACTTTCTCTACACTCTTCTTCAACTACCTCTCTCACTTTCTATCACAGTCTATCATTCTCCCTCTTGTTCCTTCATTCTACTCTAGTTGCAACGTGCAAGGCATAAAGGATAGTTCTTGGCTTCTTTGTGCATCAGTGATAAATGTTCTTTTGTTGTATTTGGAAGATTATTTGTGTTAATCCACTAATACTTTTGCATGAAGGTCCTCTCAAGATCTTATATACGTCTTTGTTTGGGTGATGGGCGGGTGATGGAAAGCCTGTATTCCCCATGGGAAAAATAAACTATATGTTTGAAAATTATATTTTTGTAATCGAATATGACATAGAATAGTATATCATCTCAAAAGATATAAATGATGTTCTATAATAAATTCAAAGACAAAAAAGATTAAAAAAATGACAACATTATCAAAGTCTTTTCTCTACTTAATGTGGATAAGATAGAATTTATTTTATTCTAAGATGCAAGTTCCTCATAAAAAAAAGCTCTCGTAGTTAATTACATCTCAAGAGAAGTAATCTCCTAATAATACTCTCGATGAAAATAGTGATAAATATTTTTGTGATTTCAAAGTTTAGATAAAGATGTGATCTTGAGATTTCAAATGGTATATGCTTAATTTTGGAACAATTCTTTTCAAGAGCCAAAGTATGAAAAAAAGGGAATATTGGAATCTAAGAAGCACAGAAATACTCCGAACTATCCGATGTTTAGTTTTAAAATTTACAAGATTTAAATTTAATGTTTAAGTTGTTCATTTTATTAAAAAATTCGAAGCTTATATTTCATTAGAGCAAGATTGCAAAAAGGCTGGAAAAGTAAGGACTTATGATATAGCAAATGAGAACTATGATCTTCAAATTAAGGTAAGAATTGCTGGATATGCAAGGGACTTATAACTTTTAACCCCATCAAGAGTTTTAAGCAAACTTGACTTTACTGGACTTATTATCCTTCCTGAAAAAGACTGTTAATTAAACCCACCTAATTACTTTTAAACAATGATGTCAAAGTCTTTGTACAATGCAGGATATATAAGATTTTTTTTAATTTATATATATATAAGGAATTAAGGCTTACAACTTAGCAACTGAAGCTAACCAACCCGACTATAAATGGTAGGTAAATGCTAATTAATGCAAAATTTTAAGTTTTTCATCGAAGATTTCTATTTTGTTTTGAATTTTATGAGTAGTTTCTAGTTTGTTTTATTCATTTATTATTTATTATTTTGAAGAAAGCTTTTGTTTCTAAAAAAAACTATCAACAACAACAACATCAAGCTTTTATCCCACTATGTGGGGTCGGCTACATGAATCATTTTTCTCCATCGTGTCCTGTTAAGAGTTACATTCTCATTTAAATCTAATAAAGATAGGTCATTTCTAATATTTTCTAACCAAGTCTTTTTAAGTCTATCTCTACCTCTCTTAACATAAGTCAAATCTAATATGTCAACTTTCCTAACTGGGTCATCAGAAGGCCGCCGTTTTATGTGCCCAAACCATCTAAGGCGTCTCTCTCTAATCTTATTTTCCACTGGAGCTACTCCAACCTTTACATGTATATGTTCATTTTGTATCATGTCTCTAAGAGTAAAGCCACTCATCCACCTGAGCATCCTCGTCTCTGCAACACTTAACTTAATATTATGCTTCTCTTTTAATGGCAAACATTCTACACCATAAAGCATTGTAGGTCTCACCACCATCTTATAGAATTTTCTCTTGAGTTTGAGGGGGGACTTTTCTATCACACAACAAGCCCGATGCATTCCTCCACTTCAACCATCTAACCTGAATTCTACTAATAATATCCCCATCTATTTCATCATCACTTTGAACAATAGATCTAAGATATCTAAAGTGTGTAGTCTTATTAATGATTTGATCGCCCAAAGTCACAATCCCCCCACTAGATCTATTATTACTAAAATTATACTTTATATATTCAGTTTTAGATCTACTCAAACGAAAGCCTTTAGATTCTAAGGTTGACCTCCATAATTCAAGTTTACCTTCAACTCCCTCTCGCATTATCAATAAGAAGAATATCATCAGCAAAAAGCATACGCCGGGGTATAACCTCTTAAAAATGTACAATGATGACATCCATGACTAAAGCAAAATGTTATAGGCTTAAGGCTGATCCTTGATGTAATCCAACTGAAATAGAAAAATAATTGGTCAAACAACCTTGTGTTTGAGCACAAATAACAGCTCCTGCATATATATCCTTAATAGTTGAATATAACATTATTAACCCCTTCTTTTTTAGAACTCTTCATTACACTTCTCTTGAAACTTTATCAAATGCTTTCTCTAAATCAATAAATATCATATGTAGATCTGTTGACCTGTATGTGTATGCTGCACACAAACAAAACGAAACCAAAAAAATTTCGCTCAGAGCTCGTACCTTTCCGGCGCCGAAATCATCTTCTCCGCACGTCGTCTGCCAAAAAAAAAAAACCCGCGTATCACGATTTCCGCACGAGTTCGGACGTCCGGCTACGAGGCTCGCACGTCTATGTCGCATCTCCCTAGACGCTCTATGCTACGGATCCATGCCTTACCTCGTCGTTAAAAGGCCGAAGAGACGAAGCTTTTGATTCTCTCGCTCGGTTCTTCCTTCCTCACGCAAAAACCACGAGCTCTCGCCTTTTTCCCTCTCCCCCATTTCTCCTTTGCTCCAGACGAAACCAAGCCGACCTGCAAACCCTCATCCGCAAACCAGCCGGACCTACCTGCAGCCGTGCTTTATATTCGATCAAGCTGTCAACTCCCACTGCCAACACCGCCTGTATGCCAATCTGACGACCTCTGCCCTAGCCGTCTCTTCCTCACCCGCAGATTACGCCTCCTTCGACGACACTCTTCCTGATTGGATCGGAAGCCACAACGAGGACGAGAGCTTGCTCATTGCGAAGGTAGTCACATTTCTCGCTTTCGCGTGCTTCTTCGGCCAAATCACGTGAATACCGTGGGGATTTAGGGAAAGAGGGAAATGGAGGATTTTAACTTGCTGTGAGATTTAACAGTTGCCTAGATTCTGTTTAAATCCTACATAAATAAATGTTGTATAAATTCTGCTCAAATTCAGCTAAATCCTTACGGAAAGAAGAGGAATTTAACTCGCTATTAATTTTTATTAATTATAATAATTATTACTAATTGTAGTTACTTATTATTTATTCTAATTATTATTAACTATTATTAATTATAACTAATTATAATTAACTATTATTCATTATAATTAATTATTATTAATCATGATTAATTAAATTTAATGGTAAAATAAAATACCTCTCACACCTCGATATGCGTGCCGACATCGCAATCGTCTCTCCGACATAGCCGACGACGTCGCCGCCGACCCCTGCACAGGTATAAAACTCCAAACCCTGTCCTCGACCCGCCTGACGAGTCGGGCAACCACCTATACAAGCTTTTCTTAATATGATAGGAGGAAACATGGTGCGACACATGCGACGAGACAGATAGGCCCTGTATACGCTTTTCTTAGAGTGGCGAGGACAACTTTAAGTACCCGTACAGGCTTCAATGACCGGCGGGAAAACAACTGTGCGTTTTCAAACAAATACCCAAAAGATCCATACACACCTTTCTTAGCATGGTGGGATTGAAGATCACTACCACGATATTTATGGACTCCTACCATACACATTTTTCTTAGCGTGGTGGGAAGGCCCAGCTCCCCAAACTTCCCCCAAACGGGGGATACGCTGGGATGTTGCCAAAATCCAGACTGAAATGCACAGAAACTAAAATAGCAGGGAACTACACAACCATTATTCAATATTCTATCTAAGGTTTTGTTTGGAATAACTTTCTCACTGCTTTCTAAAATGACTTTTCAGTACAAGAATTTTTAGTACAACTGAACAACAGGGAATTTGAATGGTACAACAGAAAAAAGGTACCCCTGAAGACCCATACACGTCTTTCTTGACGTGGTGGGATTGAAGACCACGGCCACCACGGCCGCAGTGTCTACGAGCACCTACCAAACCTGCTTTTCTTAACGTTGTGGGAAGGCCTAGCTCCCCAAACTTTTTCCAAATGGGGAATATGTCAGAATGCTGCCGAAATTCAGACTGAAACGTACATAATTTGAACAACAAAATGACTTAATTTGAGCAGCAATACAGAGGACTTGTACCTGAACATAAATGCACAAAACTTGACAATTGTGCAGGAGACTTGTGTGAACAGTAGGGAACTGAATGTAAATTGAACAACAAGGAACAAAACCCTAAAATTATTAGAATGCACAATTAATTTCTTAATATCAATGTTAAATGATAAATCAAGCATTAATGGATAAGAGACTTATGTTTAACAAAAACTCCAGCAATAACCAAACAATGATTAAAAAGGACATATATTCTGATTGTGGGCAAATACATGAACAAGCCAATCTTCAACAAGTAAAAGAAGTTGACATGCAAGGAATGCAATGATCTGCTAACTGAAATATGTCCAAGGAGTTCAAAGAAACTGCAATATACATGTGGCTAGTGTTGTTTGATTGCAAAGAGCACGTGATAATCAACTTACATAAATCACAAAGAAATATAGATCATCAAAACCTGTGAATATATGAAATACAACAAATGATTCTGATTAATGCATGATAAATACAATGAACTCCTATAACAGTCCCCATGCAATTGAATGCACTGTACTTGCAAGCAACAACAGCCAATTGCAGAATGCATAGATGTCTCCCATGTACATTAATGAAACCTAATACAAGCAATAATTTGCCTATAGATTGAAATGGCAACACTGGCAATTGATGAAAGATGACCTATCCTGCATACAACCTGCCACTACCAAGAAATACCAAAAACCATCTGTGAATGATGATGGTGGATGCAACATAATTACAGTGGCTCTCCTACAAACATATTTAATAGGATTGCAGTAGATATGCAAACAGAGAACCCATGAAGTGATGATTCGTATGCAAGCTGGAACCAACAATCTGTTATGAATGTAAACACCAGTAAATGTCTGTAGAAAGATCATCAAGCTATAATGACTTATCTACAAATAATGACGCGTAACTTGTAGCAAATGTCAAACCGCTCTTGCAATCGACGACAATGAGCTGATGAACAAGTGCTTTGATCCGTCTACAAGACAGTTGATATTATACTTGTGGGTAACAACAGTGGGTATATCGTGAGTACATCGAATCCCCTGTGGACATAAATATATACAACACCTACAAATAACTGTAAGAGATATGTTGTGTACAGTAGTCCATCTACGGATAACGATGAACAATGTACAACAGATATTAGGTCATTCTTGCAGTCAACGACCATCCAATTGTCAAATAACTGCACTGATCCTGTGACAGCCGATGTCAGTATGCATATGAATATGCAAACCTGCCCATAGTCAATAGCAAATAGTTGACGACCAATGATGAATGCGTATAATAGTGCCTCCCTTACGAACACCTACAACAACGATAATTGAGATGTTGTGATTATGGTAAATCCCCTATAAGCATAGAAGCATATTCACCCAACCAGAGTTGAAAGTTTTGTTGATTACGTACAACTAAGTCCTTAAATTGACAATTCCAAAATACTTTGTTATCGACAGTCGAGTATAAAGGCAACTTGATGTCCGGAGAAAATTCACTGATATATCATCAAATGAAGATTCTAATTGTGATGTGGACAATATATAATTGAATGATTCTATAGAGTCACTGAGGACTTCCAATAACTGTAAGTGTTTGCAAGTTACTGCAAGGAACTCATTGATTTACTAACAGCAAAAAGCCCTAACTATAACACTGTGACGCGAAGTTAAATGGTTTTATGAATAATTCTGTAGAGTCAAAGAATGAGCACGTGAAGAAAAAAAAAGAATGATATCTCATTCTATCATCTCTGTAAAAATGTTGGGGCTCCCAAAAACTTTGTCACGCCATTCAAGTGAAGAGCCTCTACTCAATGTCCTACACTCGTGATAAGCCGAAGATAAAGCAATATAATGATGTACTAACCAAGCCTTTGGTTTCATCAGATGAGGATACCTCATCTATCATAAAACCACCTAATATTATTTGGATATCTTTATTTAATCAAAATAAGAGTCGTTTAATTCATGGATTTGATCTCCTAATGAATGAGAAAAGGGAGCCTACATCAGAATAATGAAGTAATTTATAGCAGTCGAGCGACAATACTATGATTCACCTATAAGCAAAAGCAAGAAATCAATAGTAAAAATTATGGGCTGTCGAAGCACGACGTCGCATCACTAGATCTGCAACGCTCATACAAGTGGACAGAAGGCTTCAGCAAAGCCCAAAATAAAGCCTCGTGTATTCAGCAAGAATAGTCACTTATGCAACCGAACACCACTTTGCATTGCATGCAATTCTTTTAAAACACCCTTCATATATACATTGCAACATGCATGATAGGTTATATAAGCATATCATCCAACCTTGTATTTACATATAGATGTGCCGTATATACATAGTCAAGGGGCCTTCCGTGTGCATTTATAGGATGCCGAGGATTTCATTCTAGCGTATCACTTTGACATCACTATTGCATTTCAAAAGGACCTCCGGCGTACACCTGTAGGATGCCAAGGATTTCATTCTAGCATGTCACTTTGACATCGTTATTACATTTCAAAATAGACCTCCGGTGTGCATTTGTAGGATGCCGAGGATTTCATTCTAGCGTGTCATTCCGATATCGCTATCGCATTTCAAAAATGCCTCCACATGCATTTATAATAAGCAAGGGTATCATTCTAGTGTGTCATGTGAAACTACAATTGCATCTCAAAAATCATATCATGTACACACGTGAATGCATCGTGCGAAATGCGTCCAACGGTATATATCCATGTAGGCCCTAATAAGTGTTTGTAGGTACCCACGCAATGCCTGAAAATGCCGTACATATTAAGAAATAAATTTAGATTCGAACTCGATCCTCTATGACAAGTAGACAGAGTTGACAAGGTTCAATCGACAAAAGTGTAACAACCCATGAACTCCACGATAATGGCCGTGTTAATGTAAATTTTAACCGGAGGGGATTATATATTTTCAAATATCCTAAAACTCCCATAAAATATAAATATTTTCAAAAGATCTCATAAACACCTTGATGGTGGCCGTATTGGCAGAAAATCTGAACCGGAGGGAATGACAAGCATTTAAAATGCCTCCAAATGCCCATAAAATTCTAAAACTAAAAAATATCAAAATTCAAATATTTAAAAATGAAATAAACTATCAAAATACCTAAATCAAACACTCATCTACCCTCCGTAAAAGTTTATCGATGTAGACAAATATGAAAATTGCTCCAGCTCACAAAGGGCTAATGTCTAATCGAGATTATCACTAGGAATCATTATCAATCTGTCTCTAGCTAATAAGGACATGGCACGTGTCCTCTAACCGATAGTTTTGCCACCAAATGGCACCACACCGTGGATTTCGCTGCTAAATGGTGCCACAGGTAAATGGTTATGACCGGGACCATCTATATTGGGTGGTTCGTCGTGAAATGACACCATTATATTACGGTCATTGTCAGAGCCTGTATGCTTCCCAATAGCATTAAATTCTTGAGATATGAATCAATAGGATATAATCGACATGGCACAAAGCCTGTGATGCCCTAGAATCAAAATTGAAAGAATTATTCTTTTAATTTTTTAATAAACAACAACTAGAGCTATCCAATATTATCTATCAATAATAAACATCAAAACTGATTCTATAATTCAAAATATTAATGTACACATTTGTATTTATTCTCAAAAATTATATACAATACTCATGATCTATACAATCATCACATAATTATTATGTCATGAGTACAAAAGAAAAACTAGAACAAAGAAACAGAACTTGAAGAATCATAATCAGCCTTACACTCATACTCCTCTGACCTGACCTGAAATCATTTAACCACATATAATGAGCTTAAAAAGCTCAGTAGATCACCAAAATTTATAACTAAATTCAAAGCATTATAAAGGAATAATATGCATGTCATGGATCAAATCATATCAGTAACATTCATGTGATCATTGAATCAGTACAGAAACAGTAAAATTCGCATGCAGTAGTAGTATAATCTATAAACAGTAAAACACAACAATATAAAAGCCAGTAAAGTAATAAACCAGTATGAGTGTCAAATCTATAAAGCAATCATCATATCCGTAATACCAATTAATATAAAAATTGTATAAAGCATCAAATCAAAATATCAATAAAGACTATCAAAATCATTTTAATACAATAAAATCATATAAGAGTGTATACATACTATCCAAGTATTTTATATCACATGCTCAATATATCGCATGCTTATTATCAGTACAGTGAATCAATAGTATTATTACCTAAATCGATAACAATAATAATCTAGTGGCAGGAGTAGCAGAATAATATAATAATAGTAAATCTATATAGTACTAATAAATCAGTGTAATAATAATAATAATGCCTCAAAACATGCATTTCAGCAGTCACACTAAATAAGTAAGAAGTTATGGCTATCACGGTGTTTTTTAGTGTTAGTATCAGTATTAGTAAACCATTGGCTCAGTAAATAGAGTCGTCACTCTTTGCCTATCGGCACAGTAATAATCTCCTCATAACTCTCAACTAGTGTATCACGTGAATTAATAGATGATAACACAAAATCACTTTATTTAAAGGAAAGTCCGTCAGCCCACCATCCTGTACAGTCAATCAGTCTCCAACTAACGGGTTAACCAGTGTTTACTTATTTGTTTCACACACGCACATTATTATCATAATACTATAACAGTAATAGCGACCAGCTATTATTTAAGCACATATCCACATCCATTTATAATATATTGCAGCAAATAAAGCATAATTGAGTTTAATTAAGAAGATGTCAAAATGTCATAACGGTAAACAACAAAGAATCATATTAGATAAAAATGTATATTTTCAGAAAATTATCAAATTACCAAGGATTATGTAAAAAACTGTTTTAAGACTTTTATTGTACCACACCACTATTTTTAGAGGTTAAAATAAATTTTTTGGTAGATAAAAATCGCTGTATTTTCAAAATTACCCGATGAAAAATCTTAAATAAATACTTAAAAGGCTCATAATCATGATCTCTACAACATACAAAAAGTTAAGCGGTGAAAGTTTTGTCAATATCAAGTTATTCATATTTTTCAGTAATAGAAAGACAAATTTGACCAGAAAAGTATGAAAAATATAAAATTTTTGAAATCAGAAATAGGGTAAAGGTTCCTTACAGTGAGACGAATAAATTTTCCAGCTAGCCCAATGGACAAAAATTGCTCCGCTACCTCCAAATTTTGGTTTCTATTTTCTCTCTCTTACCTTTTCTCTCTTTACTCTTTCCATTCTCTGTTAACCGTTTGCTTAGGGAGAAAGAAAAGAATTTAAAATTGCTCAATAATACTTTTAGATATTATACTAAAATAATAATATAATATAAATATAATATTTAATTTAAATAATTATTTAGTATAAAATTTATAACATAGACTCAATGCCAATGTCATTAGATTTGGATTGGTTGCTTGGATTTGAATTTAGGGTTTTAGGGTTGAGAGAATGATTTGGTCAAGCCTACTTTGACAATAGGTCAAATTGGTTTACCAAGGTTCCTTGACCCATGGAATGAATCCAAAGAGCAAGCCAAGGGTTCCTAATGTAGATCTTTTGACCATAGGTCACCTAGGTTATGTTCTAAGGTAGGTGCCATGGGGCTTAAGTTGTTTTTCTTAATATTTTATTGTTTTAGATTTGACTTAAGATTAACCCAAAAGGGTCCACTACCTATCTAGGGTAAATAGAGAGTGTCCTAAGGTCCTTGGGTATCTTTTAGACAAGTTTAAAGTTAATTGGACTATGGACCCTAAGACTAAATTAGGGTTATTTTCGATTTTAAGCTTTGGATTTGGCTTCAACAATCAAAAAGAGGTTTGTAAAAGGTTGATAAGGTTTTTAAAATTAGCTTAGGAGGGTCTAGAGTAGACTCATAAGGGTCTTGGATGCCACCTAAGGAAAACTAAGGTTAACCTAGCCTAAGGATCTCTAGGGTCCAATGTAGGGTATGGGTATCCTAGATTTTTTTGTTTTTATGGTTAACCAATGCTAAATCATTATGAATCCATCTATGAGATCCTATGAGGAAGGTTCTACACTAAGCAAAGGATCCTATGAACTAAGGCTGAGCACATAATCATTTTGTCAACCTCATTCAAAAATGAGATTGGCATGCCCTTTTAGGCATGATATGAGGAAAATATCATTAGTTAATTTTGTCTTTTATAAATTATTGTAGTACTTATAGATATATTTTTAAGTCGGTACATGCACTTATTAGTATATTGGAAATCCTGATTTTGCCTTATGTTGTGCACTATCTCTATGCATCTTTTTTGTCATGGAAGGATAAGAAATAGAAATCTAATGTTGATGCTTTATATATCAATAATATTCTCACTAACTCCCTCATAGCCTCATTATAGTGATGTAGAAGCATTGCTAAAATTTTTGATGAATTTCATGCATTAAACTAACAATAGACGAACATACAAAATATGATATTTGAACATAATAGATCATGAATGAATATTAAAACAAAAATGAATATAGAGTACACGAAGGTACATACCGATACAAATTGTAGCAGACAGAACATTTAAATAATCGATTCTATAGACGTCAATAAACTCATCATTGTGAAAGGAGATAACTAGTCCATAGTTAGGAAGGCATCATCTAGGCCATGAGAGGGGAATGGTGCTTGGCAGAAGATGAAGAGGGTGAAATATAGACCCAAAAAACTTCCTAATTTGAGGGAAGATGATGTAATTGATCGGTCAATTCTTGAGTGTAGAAATGAGTGCCACTAGAATTGGATGAAAGCCTAACAACTCTGTAAATGGGGAAGGGGGGAATAGAGGAAATTTTCATACCAAGATGGGTTACATGGTTCGGCTTTACAACTTATATTCACAACGTGGTGAGAGGATGTTTCCACAATGAGAAGCAAAGAATTCATTCTACAAGGATGGTCCACCTCATCCTGATGAGTGGAACATGATGGATGAGGATGAAGAAGAAGCGTCCTTTATAGGAACTTAGTCTCAATGGTTACTTGAAAGTCCTAATTTATACACATAAGGGATATACATGATTGCCATAGGATATCTCAAAGGAGCCATTATAATCGGCAGATGGTCATGTGGTGTCTCGGTCATCCTTTAGTGGTGGAGGATTCTATATGGAGGATATGTGTCTTCTTCAAGTTGGCATTGGATGGCTTTGATAAGTTTGGAAGTTGGTGGTGATGTGTCAGGGCCTGATTTTAATGGTTGTCCATTAGGTTTGAGAAGTTGAATGTTGATAGGATAAGTCATCGAATTGGAGTTGACAACTCGGTGGTGTTAAGTAGACAAGAATGAAGCATCGACCTTGAGATGATGGGGAATCGAGAAGGCGTCTTAAGTGAGAAAGTTGTTAATGAGACTTGTTAAATGAACAACCAATGGGCGTTGAGACATTGGGCGAGGAGAAGAGGAGCAAGCTGTTGCTAGAGGGATGGCTGATGGTTTCGGGGAGAGCATCGTTGGAATTCATCGACAATGGAGCTATTGGATAAAAGGTGTAAGACACTAACTAAAGGTGCTAGGTAGGAACTAGTGCATCAGTCAAGAGCTGGTTGGTGAGGTAAAATGGAAGGAGTCGACTGATGCTAAGATAATGACCAGAAAAGACATCAATTGTGAATTGACTGATGGGGTGAGGTGAAGGAAGCTGTTTGCCCAAGAGATGACAAGTGTCGGTCGAATGACTAGCCATGGCAAGGAAGTCCCCGGGCAGATGGTTGACGAGGCTAGATGGAGTTTTGAATCTAATCAAATGCTTTGAATGGAGAATCTGGGCGGCAACAATTTAATCCACAGGAAATCTAGGAGATCCAACTAATTTGCTGAGTGAGGCGTTGGAGTCTGTCTCAAATAATAATTTCAGGTTCGATCGACTTGATGGCCTTCCAAGTGGCTACTTCCTCAAAGGATGTCAACTCCAAAAGCCATGTGTCTATCACATGGACACCAATGATTTAGCAAAAAAAAATTGCAGTACAATTAAGCTTGTGGGGTTATCTATTTTCTTATCACTCTTTTGGAGTTTAAGAAAAAAAGACTATAAAGTAAAATCAAGTTTGTAAGACATACTAATATAAGTTCCAACTGATTTTTCTCGGCTAGCTAATAAAATCAATTGAGATTTATTTTAATTTTGGGATATCAAGGTTTTTCATTTACGTAAGCCTCATGATTGATTACGTCCCAAACTTGGTGCATGAGAACAATATTGATCAAGAATATCACTGCACTTTAGATAGGTTTATTTGGGGTTGCATGCTATGTGGCATTTGCATGAGGTGAACAGTGAGAAAGAATATACACATAATATTTTTTTTTTGATGTTAGAAAATGGAGTTCGATTGAAAACAAATTACTGCATTTTAGAGTGAAAATTGAGTTTTTCGGTTGGAGATTGGCCTTACTAAGTATGCTGCAGTCTAGTTTTCTAAATTCTAGTGATGTCAATTCGTGGAGACTTAATATATTGTTTATCTAATTTGACATCATAAACTTAGAAAAGAAATTATCCCGACCTTTAGTTGGCACAGTATATATTTAAAGTATATTGATTACTTTCAGGCGGGTCCTCGAATCTGCTTAGGCAAGGATTTTGCATACAGACAGATGAAGATTTTGGCTGCTACTCTTTTGCATTTCTTCAAATTCAAACTCGAAAATGAGTCGATGGTTGCTACATACAAAACCATGTTCACTCTTCATATGGACAAAGGCCTTCCAGTTATTCTGCTTCACAGGTTCTGCTAATATTAGAAACTACTGAGCTACATAATCTTTATATGCAGTTCAGCATTTTCAAGGATTTTCAGGCTAAACAAGCTCTGCGCTCAAGCTTATCCTTCTAAAACAGTTCTGCTTGTCATAGTTTCATGCAAGTTAAAACTTTCCCAGCTTACTTGTGGATGCAGAAAAAATGTGCCTTATTGTATTAAACGATCATGGTCGTCTCTACTTTATGATGAATTTCTTGTTGTGGATTGCAGATGTCTTAGGCTTCGTTTGAGGCGTTTTTTTACTGCTTCTTAAAACAGTAAGAAAGCCGTCCCAAACGAAATCTTACACTATCCTGACTATCAAGTCGATTAAGTTATTTTTTTTAAGGCACTTGATTAATATTGGGTTTAGTCAAGCATAATATAATTGAGTAATACATTAATATGGAAATATCAAATGATTGTTGGGGATGAAGAGTACACACCATAATGAAGAAACAAGCAATAAAGTAAAAGCATCGTAAAAATAAAGGACACTGGGATTTAATGTGGAAAAACTCAAAATAGGAAAAAAATCACGAAGCGTCGGGACGCTTGGGTATGAAGTGCCGGGGCGTTGTATGAAAAAAAAATTCAGGAACCCAAGCAGGGGGTAAACCCCCTGCACCCCTAACAAGCACGAGAAATTTTAGGTCCGAGGCAACATAACAACCTGATTGATCAGCACAATCAGATTCCACACATAACAATCTTCCACTTGGAAACTGATTGCAATCAATCTTTCTCTTGGTCTGCACCATCAATCATAATACCTATAGTGTGGCTCAACCTTGGTTTGATCCTCCATGAAGACCAACTGAAGCTATGCATAGCTTCAATTTATCAAATGTCACTGTCTTCATCAGCATGTCTGCAGGATTCTTAGCCGTGTGTATCTTCTCGAAAGATAACTGATCATCTTTCAGAAGTGACCTGATAAAATGATATCAAAGTTAGATTTACTTTGTCCTATCATGGAATGCAACATTTTTAGTTAGAAGTATAGCACTCATGTTGTCACTATACAGCTTTCCATTCCTTTGCCCCTCGTCAAGTTCTGTCCAGAAATATTGCAATCAAATCATCTCATTACTAGCCTCAGTGATAGCAATGTGCTCCGCTTCTGTGGTCAAGAGTGCAACAAACTTCTGTAACTTGGAAACCCAGCTGACTGCAGTCTTTCCTAATGAAGATATAACCTGTTGTGTTTCTCCTACCATCAAGATCTCCAGCAATATTAGAATTTATATAAGTCTATAGATCAATCCCTATACCACCAAAGCAAATATCTTTTTCAACTGATCCTCTCAAGTAGCAGAGAATCCACTTAACTGTTTATCAATGAAGTTTGCCTGGGTTACTCATAAATCTGTTGACAAGTCTCACTATATCAGATCTTGTGCAGATCATAACATACATCAAACTTTCAATTACTAAAATATACGGAGTCTTCTTCATCTGTTCTTCCTCTACTTCAGATTTAGACAGTTGTTCCTTGGATAACTGAAAGTGACTACCCAACGTAGTGCAAATTGGCTTTGCCTCATTCATGTTGAATCTTTGAAGCACCTTTTCAACATACTCTGCTATAGACAACTTTAGTATACATACATTTCTATCTCTACTGATTCTCATACCGAGAATTTTTTTTTGTTGGACCTAAATCTTTTATTTCAAACTCCTTTGATAACTGTTCCTTCAGATATTATATATTCTCCATATCTGATCCTGCAGCCAGCATGTCATCCACATACAAAAGCAAAATAACATTGTAGTTATCATAATATTTGAAAAAATAATAGTGACCAGCCTGGCACTTCGTGTACCCATTATCTTGCATAAACATGTCAAATCTCTTATACTATTATTTTGGTGCCTACTTCAGCCCGTATAAGCTCCTCTTGAGCCTACACATCAGATTTTCATTACATGTGACAACATCTCATCATCCATGACTTACTTCCACTTCTTTGAATCATCAACTTGAATGGCCTCATCATAGCACTCGTGTTCACCACTATCTGTCAGCGGTAGATAGTACAAGGAAGGAGAATACATGTGTAATGGCTTTGAGATTCTGGTGGATCTCCTCATTTCAGGAATCTGAGGAACTCTCTGTGCTTCATTAGCTTTGTCTTCTTGATCATCATTATCCTCAATTTCAACATATTTAGAAGAATCTTCAGAAGTCTCATTTCCATCATTGTATATTTTATTTGCATTGAATTTAACATTCCTGCTCTTGATGAAATTCTGATTTTGATAATCCCAAATTTTGTAATCAAATTCATCTGAGCCATATCCTATAAATGTACACTTGATAGATTTGGATCAAGCTTACTCCTAGATCTTGCATCTTTTGACCTCATTTTCGTCCGTTCTCCCTCGAGTGTGTTCGACTGACTTAATTGAGCCTCATCGAGTCTAATTTGAGTCAAATTGACATCGATTTGAGTATAATTTTATCAAATTAACGAAGTAGTCCAAAAATGAACCCGAATCGACTTGATTTAAGTCAAATTGAGTCTGATTCGGACTCAAATTTGACCCAAATCAACCTAATTAATTTAAAGATGTGCTCAATTGATTTTCTAAGCAGCTTAGATCAAGCCTTGCATCCAACCGATTCCAACGGTCGACATTTCCCTGAAATTCCCGCTCTTAGTCGCTGCCATGCGCGTGATCTCCTCGGGTAGAACCAGGATACGAGCGACTGTAGCAGGATCGAGTGCAGAGGATATGGCGACGGGATAGCATCGGGCAGAATACACGAAGATACCTCACGCCTTGCATCCGATTTTCAGGGAGTTCGGCAGATTTTCCTCTCCCTCTTGTTGGTTCGGTCCCAGAGAAGGTAAGAGATTCCAGCAGCTCTACCTCACGCGGCCTTGGCTCTCTCGGCCTCTTCCTCACGTGAAGACAGATTGGCAGAAGGCCTCCTCTCTCGCCTCGCTGATTCGGACGGACAGAGCCAAAGCTCGTTTGCCTCCTCTCTCCTGCGATTCAAAGCCCACCGACCTGCCCTAGCCGACCGACTTCCTCTCAGCTACAGGTTTGCTTTTACCCTTTCTTCTTCTTCCAGATTTCTTTCTTCCTCTTCTTCTTCTTCTTCCTCTTCTTCTTCTTCTTCCTCTTCTTCTATTTCTTCTTCTCTTCTATCGATTTTTCTTTCCTTCTTCCTTTTCTGCACTTTTTCTTCTACCCTCTTTCCTTCTTCCTTTTATTTCTTTCTTCCTTATTTCTTCCTCTACATTTTCTTCTCGCCCTTTCTTCCTTAACAGATTTTTCTTTTCCCCTTTCTCTTCTTCGTTTTCTTCTTCTTCATGTACTTCTTCTCCTCCTTTTTATCTTCTTTCCCTCATTCTTTCCACTCCTATCCTTCTCTCTATGATTAGCAAATTTTCTTTCCTATGATGAGTAAAATCCCGCACTTGCTTGAAGTAAATCTTTTCCTATTTGCAAACGTTTCCTTTAAAATGTAAGTTGGATAATCTCGTGAAATATGAACATGCCCCATGATTTGATTTATGTTGCTCGAAATTTCAATTTTTATGTGTAAAAAATCTATATTCATTATTGGTTTATATCATGCAATATGTGGTTTGGAAACTCATGTGTAGGTGGTAGAAAGTCATAGCATACTTTACCAAATGCATGGAAAGTGTTTGTAGTAGTGCCTACTAAAAAAAGTATAAATTTTGATCAAATGAGGATGTTGAGAAAGCATGTTTATATTCCATCTTCTCCATATCTCTAAGAAGTCCATAAGCTTGGATTATGTGAAATGCTTGTATATTCGTATGTGATACAAATGATTGCTATGTTTTGGGTCCTTCATTATATGAAGGAGACATGTTCCTCTTTGTCTTTCTTAAAAATTTGAAAGTGGAAATGCATATTTATGTTGACATTGAGTTGTGGTAAATTTGTTCTTCTCGTTGCGATTTGTAACAAAATATTGTTGGGGTTGTCGTTGAATGCGAGTCATGAGATAATGTCATTTTTTCATGTACGACTCCAACACTTTCTCAAAAGAGAGATTTATTGTTTGATCAAGCTATTTGCACACTTTGTGATTAATGAAGAACATGCTTTGTTTCATGAAGTTGTGATTGCAGTATTACCATACATATTCTTGATTTAAGAGTTGACAATGATGTTAGTAATTTCCATTGCTGGAGTATTGTCACAGCAAAGCTCGGTTGTTTGAAGAGTGGAATACTGAATTAATGCATAAGATGACGCAAACAAAGAATATCATTGGTTATAGGCCCAAGTGCTCTTTATTTGAATTTTGTGGAGGATTCAAATATGGTCTTTTTTTTAAAACTATTATGATTCTTTCTTGAGGCACTTGTTATGAACTTGGAGGAGGAAGAGAGGCTCTTCTTCATCTTGGATGAGAGAGAGAGAGAGCGGGAGAGAGAAGGAAGCTAATTAGGACCTTTATTTATCTTTTGGAGATCCGAATATACGTCAACCTATAGGCTATTTATAGAAATTTTATATAGGTGTGATGTCATGCAGGAACAACCTAATCTAAAACCAGACCAATACACAACAATCTACACCTTGGTCTGATTTTACGATCAAAGAATCACCTATTCACAAGAACTCACGCTTGCTGCAATCCGACCGGCTCCCTGCACTAACTTCACGAGTAAACCTGTCGAACTGAGCCTAATCCCTCTTGTGCCCGACCTCCGCTATGCGTTCTGATCCACGGCTTTAGCTCGTGCTCCCGCGTGTTCTAAACCATACATGCCTATACCCGTTGGTGTTTCTCCAGTGATCCATATGCCCATGCCTAGGGGTGTCAATTTCAGGTCATGGGTCAGGTTCGGGTCGAACTCGGAACTGACCCGGTACTATTCGGGTCAACCCAAACCCGACCCGCTTCAGACCCGGGTCAACCCGACACGACCCGTCGACCCGAATCCAAAGCATTAAATATTTAAATAGCCGCTATTATTCGCCTATAAAAATAAAATTAAAATCCTGAAATTTAAATTCATGAAACCAGAAGAAAATTAACTTTATTTTTGTTCCTGTGAATTGGAAATGAAAATCAGTTTACTAAAATCATTTTAGGCTCAACATTTAAACCAAAATCAACTTTTTTTTGTTCATTTGGAAACAGGAATTCCACACAGCAGAAGTTCACAAACACTTTAAATGGAATAAAGGCAAATGACAGTATACAATCCACTGATTGAAGACTTTAGGAAACTATAAATTACATTTTGCAGTTTTGCTGTTCACAACCACTTCCAAATCAGTTTACAAAATACAAATTACAGAAGATTTTGCATCAAATATGACTAAGAAAATTATAAATTACACTTTGATTATTTGCTCAATTGCTCTTCCAAAAAAGTGCTTCAGGATTGTCTTCAATCTCCATATATATTTAACTGCAAGAAAACTTGTTAAATAAGTAGAAAACTTCAATACATAGCTCAGATTGGACCCTCCAAATCATTAATCACATAATGAATTGTAAGTGTAATAAATTTTAGTATATTACCATCCAAGGTGACAGTTTGTATTGACTTAGGTAGTCTCTATTCATTCAATTATATAGTATCTGATCATTCTAAGAGAATACAATTGCCACCTAGTTGTAATAACACTTACATTGATACGATTCTCACTTTCATTTTAGAAGGTTTATCATCATCACTTTATAAAACATTAAACCCAGTAAACTATAACTAATTCATGGCAGCAGCCATCAACTTACATCAATTAGAATAGAAACCAAATATCCAATACTCGATGTGGGCATACAGCCACCTGTGTCACATAATTCAGAACAACAATCGACTAACTGAAGACTCTAGGAAAACTGTCATCCCAGTAGTTTACAGCTTACAACAAATTGCAATAAAATTCAAAACAACAATCGAATGGATAATGCTGTCAGCAATCCATATCTCAAAATCCTCACACAAAATAGCAGCTTAGCAACCATGTCAACAAATTTCAAAACAGGAAGTCAACAACCATAGAAAATAGCATGTTAGAATAACAGCAAAGCCCAAAGTCAAAGCACCAACTCAACATAACAGTAAGAATGAACTACAGACAGTTTCAACTTTGAATAAATAACATACATTTTTTTGTTCATTTGAAAACATGAATTCCAGTATTCCACACACCAGAAGTTCACAACCAAATTAAATGGAATAAAAGCAAATGGCAGTATGCAATCAACTAACTCATCAAATAGGGGTTATACTAAGAACACACAATAGAAATCATATACCGCTTATTTTCACTATTGAACCATCAATCTCTTTTAAACCTTCTTGAACCACAAGATTTACATTATGGGCTTTACAACGGATATGAAAAAATCACCCTCACACAACAAGCCACCATGTAAGTTTAGATGATTCCTTAGATATTATAGTGAACAAGTCACGGAATTCTGCATGATCAAACTCATTATTGGACATAGACAAGGAAGTTTCAGAATTGGTTTGTAAGATCAATTGTCCTAAATCACGCATATTTTTTTTCTTGCAATTTTGAATGTGGCGCCTTAGATTACCAGTCTATTTTTGCTATCACATAACTAAGTACTGTCACATTTCTTACATTTGCATTTTTGGTTTCCATCTTTCGTATTAGGCAAAATCTCAAAGTGGCCCCAAACAACTGAAGTCATCCTATACCGCTTTTTGGTAAGTGTCCCCTCCGCATTACATAGATCGTTAGGGGGCTCTACAACATTTTCAGAAGCCCGTAATTCCTTATTTTCATCAAAAGAAAAATTTTCTGGAATGGTATTGGAATCCTCAATCTATCCAAAACATTAGTATATATTATAATATTAAATCTTAACCATTTGTTAAATGTCATGTTTAAAAAAGACACATGGACACATTAACTAGTACCAACAATAACATTTTAATGCTTCAACACATTAAGTTTTTTACTCCTTGCCAATTGCCACATAACTACTTATCCAACATAACCATAACAATATAACATAATCATTAACTAAATTAACCACTATTTCAATATATTTATTAATGTATATAACAATAACACAGTAAATAATCATCACCATGGAGGCATGGATAGGAAGTAAACATCACAAGTTCACAACAACATGAACCTTAACCGGTTAATCCAATTATTTTCTGTTGAAAAATGAAGAAGGATGAATCACTTGTATTAGAACGCTGTAATAAATCAATTAACTTCCAATACTAGCTTAAAAAATAAAAACAAACTATACAAAGTTAATCTGAAGGCACATTCACATCATAACATAAATCAATCTCGGCAGGATTAATGGGATTTCATGATAAAAGCTGAATCAGAATTTCTGTGAATTAGTTGTATTTGGCATGACTTCTTGTATTTGGAAGCTCCACAATCATATTCATAACTATGAAACAACAAATCGAAAAACCCTAACCGACAAATCGAAAAACCCTAAACGAAAAACCCTTCGGAACTCTGAAGTTACCAACAAATTGAAAAACTGACATAACGAAATATGGATTCATGCTCATATATGAAACTTCTAAAGGGAGAAAATAAAAAAAAAAGAGAGATACAAACATCGGTGAAGAGAAGAGCACGCGGTGAAGAGAACTTCTTGGTGAAGAGAAGCACACGGTGAAGAACTGAAGTGAGGTGAACCCTAGCCAAAGATCCGAGACAGCCCTAGATGAGATCGAGGAGAAGAAATAGAAACCCTAGACTAGACGAGAGTCGAGAGACTTCTAAGAAGAGCGCATGGCGAGAAGACCCTAAATCCCGAATTAATCCCACTCGCGTAAACGCGTGGGTCATTTCGGGTCAAATACTGAGTTCTCGGGTTAACCCGGACTCGACCCAAAATTTTAAACGGGTATGTTTTGTAGACCCAAACCCGACCCGTTTTTAAATTGGGTCGGGTTCGAGTCGGGTTTCGTGCCATGTCAAATAATGACACCCCTACCCGTGCCATGCGCAACTTCAGCTCCTGCACGGTATGTTTGTGCTCTAGTACTGAGCACCCTCCTGCTCGCTTGTCTTCTTCAGACACCCGTGAGTGCTCTAACAACTTTGCACGAGCCACCCATTCGATCCTGAGCCCGGCGCCCGCTTCTTGCGCACTCTTGCGTAATCTACTCTGAGGTTCTTGATCCAGCACTCTGACACACCAAATCTGATAACCCAAAGGCTCCATCTCAAAAGATCTAAACATATCTTTAACAAGAACAGTATCCTTGCCTCTTATGCCTGCTAGTGAGACATCCGTTTTCTCGCGCCACCAAGCTGCTTCGCCTGTCGCAACTCCGCGGGTCCTCTGCACAAGAACCTGCTTAGGCAAGAACTCTCGCGAGCACACCTCAATCTATGATCCTTCCGATCCGCCCTATGCGCTCAGCCCGCACACTCGAATTTCGCGTACGCGCGTCTGTACCCGCACGCTAGAACCACTCGTACACGCGTTTGTTCTCCCGCTCCCAGCGCGGTAGTCCATGTCCACCGTCAGCGCCCCGCGAGGCCACTCCACGTCTTGCCTACTCGCGCGCCCCGCGCATCCTTCGCGCCAATGCGCACCGTACGCCTTGCGCTTCTTGGCTCGTTCGCAGACCCGCCCCTCCTACGTGCGTTCTCCTGTTGATGTCTTACCACCCAGCTAGGCCTACGTCTGAGCAGGCCGTCTATGGCACTTGCCACGCCTTCCTTCCGCGCAATCTTCCCCGCACACATGCGATTCACCCGATCGCATGCCCGCTTCTGCGTGAGCGCTGCACCCAATCCGATTTTGTCATTCGTCGGGTAGGCTCCCGTGACCAAACACCTAAATCGCGTGTCCTACAACTCATGCCTCACACGATGCCTCCCACACACGCGAGCCTCCAATTCAGCCTGCCTGCCTTCGCCACCCGCATGATTCAGCATCGACTGCCTCATCTCTTTTTTGGACAAGAACCTTCCTCCATCTCGAGATCGCCTCAACGAGGCTCTGATACCACTTGTTATGAAATTCTTGGAGGAGTAAGAAAGGTTCTTCATCTTGGATGTGAGAGAGAGAGAGAGCGCGGGAGAAAGAAGGGAGCTAACATGGACCTTTATTCATCTTTTGGAGACCTGGATATACATCAACCTATAATCTATTTAAAGGGATTTTACATAGATGTAATGCTATGCATGAATAACTTAATCTAAAATTGGATCAATACACAACATTAACAATCTAAGATACTAATGTATTTCCAAGGAATGTATAATGCCCGGATGTAAACTTTGCTATCATGAGAATTTTTGGCCTAATTTGAGTTTGAGTAGTGGTAAATGTTGAGATCACCCAATGAAATGAGAAGACCATAATCTTTTGATATACGGTACAATATGATTGAGTTGAAATGACAGACAAAGGGATGAGATGGGGACATCAGATCATGGAAGATTTATCAGCGACGTGGCAAACGATCTACGACCACGATTGAGTTAATGTACTTTTGAGTTGTATTATGTATTTGTCTTTTAGTAGTTATGTTGTATTTGTTTTATTTCATTTTCCGTTTATACCCTTACTTAAGGGAGGTCGTATGTAAGCCCTAAGGGCATTAGTGTCTTTTTCTTTTGAGTCCTTTGTATCAAGGCTATTTATAGCCCTCTTGTTTTTTTTTGTTGGTTAATGAATGATGATAAAAAAAATTTCTGCATGTTACTTTCTTGTGAGAGCTTGAGGACTAAGGACAAGGATCCCTAGGAGAGGGAGAATCATGTATCACCCACCAACCTTGACGAGTTGGGTTCGTGGTTTTTATTTTTTTATTTCCTTTCCCCTCCTCCCTTCACCACCGCCGGCCCTACCTCCCCTTCCCCCACCCACGGTTCAACCCCCACCCGAGCCCATTGATCCGCCGACACCCCTCCCCTCATCGTCCCCTCCCCCTTACCCACCGACGGCCTCCACCACCACCTCAAGCCGCTGGCTCCACCTCCACCCGTCCAAGCCGCCGGCCACCCCCTTATCCCTTTCCTAAAATAGGGTAGTTTGATTTGGAAGTTATTTAAATTCAAATTCAAGAGGATTTGAAAATAGAAACTTTCCAAATTAAATTGGTCTAAGTTTGGAAAGTCAATTAATTAATAATCAATCCTAAATTTAAGATTAATTATTTAATTAATTCAATTCCCTGCACTTTCCTAATTAAAGATACATAAGTTTGGAAAGCCCTTAATTGAAAATCAATCAAAATCTGAGATTGATTATTTAATTAAATCAAATCCCCTCATACATTACATTTAGACACCTCCTCCCTCTCTCTCTCTCCAATCCCCATCTCCTCCCATTAATTCCTACCCCTTTAGGAATTAAATTCAAATTTCTAAATTCCTACTTCCCACCAAATCTAAATCTGAATTTAATTTCAGATTTTGGAGTCTTTTCCCCCTCAACCCTAACCCTAACTCCACCTAGATTTCTCCAAAAACCTGAACCGAAATTTCCCAAGGGGTTTTCCCTTGGCCGGCCACCTTCTCTCACCACCTCCTACATGGATTCTTGGGAGAAAACTCTATGCTTTCAAGGAAAGGCGGCAAGGACAGCAAAGGATCATTACTTTCAACACATTAACGCTTGGAAGAAACTTCTTTCTCTCCAATTAATCTTTAAGAGAGGCTATGGCGAATTTCTTCCACAACTCCACTACTTGTTTCCAGGCTTTGACAAAGGTGAACCCCTTCCCCCTTTCAATTACTCTTCTAATTCACTAACCTTGTAGGTGTTGATTGAATCACAAAGAGTCGTGCTCCGCTAAATGCCATCGCTTAGTAAACGTAGGATTTGAGTTTCACTTTCTATGTGCTAATCTTATTGTTATCGTAGGAATTTTGTTGAAAGTCTACTTAATTTGCATGCCGTTGAAATTCTAAATTACTTGTGATGGTTTAAGCTCTTTCATGTGATTTGACTTAAACGAAAGTGACCGCTCTTGCGTTTTATCTTATCGTTTGGATTAGCTAATAGAAATAATTGCTCTTGTTCTTTTCAATTCGTGCAAATTCTTATTACAACATCTAAAGCATTATAGTCTTATTGCATCAGATGATGCATGTGTTGATAGATTTAGGCTTCGTTTGAGATAATTTTCTTACTGTTTTCTAAGACAGCTTTTTAGTACAAAAATTTCTTAAATCAGAAATTTTTGTGCTAGAAAGCTATTTTAAAAAACGGTAAAAAAATTATTCTAAACGAAGCCTTAGTTTATCACAAATATTATATTCGGCCTTGTAATCATGAGGTATTGCAATGAACTAACAAAATGAGGATGATGCAGCTTGGGATTGTCAATCTTATTTGGAAAGATTATCTAGTATGGCATATGAAAGCAAAGCAAGAATCAGCTTGCATTCATTCGTATTGGAATTTCTTAGGAAGTCCTTTGTGTGTAGGTTGCTTGGCCTAGAAAATATCTTGCCTTGTATTGTGTGATTTGGATGCCCGGAAAGCTTGAGATGAGAAAAGCTTGGTGCAGATTGTCCATATGAGTGCAAATATTGATTTTTCATCATCATCTGTACTAATGATTTTATCGAATGAGGATTTTTTTGGTTATTTTAGATTAGGAGAGACGGATAAACGGTGCTCAACGTGAATCCTTATTTCTTGAGAGGCCCAGAGAAGTTGGAGTACCTGATGTTTGTTTCAAACCATATATTGCTTTTCAGAGAAGGCAAACTTGATTTGGATTTTGTGTATCAAGAAACTCATGTGGTTGCATCATGTAGGTGGTGTCTTCGAGTTTGCAATGGAGAAAGACGTTAATTTAACACATCCAATTGAAGAAATTTCCATCCATGACGCAATGCAATTTTTAATAAGATGTAGATTATTGACATTTTTGCAATAGAGCTGAACGTCTCGGTACAGTCGATCTCATATTCTTGCTTAAATCCATGAACTACTAAGTAGGCTTTGTGATGTGAAATTGAATTGTTAGGGTTGATTTTCGTTTTGAAGGTTCACCGTCAACCATTTTTTTTTGGTGGTAGAACCAATTTCTATGTTCCTTATTATTGCCAAGCCAAACACGTACATTCCTATGACATAGCGAGCTGCCAGTGGCATTGTTTGATAGCTTGGGTATAACAATTAGCTTTGGTTAAGGTGGCGAGCTGGTTGAGTTTGCATTGGGTGCCTGATTATGGGTTGCTGAGTTGAATAATGTAAGATGACCAATGAGGGTTTTCGAGTTGGATTTTGAGTGGACAGTTTGTTGCTGGAGTGCGGGGTGAGGTTGGTCGATGCTGCGGGTTGATTTGGGGAGAGTTGGGCAGGGTTGAGGTAGTGGCTGAGAGGTCGAGCACGGGATGTGAAGAAGCATAGTTGGATGCCGGTGGCAAGGGTGGAACTGTTTGTGAGGTTTGATGGTGGCATTGGGAGGGAAAAATTTGTTCCTCAAACGGTACTGACGCCGGAGCTGACCTGTTTGAAACATGTAAACTTCAGGTTAGTTAAATTCCATAGGGGTGTAGTATGGCTGTATAAGAATAGTGCGTTCTTTCTCTTATGTGCAGCCTATTATGTTGCTACATGTCTATAAATACTTAGCCATTGATTGTAATAGTGGAGATTGGAAGATGAATAATATTTGAGTTCTTTTACTCATTTGTCTTGGGTTTCTGTATCCTGAAGCAGTTCAGGTGGTGATCCCCTCCCAAGAAGGAGTTCTTGGGTTATATGTGGGCTGCCAGTTCCTACAGCTCGTGTTTCCTTGTCCGTCGCCGCATCGCTGCCATTCCGTCCGGCGTCAGGTACTACTATATGTCTGCATATCATTAATTTGATTGAAGCTGGGTTGAAGCAGCGGTACCCTTTGTGAATTGTTGAGCACCAAATAAATATGCAGGGAGGAGCAGCGCATGGGGATAATTTGTTTAAGTGAGGGGTTGTTGGCTTGTTGCCATGGAAAATAAGAGCATGGCATCTAAACGCTCCTAGATGGGTGTAGGTACGAAGTTTGATAAGGTGATTTCATATTAGTTGTTTTAGATGGCTATCTGTTATTAAGGTAGGAGGCTGTCGAGAGAGCTTCAACCCATAATTGGTGAGGTAATTACGTCTAAGAAGAATTGTTCTCACGGTTTTCAATGACATGGTACTAAGAAAATAAACTTCTAACTAGATTGCAAACAAACCAATTAATTAAATGGTTAGGTTAAATGGTGAGGAGAGTTGTTGAGCAATTTAGGATATATTATTATTTAGTTTAATTTTCGTAATAAGATGTTGTTGCACTATTTTATCATGATTTAATTCTCATATTGCTACATTTCAGCTCTTAATTAAAAGAATTAATGGGCCACTGAGAGCCTAGCCTCCGAGGGAAAAATTATTACGTGCGGCGTCCGGATTCGTCCGGAGGTGAATCCGGACGCGCCACGTCACCCGGGGCCCGGTGCATCCGGGTGACGTGGCTCGTCCGAATTCGCCTCCGGACGATTTGGACGCCGCACATAAATAATACATTTCAGCTCTTAATTAAAAGAATTAATGGGCCACTTAGAGCTTACCCTCCGAGGGCCCTATTATAGCTATGCCCTGATATTATTATTAGAGGTGCATTCTATTCTACCATAATGGTAAAAAATTTTAAACCATTATTTTTCGGAATAAGATAAATTTTTGTATGGATTCAAAATTCTTAAAATAAAAAGCCAAACATGGGAGTTGAAGACCTACCCCATACATCTTAATTCATTAGTTTAAATAGCTTTTGAGATTGAGATACAGTCTTACTCTATGTTGTGATTGGTCTAGATTTGTAATTGTACTTTGTTTTAGTTTATGTTCATGTGTAGCTTTTTGTGCTACCATTAATATCTATATATAGATGCTATAGTCTTTAATTAAGAATAGAGAAGAAAAGCAATAAGATTATTTTGTTTTTAGCTCTCTCCCTCTCTCTCTCCCGAGAAGCTCAAGAGGAATTTCTTCTTCCTCAAGAAGATCCTGCTGTAGACACGCCAGTAATGACACAGGAAGAAACAAAGAGCAGAAGATGAAAATGATTTCTTGTTATTGTTTATTGTTACAATGTGAATATATAGAATGGAAGAGGAGATGACGTGGCAAGAAGATGCCACGTGTACAAGAAGGTACAAAGCTTCTTGCTAACATGCCCCCTCAAACTGATGATGCTGTAGCAACGATAAGTTTGCTTGAGAGTAATTTGAAATGGTGTATAGGTAGAGACTTTGTAAATATATCGGCCAGTTGATCAGTTTTACAGATATGATGAACTGAGATTTGTTTGGATTGGATGCAGTCGCGGATGAAGTGGCAATCAACATCTATGTGTTTTGTACGAGCATGATAGATTGGGTTGTTGGCCAATGCTATCGCGGATGTGTTGTCACAATGGATCATAGTTGGTTGAAGTTGCGGAATGTGAAAGTCTTCGAGAAGACGCCGTAACCAAATAATTTCAGAAGCTTCTGCAGCGAGAGCTCTGTATTCTGCCTCAGTGGAGGAACGGGCGACTGTATTTTGCTTTTTGACTTGCCATGAGATGAGGGATTTACCTAGGAAGTTGCAATACTTGGTAATGGATTTGCAATCTTCTGAGTTGCAGGCCCAGTTGGTGTCCGCGAAGCCATGAAGAGTGAGATCTTCTTTGTGTAACGGTATGCCTATGTTGGTGGTACCGTGAATGTAGTGTAGGAGGCGTTTGAGGGCGTCGAAATTGGTGTCTAGAGGGCAATGCATATGCTGGCTGAGTTGATGAACAGCAAATTGGATGTCGGGGCGAGTCAGGGTGAGGTACTGAAGCGAGCCGATGAGGTGACGGTACAGTTGAGGATTGGAAAAGTTTTGTCCAGTTGCTGGAGGAAGCTGTGACTTGGTTGTGGTAGGCGTGGAGACTGATTTGGCATTGAGCATACCGGCTCTGTCTAGTATTCTGAGGGCGTATTGCTGTTGGTGAAGGAGGGTACCGTAGGTGGTTGAGGAGGCTTCGATGCCTAGGAAATGTGCCAAGGAGCCAAGGTTGCGCATTTGAAATCGTTTGTGAAGGTTGGAGAGAAGACGGTTGAGCTCAGTAGTGGAATTGCCGGTGAGGAGGATGTCGTCGACATATATTAAAATGTACATGCAAATAGAATCCAATTTATAGGTTAAAAGAGATGGGTCAGACTTGCTAATTTGAAAGCCAAAGTTCTGAAGGTGAGTAGAGAGAGTGGCATACCATTCGCGTGGTGATTGTTTGAGTCCGTAGAGCGCTTTGTTGAGTTTGCACACGTAGTTGGAATGGATTGAATCGGAGAAACCAGGCGGCTGTTGCATATAAACAGTGTCGGATAACGTATCGTGAAGAAAGGCATTGGATACGTCGAGTTGATGGATTGGCCATCCATGGTGCAGAGCAATGAGAATGAGTACACGGACTGTAGGCATTTTGGCTACTGGACTGAACGTCTCCATGTAGTCAATACCATGTTCTTGATTGAATCCTTTTGCAACGAGGCGAGCTTTATAGCGAGCTATGGAGCCACGGAGTTAAGTTTGGTTCTAAAGGTCCATTTACACCCAAGTATATTTTGGTTTGATGTAGGGGGAACTAGAGTCCATGTGGCTTGAGATTGTAATGCTTGGAATTCTTGAGACATGGCGGATCGCCAATGTGGTATTTTCACTGCCTGATTATAAGTCATTGGTTCGGTGGGTTGAAGAACATGACATAAATTGAATAGGTGCTTGGGTCTGCTGTTCCCGGTTTTGGACCTAGTGAGCATAGGATGGGTGGTTAGGGGAACCTGGGAGGTGGGTGGCGGATCTGTTGAGATGGGTAAGGAGTGAGATGGAATTGGATTGGAGGGTGTAGCATTTTGAGCCGAGGGAGGGATAGCTGACGAAGAGCCCGAAGGAAGTTTGATGTTTTGACCACGGGATTGAGGCGTGTGGATAAGAGATTTTGGGAGAGTTGCTGTGGGAACTAGAAGGAGTGGAGGTGTGTTGTGTGGTGTAGACATGGGTGATGGTTGAAAGCTGTGAGCTTGAGAAAAAGGAAAGATTGCTTCGTTGAAGATAACATGATGTGATGTGTATATTTTGTTGGTAAGGAGATCTAGGCAGCGATAGCCTTTTTGAAGAGGAGCATATCCGATGAAAGCACAAGGAGAGGATAGAGGGGAAAGTTTGTTGGGTGAGTAAGGTTTGAGCCACGGGTAGCATAGGCATCCAAATACTTTGAGGTGATCATATTTGGGCTGTTTGTGATATAGGATTTCATAGGGAGATTTGTTAGATGTGTTGGGTGATGGCAGGCGGTTTATGAGGTAAGTGGCGGTGACCAGGGTGTCGACCCAAAGGTATTGAGGAAGGGATGCGGTGATGAGAAGAGATCTAATGATTTCAGTGATATATCTATGCTTGCGTTCGGCGATGCCATTTTGGGGAGGAGTATAAGGGCAGGTAAACTGATGGATGATGCCGAGATGCTTTAGGAGGGTTGCTAACTTGTTGCTGAGAAATTCACCAGCCCCGTCGGTGTGAAGAATGCGGATGTTAGTGCGGAATTGGCAAGTAATCATTCGTTGAAATTCGAGGAATGCATTAAAGACTTCATATTTGTGAGATAATGGATAAATCCAAGTGTATTTAGAAAAGTCATCAATGAACGAAACATAAAACCGATAGCCTTGATTTGAGTTTAAAGGGGAAGGCCCCCATACATCGGAATGAACAAGATTTAAAGGAAAATTGCTACTATTTTGAGAAACATAAAATGGGAGTCGGTGGCTTTTAGCCATCCTACAAGCATTACACATAGATTTAGATGAGGAAATACAGATATGAGATAGTTGTTTTGATAGAGCTTGTAGATTGGTGGACGAGGGGTGGCCGAGCCGCTGGTGCCAGAGGTCGGGAACCGTTTGAACCGAGAGGAGAGCTAGCGGAGACTTGGACGGGTTGGAGTGACGATTTTGAAGCGGATAGAGTCCGTTAATACATGGACCCGTGAGAAGAATTCGGCGGGTCGTCTTGTCCTTGATGACATAACCATGAGAGGAAAAGGTTATTGTGCAATTGTTATCAGTGGCAAGCCGATTAACGGATAGTAAATTGAAGGAAAGATTAGGAACTAAGTTCAGATGAGAAAGTTGGAGACTACCTTGGGGAGTGGGAAGTATACCTTTACCGGTGTTGTGGATAGGAAGTTGATGGCCGTTGCCAAGAACGACCTGAGAGGAGCCGGAGTAGGGTTGGGTTGTTTTGAAGTGACTTGGATCGGAAGTTAGGTGGGTAGATGCCCCACTATCAAGAAACCATTCTTGCGAATTTGTTGGAGAGGGTGATGTATAGAGGGCGGTATGAGGTGGATCAGTTGCATATTGCTCGTCATGACGATGCCAGCATTTGACGGCGGAGTGGCCGAATTTGCCGCAGATTTGGCATGTTACGGACGGTCGGGTAGTTTTGCCGCCCCGAGCAGTATTGAAATTTGATGATGGATGCCGATTGTTGGAGGATGAGCGACCCCAGTATTGAGAGGATTTGTTGCGATCGCGACCGCGAATAGCTGTCAGAGCTGTTGTGTTTCCTGATATTTGAAGATTGCTGAGTTCTTTGTGAGCTTCATGTGCAAGATTTAGTTCCTCACTGCAGAGGAGCGTGTGTAGGTCGTCAAGACTTAGAGGTTGCAGGTTGGTACGTATGGCTGTCTTGAATGCTTGGTAGGTAGGAGGAAGACCATCTAGAGTATAGTGGATGATGTCTTCCGCGTCGAGCGGAGCGCCGGCGGCCGCCAGTGAGTCGACTTTGGCCTTGATTTCAAGCAGGTATTGCGACATTGGTTTATCTTTCATTGAGAGATAATGTAGTTCATGTTTAAGCTGAATGATTCTTGATCGTGTGGTGGACTGGAGACGACGATCCAGTGTTAGCCAAATGTCGCTGCAGTGTTCCACCGAGAGCACATACGGAAGAATGGCTGGAGATATTACGGAGTACAGGGCTGCGGCGAGATTTTGATCCGAGAGCAGCCAGGTGGTGAAGCTGGGATTGAGAACGAGCTGTCCGGTGTCATCGGCGGTGGACTTGGGCGGAACGGAGACGGAACCATCCAAGAAGCCTTCGTACCCATTTGCTCGGAAAAGCTTGAGAACTTGCGTACGCCAAAGGGAGTGATTGTCTACGGTGAGGGGTTGAGAGATAACTTTCTTGATGTTATTCATCAAGAATTTTAGAGAGGAGGGGATAGAAGAGGGTGGGTTAAAGGAGGCTGAAGCGTTGATGGCGGGTTGATTGGAGGAGGAGGTTGCCGTGGAGTTGTCCATGGGAGAATGAAGAGAAGATGGCAATTGACAGGGGAAGAGGATTGCTACTGCTCTGATACCATGTAGACACGCCAGTAACGACACAGGAAGAAACAGAGAGCAGAAGATGAAAATGATTTTACTGTTACAATGTGAATATATAGAATGGAAGAGGAGATGACGTGGCAAGAAGATGCCACGTGTACAAGAAGGTACAAAGCTTCTTGCTAACACCTGCAAGTGGTATCAGAACTTAAGGGGAGATGAGGAAGTTTTTTTGTCCAAGAAAATGACTGAAGAATTACTTTATATAATTAAGATACGTAAAATGAAAACAAGCAGAATAAAATCAAACTAATATAATGAATTGAACTGATTCAAATCAGCTAAAACCTAAACCAATGAAAAAAAATGAAATGTTGAAATTTTTTTGGGAAAAAATGTTGAAATTTTTGTCTAAGCAGTTTTATTTTAGTTTATATTTCACTCTATCAGAAAAGAAAATTATTTAAGTTTGTTTAGAATTTATAGAAAAATTAGGTGAGAATATTCTCAACAAATTTTAATTATGATGAGTTTTAAATCCATTAAATTTATTTTAAAATAAACTCAGAGAAAATTCAACGATAATAAAATTTTTGAGAATATTTCACCCAAAAAATTCCAAATTTATTTAGACAACGTAGAATCAAAGGCTGCTTGAAATCCATGTAATATTATCTTTGTTATAAATTTTAAATGAGCAAATACACAGTACATATCAGAGCGTCGAAAAATTATTAGGTGCGGACACCGGACGTAGCTCTACGTCCGGACTCCACTAGAATAGCGCCACGTAGCGACCCGAAGACCCGGCGACCCGTTTCGCCGAGAAGTTCAAATGATGCACGTGCGGTATTACTGAAGAATTACTCCGGTATTACTCGGTATTACCAAAGAATTACTCGGTATTACATATGAATTACCTAGGTATTACTCGGTATTACCTAGGAATTACTAGGTATTACCGAAGAATTACTCGGTATTACCTAGGTATTACTCGGTATTACCTAGGAATTACTCAGTACCTAGGTATTACTCGGTATTACCTAGGTATTACTCGGTATTACCTAGGTATTACTCGGTATTACCTAGGAATTACTCAGTATTGCCAAAAATTACTCGGTATTACCAAAAATTACTCAGTATTACTTGGTATTACCGAAAAAATACTCAGTATTACCTAGGAATTAGTCAAAAAAGGGCAGGTTTTTTTAATTTTTCGCGTCCAATCCGGGTCGGGTCGTCGGGCCAAGCGGAAGTTGTCATAACACGTGCTAAATACGTGGCGCCGTTCTAGTGGAGTCCGGACGTAGAGCTACGTCCGGTGTCCGCACCTAATAATTTTTCCAGAGCGTCAGGCTCAGAACAAGCCTAAACGTTCGAGTAACGTTAAAATGTGTTGCATTATCAAGTCTTACTGTTAATCACCAATTTAACGTATAAAGTTCTGATAACTTCGGCCGCTTTGCTGATGCTAAAAGTACTGTAAAATGGAAAAAGATAAAAGGAAAGTTCAATGAACTTTTTTGTTTCAGACTGAAGAAAGGCTAGAGGAAAGCTTCAATGCATGTTAAGTGTATTATGGCCCGTTCGGACGGCCATATTATTTTATAAAAGCAATTATAAAATTATTACGAAGAAAATAATTATTTTAAAAATTATTATAGAAAATAATTTTCTAGCATAAATTTTTTTAAAAAGTAGCAAAATAATAATAGTCATATAGAAACTATAATTACGATTTGAAATGCAAAGCAGTAAGAAAGTTGTCTCAAATAAAACTTTAGCGGTCAAATTTACTATTGCTTAGATTTTAAGGTCATAATCACAATTTTGTTTAGTTATTACTTTCTCACTGTTCTAAGAAAAATTTTAGATTAGGAAGTTATTTTTTATAGCCGCTTTTTAAAAAAGAATTCTCACGCTATCTTTATAATCATCTTTAAAAAAATTGCAGCCATCTCAAATAGATTCAAAATCGCTGAGTACAAATATAAATAAACGAGTTTAATTTCTTAAATTTCTTCAAATATAAAATTTCCTTTTTTAAATATTAAATAACTTAAAATAAAATCATTATAAAAAAAATAATTTTGCTTTTTCCTACAATATTTTAGATATGCGGAACACGAAGCATCAAATTTGGGTTTAATGTAATAACTGATAATAGATAGACAACATGACTGATAGGGGATTAATTAGAAGACATTATCCTCTGATGTTCAGCTGAGCATTCCTGACAAAGAGGTAGATCCTTGAAATAATTCTTAAGATTGGAGAAGACAGAATAGCCACACAAGACTTCAATTAGTATACGCAATGGGCTGCTTGCTAGTGGATGTGGAGTCGTGATCCATGATATTGATTGCGCAAGATAAAATAATCTGATCAGTGATTATAAGTTTATTCAACTCAAAATATAAAATATTTTTGAACGGTGAGTTAATTTCAGTGAATAAAAATAGTACTTTTTTGAGAAATTCTTCCTATAATTTATAAAAACAGAGCATGTGATGGCAACCGGCAGTTGTCGAAAAGCTTCTAAGGTTCTCATAAGGCATTACTTGCATTAATTTGCTGCCTATAATATTAAATTGTTCAATGTTGCTGCCCTTGGCTGGAGTGATTAGGATGCCTTGTGAGAACTTTTTTGCTTCGGTTTTTTTTTTTGTTTTGATAAAACTAACTGTAGGGGCCTACGCATTAATGAAAAGAAATGTTACAAGGTCTTAATGAATCCAAAGCCCTCTAAAAGTACATCATTTATAGCAAAACTTACGAGCCTTTGATTCAAGCTAATTACAAGAATCAAGCAAAAGAAAAAATAGCAAATCAAAATTCAAGACCACATAGAGAGCCACCAATGAGAGGGTATCAGGGAGAAGCCAATGCCAACATATCGAGAGGACCAACAAAATATCAACCTGCAAGAATGAAACAACAAAGAAAAAATAAAAGGAGAAGGCAAAAAGAACAAGCCATCAACCACCCAACAGAACCACCATCAACAAACAAAACCAGAGACAACACAACCAAAAGCAAAAAAATACAACCACCCCTAGCCCAACAACACCCCAAGACTGGACCAGCCAAACAACCACACACCCGACAATCCCACCCCACCAAAATAGAACAAACAGGAGAAGAGACCCCACCATAAGCACAAGCAAAGAACAACCAACACAACATAGAACCGACACACCCCAAGGAAACTGAAGAGCAACACAAGAGCAAAAGAGAAAAATAGCCAACAACCCAAGGCAAACAGGACCCAACAGTAGAACTAAGAAAAACAAGCAAAAGGTAGATTATTTCTTTTTCGATTTCCTCCATCTTCGTTTACCACCTTTTTTAAAACAATCTTCATCAACAACTTGAATAATATTTTAGTCATAATTTTTTCGAAAATCCACCCCATGTTCATCAACTTCCTCCCCAATCTCCCAATTAGCTGATGAATCACAATCAGCTAACCAATCCCCTTGAGACACCTCATTATCCTTCGGATTGAGAGCTAATTGAGCTAACAAGGCTTCATTAGTTACAAGAGAAATGGGCACATCAATGAGAGGCACTTTGATATTCATATCCATAGAATCAACACAATCTGAAACAACGACAATATTATGAACTGGAACAACCACACCATTAGCAATAACCCCCAACTCAACAGGCACGACCACCCCCAATGTGCCAACTGCAAGACACTCCCCAAGTTCCATGACGACAAGAATAGGGTTAACATCAACACCATCACCAGAATCAGCAATATCAGAATCAACATCCACACCATCACCAACATTAGAACAAGGGGACACGATGGGACTAGCTATAAGGTTAACCACACAAGCATTAACACCCTCTCTATTTTCACAAACAACAACCAAAGGCAATGCAATATTCGATGGAGTAACTTCCTTCTCATCATGGCCAATAACATCCCCATTGTCAACAACACCAGGACCATTATTCATCAACACAATAACAGGAATCAAAATAGGGGTAATTAAATTATTCATAGTTTCCAAAACACCAGTAGTATTCCTATCAAAGCTAACATGATTAAGAGCAGTAGAAATTGATTTTGACATGCCTAATTGGGGATTTAAAATATAGCATTCCTTTTTATCATGACCCAAAGCTTTACAATGATCGCAGAAAGAAGGAAAATCTTCCATCACAACAGATTGAATATACCCCAAGCTATCCGGACCGATCCAAACACAATAAGGATAACATTTAGTGATATCCAGGTCAACTAGAATCCGTGCAACCGAAGGGCAAGAGCCCACAGCAGTTGCATTGTCAATGCGCAGAGGTCGACCAAATAACGAACCCAAGCTATTTAAAATGTGAGGAGAAAAGAAGTGAGGACACAAATTATGAAAAGAGACCCAAATAGGTATAATGGAAGATTCAACCGTTAAATCCAAGTAAGGAGACCACTTAACCAACTTCATGAAGAAATTATTGACAAAATAAGAACGATGCATAAAAACTCTACAGTAATCCATATCATTCACAAGCTTAATTAGAACACGCTTCGCATCCAAGAGAGTCACAGAAAATTTACCAGCAAGCTTAATATTAAAGAAGAACTTCCTAATTGATTCCAAAGTTGGTTTTCTATTGACAAATTTTCCAACCAACGAAAATTCAAAAGGAGCAACGAGAGAGCCAAAATTTCCTCCTCAAAAATCTGCAGTGACGGCATGCCCTGATAGGTCAAAGTTTTAAGAGGTGAGAAGGCTACCAGAGAAACACCGGCCAACGCACAAATAAACGACCTAGAACCATTTTTACCACCAAGAAAACTAGGATTGCTCAAACCAACCTGAATAAACGCCATCCGACAAAGTCGGAGGAGGTAAATCAAGCAAGAAAAGAGCACATCCACAGGAGGATTGGAAAAACATAAAGAAAAGAAGAAGAAACTTCTTTGACATGAGCTCCAGCAAGGAAGAATGGTAGCTAGGGAGAAGCCCTAACAGAGCGGATGAAGAGACGCGAGCTGACTAATTGAGATCAACTTTTTTTGCTTTGCTAATTCTCCTATGTCTTCGTTGTTAGGGTGACAATTCTAATAATGATCTTTTAGTTTGAAGAGCAATGAATGTTCAAAGATTGAATTTATTTTTTATTTTTGGATAAAGTTAAACGTCTTAATCTATGACCCAAATATTTGGCTTGGTTTGATCATCTTAGAGTTGAATTTAAACTAGACATAGATGAAATCTAACCAATTAAAAAACAGCTCAAAAGATAAATAATATGTATATTTTAAAATTATATATATTTATGACTATTTTTTGTTGGGTCACTCTTTTTAGTAAAAAAAAAAATAGATCATATATAGTTCTAAACATAAATAAATACTTCTCCTATTTTTACAAATTGATTAGATTTTGTTGTCTAATTCATAACAATTCAATTCAAAGTTTATCAGCTTTTAACGAAAAACTTGTATAAAAATTTACTTTTCCTCGCTCAGTTTTAAGGGGACATCCGTGATCCGTGCTCATACATCTGAAATTTACTTTCAAAACAACATAAAGAAGAGATCCCCATAAAATTTTTCTCATAAGAAATCCCCCCTATAATTTCTCTCTAAACCTCGACCCTACCATAAAGCAATAAACCATAAATCTGTGAAGCTGATCAATAATGTCAGACGCTTTGCCACAGTATTTTCAAAGCAAGTCCACCATGACAGGTGCTTTCTACCCACATTTATTCAGGACCTCATTAGTCATGCTTTGCTACCTTCTTCGCGCTAGTCGCTACCACTTCCCATCATTTATTTATTCCCCATCACACAAATCCGGGCACCAATTTAGCACCAAAGTAGGTGCACCTTCCCAATACCTCAACTGACGCCACACATACAGCACTTGCCCATACAAAAAACACAAATACCGGCTACAACGTGTTGGTTGAAACCCACGGCTTGAAAGGGTCAAAATGTAGGCCAACGACCGAGAGCAAGGGCGGCCCGCGTGACTCCGGTATGCGAATTCTCACGCTCTTTGCTCTCATCGGCTGCTCAAGCCGGTGTAGCCGCTTGTGTCCCACTGTCGTTCCATTCCTCACCACTGCCTTCCCATCAACATAAACCTCATGCCTTCTGATCCTCTGCCCCATGCTTATCATTTCTTGTATTCTCACCACATTAAACTTAGCCGTCTGGTTCAAGCCGCATAGCTCGATCCAATAGCTTCCCTTTTTCTCCTCTTCGGGCGCCCAATACGTCTCCTCATCCCCATCCACCACATTACTAGCCGCAAAGCTGCCGTTTTTGCCTCCCCTTTCGCTGCTGGCCTTCACGATGCTGCCTCGGGCTATGTCTTCCTTGAAGATTTTGTCGATGGCCAATCGAAATTGACGAAGCCTCTTTACATCGATTTCGGACACAAGGCCGGTTGTGTTGGGCGGCACGTTGAGCAAAAGCACGCAATTACGCCCAACTGACTTGTAGTATATGTCAATGAGTTGGTTTAGTGGCTTTGGCTTCTCAGTTTCGTGCCAGAACCATCCAGGCCTTATTGAAACGTCGCACTCCGGTGGTACCCAGTCGGTTCCTCTTGGATCGCCAGTGTTCAAGTATCTGAACTCAAAATCGATCATGTGAGCTCATTAGGAAAGTCAATCATAATCAAATCATTTAGACTTACTTTGTTTCTTTATTCAACGGGATTACAAAAAATTAAAAAGAAAATTAATATTAAAATTAGGAAAAAATTTTCTTGTTTTTCTCATTCAGAGAATACATAGGGACAAGAAGTTTATATGCAATTGCTTGAGCATTTTTTTGGGAGTGGTAGTTAAATTTCATTGAATATCAATGAGAATTTGGTACAAATTTTTATGAGGATAGCATTTTCTTCATTGGATTGTCATTAGAATGAATATAATTAATATAGATTAGTGATGATTTTATGCGTTGCACCCATCCTAATAACAAACTAATTATTAAAAATATGCTCATAAAATTTTTGACATATTTCTAGTAAAAATGTTATCATATATTTCATCAATAAAATATAAATCTTTAGGCATACCCAATAAATTTTCATCATTTAATCAAAGTATTAAAATTTCTAAGGAATTCTTCTAACGATTTTGCCCGCAATTTCTTTTCACAGAGCGCTAAAAAAAAGAGGAAGAAAAATCATAATCAGGGCTTGCTTATTACCTCTCAAGGCTCGCGTCGCCGATTCGAAGGCTAGTGCGGTTAATCTGCGACCAGCAAGTCTCCCCTGCAGCGCCCTTTTCATCCCCAACCCATCTCAAATCCGGCCCTGCGTCGGAGAAGATATTAATTGATCCTTGCAGCTGCTTCGTCATCCCGAACCAATCCTTGAAGTAGTAAGTCATATTGGTGGCGTTCGCCCCCTTTGCCCCATCAAACCAAATCTCCGAGATGCTCCCATAATTGGTAAGCAACTCATAGAGCTGACCCAAGTAGTACTCATTATAAGGGACGTCCAGGCCGTAGCTTTTCTCATGGCGATCCCACGGCGAGAGGTAGAGCCCAACGTCGATGCCTCCGGCATGAGCCGCGTTGACGAAGTTGCTGACAACGTCGCCCTTGCCGCCATGCCAGGGGCTGAGGGCGACTGAGTGGTGGGTGTAGCGGGAGGGCCAAAGGCAGAATCCATCGTGGTGTTTGGCGGTGAGGATGACAAGGGAAACACCAAGGGCGGAGGCTGCCGATATCCATTGAGTGGTGTTGAGGGCAGTGGGGTTGAATATGGTGGGGCTTTCGTGGCCGGTGCCCCATTCGGAATTGGTGAAGGTGTTGACGCCGAAGTGGAAGAACATTATGATCTCACGCCGCTGCCATTTGAGCTGTGATGAAGAGGGAACGGGGAGGACGGGGAGGGGTGGCGATGGAGGTTTTGCTAGAGAGAATTTAGAATGGTAGAGTAGGATTGCGAGGAAGAGTGGTACGGCTTTTCTCATGCTTGCTCTGCTCTGCTTTTTTTTTTCTCTCTCTCTCTCTCTGCTTTAGAGTTTCAGGATATACGCTAGTTTGTTTTGTGGTGATGAATGGGATAAAGGGTAAATGAAATGGATTTCTGGCATAAATGGTGCTTTATAAAAGCATAATTTCTCTTAGAGCTCCTAAAGAAGAAGGTGAAATGTGAAAGGCTGATTTGGTGCCTTAGGGGTTTTTGTTTTCTTTTTAACTCTTCAGCGTCATCTGAGGAGATAGAAAGAGAAAGTAAATGATTAGGACAATTATTTTAGGTTTCGGTGGTTCTTATTTCATGGATTTTGATTCAACTTTAGGTGAAACTCTTAGAAAAATTCATTAATTTTATAATTTTGACTAATTTTTAAGGTTTTGATCAAACGAAATTAAAAGACCTCATAAAAAATTAAAAAATTTAAATAAAATTTCATTAAACTTTATTTAGTATAAATTAAATTTTTTTATATAATTCTTTATAAGAATATCAAATAAGCATTTTGAATTTAAATTAAGATTTATGCTCTATTGATAAGCACAAATAAATCTTCATATATGGTATCCACATAGACGCAAATCAATTTGTTACTTAAAATTTTTTATAAGGAACAACATATTTCTTAATGAAATTAGATAGGCTGCATATGATATGGTGAGAGTATTTAGGAACATAAATATTAAACTTTATCTTTTATAAAATTTCAATAATAAATAAATATCATGAGATTTGTAATAATATTTTTCATCATCAATAGAAATATTTTAAAATTAGCATAATTTTTAATACAATTAGATAGAATATTTATTTATTTATTTTATTTTTTACTAAAAATTCAACAAGGTATCCCTTGTACTCTTGTAAGTGGTGGGATGGGAAAGCGAAGGGAAGATGGCAATGGAGTTCACGGGTTAGTTTGTTGCCAGCATCGGTGGGCAGGTGGAAGAACCAAACAACGAGGATAATTTGTGTAGCCTCACATGAAAAGTATGCCAAAGTTTTCAATTGGAAGATTTTTGACAGTCTTAAAGTAACTTTTCCTAGCTGTTTCTAACTGGGAGGAATTTTGGCTTTAGTTGTTTTATTTTTGAATTGGATGACTTTTTGCTGCCTCCTCATCTCTGCAGCTCTGCGTCTGGCTTGGACGGCCGTTGGCAACCGTCTAGCTTCATGGATGGCAGTTCCTTGGCAACCGATTTTCTTCTGGTTGGCCTTCTGGCAACCAGGGGCAACTTGGCCTGTATGACCTTTCTACGGCCGATGCCTACCTGCTTTCATGTTGATATCTGCATCTCTGATGATCTCCGTCCCAGCTCACTGAGTCCATGCTCTCATTTTTTTGGGACTGGTTGCTTCCAGGTCTAGTATGCTTTGGGGTTTTCTGGTCGTTCTTTTGACCTCTTTTTGTCACAGCTCAGATATTACTTGTAATTTCTACAGAGTTGATTTTCCATTGACAGGGCCTCTGCCCCAAAATTTTCCCCCAAAAAAAGTATGGCAAGAGCCCGAGGAATAAAAGTTCTGTTCGGTTATTTTAATATAAATTTTATTTTAAATTATTAAATTTATTTTGAATTATATGTAATATAAATTTTTTATATATGACATTAATTTTAAATAGAATTAATGATTTTTAAATTCATATTTTTTTGAGTCATTGTACTGTTTTTTACATAATCAGAAATAAAAATAAAATAAAAATTGAGCTCTGATACGTCATCAAAAAATTATGTTGATCGGGCACGAATCTCGAGGAAAAACTAAAGTTGGAAACTTCAAAAATTATTTCGGAGACCATTTAAACTCCGATTTCAGCAAACTTATAGTCAAACTGAGCGTCTCGGAAATACGAATCCAACGACACCAAATTCGACTCAATCCGAGCCCAAGTGAGTCCAAATCAAGTACCCGAAGCGCTGTTGGAAGCATCAAACAGCTATTTGAGTTACCAAACGGTCTTCGATTTTGACGAGCTTATAGTCGAATCGAGCGGCTCGACGAGACGAATCCAACGAGTCCAAGATCGTAGAATTCTGACATCATTAAGACCTTCAAATGCTTGATAAACGGTTCATGATCAAGGGATTTAATATCGGTCGTTCATCCGGATCACTCCCTATTTGCCCCTGATCCCTCACATATTTACGGGCTATGCCACTCCAAAAAAAACTATAAATAGCCCCTCATTTCTCTTAAGAGGGGACCCCAAGCCAAGAAGCCAAGAAGAGAAGAAGAGAAGAAGAAGAGAAGAGAAGCCTAGGAGGGAACAGCTCCTCCTCGACCACCGCCGGAACTCCGCCAGAACACCGCCGGAACACCGCCGGAACACCGCCGGAACTCCACCGAAGCACCACCAGGCGCCCGAGGGACGCCAGAGCTCTGCCCGACACAGGAGCAACGTCGGAATTCTGCCCGACGCCCGAGTGACGCCGGACTTCTTTCCAAGTGACGCCGGAATTCTGCCGGACATTCAAGCGACGTCGAAACTCTGCTTGTCCTTGTAACTGATACTCATTGTAATCTGATCGTCCTGAATTTAAAGGACGAATCAGCCTCGTGTACTTCAAACGACACTAGTGGAACTCTTTCAACTGGGCGCGGCCCCGTGGTTTTTTCCCTTTCCAGGGTTTTTCACGTAAAAATCCTGGTGTTACTATTTCAATTCTGTTTGTGTGCTGAATATACGTACAACGCTGAGACGGAAAATTAAAATCTATCGCCGCGTATATTTGAGTCCACAACAGTTTGGCGCCGTCTGTGGGAAACTTATCCCACAACTTCAAGTATTGCTACGATGGTCAACAGGCGTAGCAGTCGCCTCATAGGAGCTTCCCGCTCTCATTCTCATCAATCCAAAAATCAGTCTATGAATCATAGACATCCGATATCTGCCTCTTTATGCCCCGGGGGCAAAACGCACCTGGAGAGGGGACCTCGGGACCCTCCATAGAAGAGAGAATTCGAAAGATGAAAGAATCTCAAAACGAGATCTTACAACTCTTGCGAGAGACTCGACAGCCGACCCTAGCACCTCAGGAGGAGATTCTTCTCCCTCGAGATCCACCCCGTGTCGAAGCTGTTCATATTGAACATCTTCAGGCTGAGAATCCTCTTCCTCCACCCAGGAGGCGTTCGCAGTCACGTCAGGAGAACGAACTGGCTGATACAGCAAGTTCTACCCATCCTCCACACGCAAGTCAGCAATCTCGCCTTCCTCAAGACCTCCCTGAGGAGCTAGCCCAACCTCATATTGCCGAGCTCCCTCGCAATGCCCTACGCCACGAACTGCGACGATTAGTCCGGGAGGAATTCCCTACAGGAGGCATAAGGCAACCTCTTCGTCAGTGGGACTTCCAGGAGTCGTCACCCCTGGCAGAAGCCATTCTTCAACACCCTATTCCGGCTGGCTTTAAGCTGCCAAGCATTGAATCCTATGATGGGACATCCGACCCGTACGAGCACATCGACCATTACAGGACCATCATGCATATTCAACGAGCTTCAGATGCACTCCTTTGCCAGGTTTTCCCTGCTACTCTTAAAGGACAAGCTCGAACATGGTTCTATTCACTCCCAGCCGGAACGATCCCCACATTTGTCAAATTGGCCAAAGTATTTGTCGAACAGTTCGTAGCCAACCGAAGAATTGCTAAGGATTCTTCTCACCTTTCTGGGATTCGTCAGAATGAGGGAGAATCATTGAAAGAGTACTTTCAGCGATTTTCTATTGAGGCTCGACAAATCCCAGGAGTAGACCCAGAATTGCTCAGAGGGGTCTTTCTTGGAGGACTTCGTCCTGGCCCCTTCTATTCGGCACTCATGCGCGATACTGTTCACTCATATGCCGATCTGATCCATCGTGTGGAAGCACAGATATCAGCAGATGAGGCAATAAACGCTCACAGAAAACAGTTCGAGCAACCCACTGGAAAGCGCAAGGGAGCACCCGAAATGGACAATTCATCATCACAACGGAAAAAGCAAGGGAAGAGCAATCTACCTCCTAAACCCCCACTGCCACGACGAGAACCCCGACGGGAGAAGGAGTACACTCCGCTCAACACATCTCGAGCAAATATGTTGATGGCAATTCAAGATCAGGACAAAGTGAAGTGGCCACATCCTTTGAAGTCGAATACAGGAAACCAAGATCAGTACTGCCACTTTCATCGTAGTCGTGGCCACACTACTGAATCATGTAGGCAACTTAAGGAGGAGATTGAAAGACTCATCCGTCAGGGCTATCTTCGACAGTTTATTGGGAATCCACCTACCCGAGAAGAAACTCGTCCCACTGGGGGGCAGAATCAACCACAAAGACAGCCAGTGAATAACCGGATAACGGTTGGCGAAATTGAAACAATCGCAGGAGGCCCCTTACTATCCGACCAAGTCTTTCTAACTGTGGAAGAAAATCCAACTCCAAAAAAGGCATTGGTGACCCGTGTTACAATGTCAAAAGAATTCTTGTGGACAACGGAAGCTCCGTAGATGTCCTGTTCTACTCTACTTTCCTCAACATGGGTCTCTCAAGAGAAAAACTTCAACCTGCTGCAGGTCCTTTATATGGATTTGATAATCGACCTGTACAAGCAGAAGGAATAATCAGTCTCCCGGTAGTCCTTGGAGAATTTCCTCGACAGAGTACACACTCCATTCAATTCATCGTGGTAAAGTCAGAGTCAGCGTATAACGCCATCTTCGGGAGACCGCTCCAGTCAATTTTTGGGATCATCGCATCCATTCCTCACCTCAAGCTGAAGTTCCATACCCCATCAGGAGTCGGTGTAGTATGCAGAGATCAACAAATAGCACAGACATGCTATCTTAGGCAGATCAAGTCTCGTCCGACGATTACCCTGAGCATCGAGGATTTTGATCTACGGAGCGAAGATATTCCTCAGAGAGCTTCCCCTGTGGAAGACCTTACTACTGTATCTATCTCTGAAGAGCATCCTTCAAAGACAGTGCAAATTGGATCACTGCTCTCAGATGATGAGAAGAAAAACTTTACAGCTTTTCTACGAGAAAATCAGGATATTTTTGCATGGAGTCCAGCGGATATGCCTGGAATTGACCTCGAAGTGATCGTTCACTCCCTCAAAGTCAATCCAACGTGCAAACCGATTATCCAGAAGAAGAGAAACTTTGCACCAGATCGCCAGCAAGCAATTGAACAAGAAGTAGATAAGCTTTTAGAAGCTAGATTCATACGAGAGGTGCACTATCCTACCTGGTTAGCAAATGTTGTCATGGTGCGGAAGGGAAGTGGAGCTTGGAGAATGTGTATAGATTACACTGATCTCAATAAAGCTTGCCCAAAGGATAGCTTCCCGCTCCCTCGCATCGATCAATTAGTTGATACCACCTCTGGTCATCAGATGTTGAGCTTTATGGATGCCTACTCCGGCTACAACCAAATAAAAATGAATCCTGCTGATGAAGAAGCAACAGCTTTTCAAACAGACAAAGGATTGTACTGCTACCGGGTGATGCCCTTCGGGCTCAAAAATGCTGGAGCAACTTATCAGCGTCTCATGAATAAAGTTTTCAAAAATCTTATTGGACGTACTATGGAGGTGTACGTAGACGATATGTTGGTAAAAAGTCTGGAAAAAACCCAGCATATCTCTGACCTGAAACAATGTTTCCACTTGTTAAGGCATTACAATATGCGACTCAACCCCGCTAAATATGCTTTTGGAGTCGCTTCTGGAAAGTTTTTAGGGTTTATGGTAACCCATAGAGGAATCGAAGCTAATCCGGAGAAAATCAAGGCACTAAGGGACATGGTGCCGCCAAAGAACATCAATGAGGTCCAAAGGCTGAATGGGAGAATTGCGGCACTATCTCGTTTCCTGGCACGTTCAGGAGACAAATATCTGCCCTTCTTCAAGATACTTAGAGGTGCTCGTAGCTCCGGATTTCAATGGACAGATGAATGTCAAGAAGCCTTTGAACAATTGCGAAAGTATTTGGCATCCCCGCCACTACTTTCTAAACCAATACCAGGGGAGAGATTGTATTTGTATATGGCTGTATCTATCCAAGTCATTAGTTCAGTTCTGGTCCGAGAAGAAGATGCTATACAACGTCCTATCTACTACGTTAGTAAGATTTTATCTGAAGTAGAAGGACGTTATCCTTTGGCAGATAAGACAGCATTGGCGTTAGTTTATTCCGCCAGAAAACTACGCCCTTACTTTCAAGCCCATTCAATTAGAGTTTACACGAATTTGCTGCTAAAAAGCATTCTGCAAAAGCCAGAAGCATCAGGCAGGCTTGTTAAGTGGTCTGTAGAACTCGGAGAATTTGATATCCACTACTTGCCTAGACCTGATATTAAATCTCAGGCACTAGCATATTTCGTAGTTGAATGCACCGTTCCAGTATCTGATGTACAACTGAGTGCTTCACCTTCTTCTCCATGCTGGATGTTGTACGTCGATGGAGCTTCAGGGAGTTCTGGGGTTGGGGCTGGAATTTTATTAATCTCTCCACAGAATGTTACCCTTGAGTACGGGCTTCGACTCAAGTTCCCGGCAACCAACAACATAGCAGAATATGAGGCCCTTGTTGCTGGGTTAAGACTAGCAATTGACTGTGAAGTCCAGAACCTAATAGCCCACACTGATTCCCAACTAGTCGCCTCTCAGGTGGAGGGGGATTTTAATATTCACAACCCATAATTGGCTCAATATTGTAGCATTGTAAGGCTACTCTTAGCCCGTATAAGGGAGCATCAAATCATACATATCCTCCGAGAACAAAATGCAAGAGCAGACGCTCTTTCTAAACTTGCTACATCAACAACAGGGGACATCTATAAGAGAAGATGTATCGAGGAAATCCACTTTCCAAGCATTCAGGGTCCATGGGTCATACAGTCAATTGACGACCCAAGAGAGATGTCTTGGATCGAATCCATCTTGTCTTTTCTGAAAGATGGGATACTACCCGAAGATCCTATAGCTGCAATACGACTTCGGAGACGAGCTGCAAATTTCACCATTATCAGCAACGAGTTGTATAAGCGCTCCTTCATTAGGCCATACCTCAAGTGTCTCCCACCATCAGAAGCTGATTACGCGCTTCGGGAAGTTCATTCAGGAGTATGTGGAGAACATCTGGGAGGAAGAGCGTTAGCTTACAAGATCATGAGACAGGGATTCTATTGGCCTACAATGAAACAGGATGCACTCGAATTCACACGAAAGTGTGAAAACTGTCAACTGCATTCTAACCTCACTCATACACCCGCTCTGGAGCTTGCATCCCTTCAAAGCCAGGGCCTTTTGCCCAATGGGGGATTGATATAATGGGACCTTTTCTCATAGCGACTGGACAGCGAAAATTCATTATTTTGGCTGTAGATTACTTCACCAAATGGGTGGAGGCAGAACCTTTGGCGAAGATTACTGAAGCAAATGCCAAGCAATTTTTATGGAAAAACATAATATGCCGTTTTGGCATTCCCGCAAAAATCATCACTGATAACGGGACACAATTCACCGGGAAGATCTTTACATCTTTTTGTAGGGATTTTCACATTCAGCTCATTCACACAGCTGTTGCCCATCCTCAAACTAATGGGAAAACAGAGGTTACAAACCGAACAATCCTGAAAGGGCTGAAGACACGTCTAGGGAAGGCTGGGGGGCAATGGGCCGAAGAACTCCCCAATGTCCTCTGGGCTTATCGGACCACCGCTAGAACTCCTACAGGAGAAACCCCATATAACCTTTACTTTGGTACAGAAGCGGTCATACCGGTTGATATCGGAGTTCCTAGCCACAGAGTTCAGACTTTCGACTTCAAAAGTAACGAGGAGAAGCTTAGAGCAAATTTGGATCTCCTCCCAGAAGTAAGAGATGAAGCCTCACTCAGAACCGCTGCATACCACCAAAGAGTTGCCCGTCACTACGATCGAAGAGTGAAACCTCGCCCTATCACTATTGGGGACTTAGTATTACGAAGCATTGAAGCCGCTGGAAAAGGCCCTCAGCGAAACAAGCTCTCCCCCCTCTGGGAAGGTCCTTATTTGGTAGCGGCTATGGTCAAGCCTGGAACCTTCAAACTGAAGGATGCTGGTGGAAAAATGCTTCCCCGAACTTGGAACGTGGGCAATCTTCACAAATATTATCAGTAGGAGTTGATACTGCTATCCGTTTATGTGTTATGTTTGTCTTATATTTTATCTTCTCCTGTAGTCGTATTATAAAGTTTTTCGTACATCCCTTATGTGTTGATTATAGAAGAACTTTTTTCTTGTATTCCTAAGTTATTCTAGGGAACTGTTATCTCATATTACAAAGCAATATGATATTCACTTCGTCGTGCTAATGTTTCTTCTCTCCAAACTCTTTTTCCGTGATTCGAGAAATACACAATCTATATTATATCTCAATCACTGAATGATCAATCCCAGGGGGATTTGATCCGACCTCTTCCGCACAGGTTAATGTCATCAAGCAAATGCTTTGACTAACAACCTCGGATAGGTCAAGTATCCTAGGAGGATATCTTGAATATCAAAATCATTTGATGATCAATCCCAAAGGGAGTTGATCTGACCTTTTTCCGGACAGGTTAAGGGTATCGAGCAAATGCTTTCACTAATAACCCCGGATAGGTCAAAATCTTTAAAGAAAAGGAATGCCTCACATTTGTTCAAGTCAAAAGAGAGCTCACTAAAGTCCAAACTGAAGTAAAACTAAGTAAATTTCATTTGCATGTGAGAAAAGAACATCAACAACATCTTTATATATCACTGAACATCAAGTACACCAGATAGAAACATCAACATCGAGCATATATACAAGCACTAGAAAGAAAGCAAAGAGATACAAAACTACATCAAAGACACCCTATAGAATCTCAACATCATCCTCGTCCTCCTCCAAGGCAAAAGCTCGCTGCAACTCACTCTCCAGCTCTTCACCACCAGAGTCCGAAGAAGCATCACTAGAAGCCTGGCTGGGAGTCAGTCCCTCGATCTCTGCTCCGGTCTTGCGATGTACTGTCCGAACACCCTTCATGAAGCCCCTGATGAAGCCATCCTCTGCGCACTCTGCCTCCAAGGCCTTCACCTCCACATCATAAATATGACTGCGAGCCTCCTGAATGTGGTCCTCAATAATGATCTTGAAAGCATAAGATTTCTTGAACTCCTCAATAACTGCTGACGGCAACTGCTGGGCCTCCTTCTCAGACAGTACACTCTGAAGCCTCTCATTCTCAGCCTCAAGGACTTGCTGAGCCTTTTCCTGCTGCTTGATCGTCGCTTGTGCCTCCACCAACTCTATATGCAGACGATCCATCCGTTCATTCTGAGAAGAGACTGAAGTAATCTTGTTCGCCAACTCAGTTCTGCATCCCTCAAGCTGATCCTCCACCACCTTCATCTCCTTCACTTTACTGTCATATTTCTTCTTGTACTCTCCCTGAAGGTATTTAACCTTCACAAACTCTTTGTTCCAATCATTCAGAGTCTTGGTCATCTCAAGCTTGAAGTCAGAGTACTGAGGCAAGAAAAATATCAGAAATATATTCCTTAAGAAATGTAAAAAAGGAGAAAAAGTGAAGGAGAACTCACCAACTCCTCAGCCCGTCGGCGGCCGATGCACTGATGATTTAACACATCCTCTGGGATATATGACTTGGATGGAGAGGCTCGGGGACCTTTGCTAACAACTGTCAAAACTTCATCTGCCCTCTTCTTCCTCGATGCCTGCAAACCTTCCTCGCTCCCTGGTCGCTTGGAGTGGTTCTTTTGGGGGACCACTTCTGGAACTCTAGCAGACTTCTTCAACATCTGAGCATGTGATCTCCCTGCTTGAGTAGATAATTCGACCTTGAACAAGTACTCCTCATCTACATATCTACTCAAGTAACGCACCTTGTAGTGTAGAGCATCCAAATCAGGGAGTTTGAGTATCCTCATCAAATCTTCTGCTCCGATATGAAGGGGGACAGGAAGCTCTTTCAACTTCCCCCACTTCTCCTGAAGACCCCAATCATTCTGCACATAAAAGAAGTTGCTAACCCAACCTTTCGAGGGGTCTCGAGTGCGGATGTCCAACCACTTGGACCTGAATGAAATGCGTCCCTGCGCATCGCTAAAGAGACGCCCCATCCGAGAAAGGCACTCTGAGAAAAGTACCACTCCGCAGTCTCTGAAAAGCACGATCAGGCCCATCACGATCGACATTGCCCTGTAGGAGAATTGAGACAAGCATACCCCACAAAGCGTCAGAATGTCGATCAGTTCGGAGGAAGGAGGAAATCGTAGTCCCGCTCGCAGACTAAATTCATACACCGTCACATATCCAGGAGGAGGAAAGCAGGCACGATCAGTTCTGGCCGGCACCTTCATCACTAAATCATTAGAAAAATGAAACTTTTTCCTAAATGAAATGAAGGAGTCCTCAGTGACGGTGGAAATCACATCGTCGGCCTACGGCGCCTTCTGGGCCCTCTTTGAAACTTCAGACCGTTACGCAGGACGGTCTTCTGAAGGAACTTTAGAGGAGGCAAGATCACCCATTTTTGCTTCCTTCACTAAAGAGGGGCGCAGATCTAAGTAGGGAAAATCACCTACGAAAGACTGCGGAAAGCCTCCGAAGTAGGAAGAAAAATGGAGGAAGAACGGGGGGAAGAAGGGAGAAAGCCGCTAACTTCTGCACAAAAAGAGGGGCGCCAAGTCAAGTAGGGAAAGTCACCTACTTAAAAATGGCGGAAAGCCTCAGAATGCCAAAAGCTAGAAAGCCAGAGGAAGAAAGGAAGAAGGGGCGAGTTTCTACTAGGCCTTGGGGGGTCTATTTATAGTTTTCCTTAAGGGGGGGAGGATTCCAAAATTCTATTAAATTCCCTGAAATTTTTCAAATTTTTCGGAATTTTTTGGGATTTTTTCGGAATTTTTCGGGCCCCATTTAAAAAATATATATATATATATATTTTTTTTATTAAAACCGGCCGGCGGTTTCCCTAACCGCCGGCCAAACCACCGGCCAAGGGGCGCGGCCAACAGGCGCGGCCAGCCAGACCGCGCGGGCCAGGCGCGGCCGAGGGCGGGCCAGGCGCGGGCCGCGGGCGGGCCCAGCGCGGGCCGCGGGCGAGCCCAGCGCGGACCGCAAGCGCTCCGGCGCGGTTCTGCGCCGCCGGCGGTGGCGGCGGCCGGCCGGTTCGGCCGGTTCAGCCGCCTACCCGTTCCCGGGCTCCGATTTTGGGCCCGGACGGTCCAAATTCGACGTTTTTGGGGTCCCCGGACACGTTTTTTGACGTTCCGGACTCAATTTTGACACTTTCGGAGCTCAACGGGACCTCTATAATCAAGTTCGAGCAAACGTGTAATTTTTTGGAACGCAAATTTTTGCAATTTTGCCAAAGTGAAAAGCAGACACATATATTTTTGGACTCCTGGAGCTTTGACGTCCAAAAATAGGGGGGCAACTGATACGTCATCAAAAAATTATCTTGATCGAGCACGAATCTCGAGGAAAAACTCAAGTTGGAAACTTCAAAAATTATTTCGGAGACCATTTAAACTCCGATTTCAGCAAACTTATAGTCGAACTGAGCGTCTCGGAAATACGAATCCAACGACACCAAATTCGACTCAATCCGAGCCCAAGTGAGTCCAAATCAAGTACCCGAAGCGCTGTTGGAAGCATCAAACAGCTATTTGAGTTACCAAACGGTCTCCGATTTTGACAAGCTTATAGTCGAATCGAGCGGCTCGACGAGACGAATCCAACGAGCCCAAGATCGTAGAATTCTGACATCATTAAGACCTTCAAATGCTTGATAAACGGTTCATGATCAAGGGATTTAATATCGGCCGTTCATCCGGATCACTCCCTATTTGCCCCTGATCCCTCACATATTTACGGGCTATGCCACTCCAAAAAAACTATAAATAGCCCCTCATTTCTCTTAAGAGGGGACCCCAAGCCAAGAAGCCAAGAAGAGAAGAAGAGAAGAGAAGCCTAGGAGGGAACAGCTCCTCCTCGACCACCGCCGGAACTCTGCCAGAACACCGCCGGAACTCCGCCGGAACACCGCCGGAACTCCACCGAAGCACCACCAGGCGCCCGAGGGACGCCAGAGCTCTGCCCGACACAGGAGCAACGTCGGAATTCTGCCCGACGCCGGAATTCTACCCGACGCCCGAGTGACACCGGACTTCTTTCCAAGTGACGCCGGAATTCTGCCGGACATTCAAGCGACGTCGAAACTCTGCTTGTCCTTGTAACTGATACTCATTGTAATCTGATCGTCCTGAATTTAAAGGACGGATCAGCCTCGTGTACTTCAAACGACACTAGTGGAACTCTTTCAACTGGGCACGGCCCCGTGGTTTTTTCCCTTTCCAGGGTTTTCCACGTAAAAATCCTGGTGTTACTATTTCAATTCTGTTTGTGTGCTGAATATACGTACAACGCTGAGACGGAAAATTAAAATCTATCGCCGCGTATATTTGAGTCTGCAACGCTCAAATATGGATCTTGCCAAATAGAGAATACCAACCTCGATCAATTTTAGGTTTTATTTGGAAGAAGTTTTTTACTGTTTTTGTGGTCAGAAATGTAGTTTGTAAAAAAATATTATATTTTGAAAGAAATGTTTTACAGTTTTTTATTTATCTTTAAATTTTTTTTTAAAAAAAAATAGTTTTGAAACTGTGGCTAAAAAAAGAGCTTTTGAAAATAAAAAATAGAAAAGCCTAAGAGTCTGTTTGAAATGGCTGCAATATTTTATAAAATTGATTATGGAGTTATTGTACAAAAACCATCTTAGCTTATATGATTGTAAAAAATAATTTTTAACCACACAAGTTTTTAAAAAAAATGAAGAAAATAGCAATAAAATAAAATTTAAATAAAAATTATAAGTGTTATCTGAAAAATAAAATAGCTTGAAAGTTATCCAAACAAAGCTCAAATTGCCCTAAATAAAACTACACTGTTTACTTTAAAACCAAATTACAATTAAATAATTTAAATTTAGATAGGAATAATAACTAAAATATTACATTTATAAGTACCTTGAAAATTTTTTCTGGTAAGATGTCCACATTATAAGTTACAAACTGGGGATAAAATTAGGTAATTTACTTCATAGGGATGTTTAAGCATGTCGGTGATGGGTTAATGCGCGGCACGAATGATATAAGATGACAAAGATCATAGCTTCCAAGAGCTTTTCGACATTTGTAGCTTATTTTAATTTTTTTTAATTAAATGCTAAATTTAATCCCAAAATATTCAATTTAAATTGTTATCATCATAATTTTGGAACATCTCAACCCAATCCCAACTATTATTATTATTATTATTATTATTATTATTATTTAAATTTAGCATAGAATATGAGAGTAAAAAATTGGATAATATGTCCAAAGCTATTGATTTTTTTTGAGATAACGATAATACATAAATGATTAATATTATAATCATTTTAAAATAAATTTAAGAGTTTTAAGACTCTTTCTAATCAGCTTTCTGGCATAGTATTTTGATATAAATTTTTTATAATGTTTAAAATGATTTTTTTTTTCATTAGATTTAAATAAAAATTTGAGTGGACAGAATGAAAAAAATAATAATAAAAACTTATAGCTGATTAAAGACTTGCCCTTGTCTATGAATAAAAAGTAGAATAGTTTCCAGCAAAATATACAAATTAGAGAAAATAATATTTTTGAAATATTATTAGTATTAATTTATTTAAATTTAAAATATATTTATGCATTTATTTTAATGTAATTATTTTTATTATATATATATATATATATATATATATATATATTATGTGATCCTTCTAGGAGTATAACTGAGTCAAGCCGACTCGCGAGCTGACTCGGACTCGACTCGATAATAGGCTCGACGAGTCGAGCTCGAACACGAGTTCAAGCTCAATGGCTTATCGGGCTCGAGCTTGAACAAACCTTCACTCGACTTGTCAGCTCGTCGAGTAGCTCGTGGAGGTGACGGAGCGGGAAAACGAAACTTCGATTTCGGTGGGCGGGAAGATGAAACTTCGGTTTCTCGTGTTGCTCGACAGCCGAACTCGGGACGCCGACAGAGCTCGATGGGGACGATGGATGACGGACGACGGAGCTCGACGGTCGACGGAGTTTGACTTGATGACGAACGACGAAGCTGGACGGGACGAAGGACGATGGGACAACGGATGCTTCGACGGAGCTCAACTTGACAACGGAGCTCGATGGGATGACGGGACGAAGGATGACATGATGATGGACGGCTTCGAGGGAGCTCGACTTGACGACAGACGACGGAGCTCGATGTTCGACGTACTCGGGACAATGTTGCTCGGGGCGACGCTGGATGACGAAGATCGGGAAGGAGCTCGACGAACCGCTCGACGAGTCGCGTGACGTGAGACGAGTCGAGCTCGAGCTCGTCTTTTGAGCTCGACTCGAGTTCGAGCTTGAGCTCGATTTTTGGCAGTCGAGCTCGACTCGAACACACCCTAGCTCGAGCTCGACTCAGCTCCTTTACACCCCTAGATCACCCCTAGATCCCTCCTCCTTTTTTTCCTAGAACTAGTGCGTATCAGTAAGATGTAATGCAGAATAGTGGTCACAGAGAATTCAAGAAGATATGTTTTTTTTTTTTTTTTGAGAAAGGGACTAGCCCAAATTTTATTCAATAAAAAAAGAAATACAACGACCCACGCAAGCCAAAAACAAACACTTAACGACATTAGAGAACAAGACTCCAAACGATTAGCTGAGATGACAACAACATGACTCATAAATGAACACAAGGAAGCAACAAATGTTACAACCCAAAAGGACTCAGTAATGGCAATCCTGCACCCACCGAGTAGCGAAGAATTGACCATTCATTGGCGGAAGTAAGCCACAAAGCAACCAGCCGAAGATCTGAATTAAGCAACACCCCAAGAGGCACCGAGAAAACCACACCAACCACCAAGGTTGCCAGCTCAAGGCCAACCCGGGGTTATGCAGAATTGCCTCATCATAGTCCAGAATTCAAAACCAAAAGCCAAACCAAGCACATCACAAGCACTATTTTTTCTTAGATTTACTTTTAGATCTTTTTCCAGCATCACTTGCAACTGTATGAACAAATACTCGACCCGCTATGAAATTATACATATCTTGAGAATATTGAAACTCATTTGCAATCTCACCGACATCGTCACCGAACACATTCAACCAATCAGAATGATTCACACATGATTTACTCATTGACAAAGCCAGATGGGCTTTCAACTCCGCATTGGATACAATCGAAATTGGAATATCAACAAAAGTTGTCGGTAAAGCCAAGTTAACTCAAGGACTAACTGCATCCCCGGCCACAGTCCCGTCATGTAGAGCCCCATTTGAAACCACATCACCCTTAATAGCCAAAGCATCACAAATAACATCCGGCCCCAGAGGATTAGAATCTAAATCCCCAACAACATCCTGACCATTATCATCAATAGAGTTTGGAGCCAGACTAACTGGCTTCAACGAATCATTGCAAAATTCCTCATCCAATTCATCATCAGCATCAACATTAATAGAAGAAGGAACAGGAGAAGACACATGATTAACCAAGCAAGATAGGGCTCTTGGCACCCACACTGTGGACATTAGAATCATTGACAACATCACCCATATTGTTACAAATATCATTTTTAAGATCACCAGAAACAACACTAATTAAACAAACTATTAAATAGTTTGGTGGCTTACAGCAAATAGGAAGATATGGTTTAAGTTTGGTGGCTTACAGCAAATAGGGTTTTTTTTTATATAAATATTTAATGAAAATGTTTACGAGCAGAATTGCTGGATAATATTTTATATCGCGAGAGGATTAAAATATCTTATGCAAAATAATTTTAATTAAAGAAAAACGTTAAAATAAATCATTATAGTTTATTTTAATGTAAAATAGTATTATGACCGGACACGATCGCTAAAATCCAACTCAATGCCTCCTTAACGTGCTGGAAATGGAAGCTCAACTTAGGCTTGTAGTTATATGGGCCCTATACCGCTCATATTAGTCTATTGGTTGGTAGTTTGGACTATCAAATAGGAGATCTTAGATTCATAATTTACGTATGTGATGTGCATGAGAATTTGTCTAAATTGGCTCAAATGTTCCACACAAAAAAAAAAAATAGAATGAGCCCTCTTTTATGAAAGATTCCAATGGATAAAATAATTTAAGATAAAATCATCGATGAATCCTTTGCTTATTGTGAAACACTTTAATTTAATTTATATGTTCTTACGTTATGAGTTTATTTGGGATGACTACAATATTTCATAAAAATGATTGTGAAGTTATTATAAAAAAACAACTTTCCTATTATAGTTGCATAAAATAATTTTTCAAATTTTTGAAAAGTAGTACCCAATGAAATTATAATTATAATTTGAAAAGCAAAATAGTTAGAAAGCTATCCCGAATAAGCCCTATATTACATAAGAAGTTATTTAATTTAATTTTACTTTCATTATATTGCATTCTATTTTTATGTACTTTTAGATAAATTAGAGTCATTATTTTAAAAAGTTAATAAACTTTTAACATCTAACCTCTTTTTTATCTGAAAAATCTCAAATACTTTTCTATAATATTACAATTTAAGAATTTAATTTTTTTTTTGAACTAAAAAAAATTCCTACTAAAAAGTTGATTTAAGAAACTGTAAAAAAAACTATCCTAAATAAAGCCTAAATTTTAGTGTGCCCCTAAAAATAATTAATAGCTTTAAATCCCTGGGCATGATAGATTATATGGCCACCTCAATACATCACGCTAAAGGGGCATGATAGATTATATGGCCACCTCAATACATCACGGTAAGCAATTTATTTCAATATTATTCACATGACATGGAAAAAAAAATATGTTTTAATGTCAGGCATATTTGTTATATTTTACATTATAATTTTAAATAAAGAGAAAGTCTTATACCTTTTATTTGAAAAAAATATTTATTAGGATTTATTGCATGAAATATTATTCGTTTAGTACTAGTAAAGAGATGTTTAATATCATAATTTTGTACAAATATTCAACACACGCCCAAATAAAAAAATAATGTAAAAGAAATCAAAATCTTTACATGAAAACCATGAAAGAATAAAAATTATTAAGCTCGACTTAGATGAAATGTTTCACCATAATATATATATATATACATAACACTAGATTGACCTCTTATGGCTGCAACAAAGAATGCTACAATAGCAATAGCAATTCGGGAGGGGGTAGGTAGGTCAGGTAAAGAAGACCCTTCAATGATTGTTGGCGATTATCGTCGAACTATTGTGATCAAATGATGGTGATTGAGCAATAATGGTTGGACGGTGGTGATCGAGAAAAGGTTATTAGGTAATATAAATTGGATGGTGGATGTAGGGCGATGACTGTTAGATGATGATGTTTAAGTGGTGATGAATGTTAGTGGTGGTCATCAACATTGATCATTATATAAGGCTCAAGAGTTCTTCAAATCTTTAAGCTCTCACTCATTTCGATCCAATGCTCAAACTCCTCTTCATGTGAACAATAAGCATCTATTTATAATATTTTCAAAAAACATCTTAAAAATTTAGGCAGAATACTCAAACAAATTATTGGATGGCTTGTGCTTATTTCTTTAATTATTGATCACTCATTCAATATTTAAGTTCCTTATTCAAATTAGATTTGAGTGATCTTGGCCTCACTTTATTTTTCTCATCATTACGTACGCTCATTTTTGACTATAAGAATATGAGATTTGGAGATCGTTTAATCCATTAATAAAATTCATAAAGTTTCAATTATACATCCAATATTTAATTTAGGCACATTTGGAGTTAGATTGGATTAATTTGGTATAGTTGGATTTATATAATTAAATGTTCATCTTGATTATAGGTTTATAGGAATTGAGATTCAAATAGTCTTGAATTAATTTGAAAGTCTCCAATCCAGATATTTCATGAAGATTCGTGCTTGATCAAGAAATTTTGTGTAAACTAATGCCACACTACTCACATTAGTAGAACATAAAGGATCTTGATGTTTTGAGACCTTAGTTTCCATAAAAGAGGCTATAACACATGATATTATTAAACTTTTTTTGTCTCCTTGTGTCTCTAACTCTCTATCTTTTGCTTATTGCCAATATTTCTAAAATTTTGGGTGCCTAGGTTAGGCATGATTGCAATTTATTAGAAAATTTATAGTAATGTTACCCTAACTCGGAGGTTGGGTCAATATGTTTTCCATTAAATAAGATTTGTGATGTGATCATAAAAATATGTAAAGGGAGGCATAAATAGATTGACTGAAGTAAGTATGCGTTTGAGCTGAGTTTCATGGATGAGGATGAAGAAAATGAGATTTTTATCTTTGGATTGCATAGAAGTTGTGTACACGCATAGAGAGATAATAAATTGATTGAAGCTTACATGAGGCATAATAATTTTCTTCTAAAAATTTTAATAAGAAAAATATTATAGAGCCTACCCCAGCATAATTAATTTACTATGTACGATGAAAATTAGAAACTTCAAACTTCCCCTCAAATGGAGGTGTAATCACAATGTTTTAATTACCTGTTTAATTTTTTGTGAGAGTAATACGAAATATTGGAGTTATATATTTTTATCGATCAACAGTGGTCAGATGATGGTTGTCAAACAACAATAGATATCCGTGTCGATAGATGATCAACACCAACCTTTGGATTATTTCAAGCCTCGATGATCGTTGGTGTTAGCTAGTCTATGAAGTGCGAGTAATGGTGATTGGATGGCGATGATCAATGACGTTCCTCATCAAATCGAGCTTTTGGATTCTTATATCTATGAACATTGTCAACCAAAAGTCAAGTTTATAGGTTTTTTGTTCTGATATTTTGATTATTTTCATCAAATCTCAAATATTCTATTGGATGAGTAAGAATGATGCTCTACCTTAGTAGTTGTTTCGTTTGATGTATTTTGAATGTAAAGTTAACGAAATACAAAATAAAATGAATCGCCTATATTTTGAATAAAGAATTGATGGTCGAATAGTTATAAAGAAAATGTGAAATTGAAAACTTATGTTTATTTTGATGAAATTCAGAAACAAAGAAAACTCACCTAATGAAGACGAGGTCGTGGACTATATAGAGGCGTGTCAGGAGATTATGATAGCACGGGTAGAGACGAGGGTCCATATAAGGACAACATACAACAAATATGAGGTCAAAGCCTGATAGAGATGAGGCCAAAAGCTAAGAAGGTGAGGGTGTTATGTGTGGAATCTGATTGTGTTGATCAATCGGGTTGTTCTGTTGCCTCGTACCTCAAGATTGTCATGCTTGCTTGTGGTGCGGGGGTTTATCCCTGCTTGGGTTTGGGTGCTTCTCACTTGGAAATTTTTTTTTCCCCATGCAGCGCCCCGACTCTATGTACCTTAGTGCCTCGGTATTGTGTTCCCGAGCGCCCCGGCACTGATCGACAGAGAGCAGAGCGCTACAACGCTTTGGATTCGGCGCAACAACGCTACAAGTTCAGTGCCACAGCGCTACAAGTTTGGCTCCCCAAACTAGCGTCGTAGTGCTACAAGACGAATTGGACGGTTTTCTTTCTCGTTTTTTTGAAGGGTTGCATCCCTTGGGGTTATTTACTTGGCTTTCTCTTGTATTTATATAGGGTTAGACATAGAGAACGGTGCATGTTAGAAGAGAAGTAAGGAGAGAGCAAGAAAGAAGAGAGATCTGTAATTATTTCTTCTCATTTCATAGTGGATTTCTTGGTGTAGTGTGACTCCGTGATTTTTTTTCATATTTTGAGTTTTTCCATGTTAAATCTTGGTGTATTTTATTTGTCTGCTGCTTTGACTTTCTTGCTTGTTTCTTCATTGTGGTGCTTGCTCCTCCTCATCCCCAATAGAGGGTGGAGGAAAGGGTTTGCATAATGTCATGAAAATCTGCATGGATTTGCATTAGATTTTGAGGGTCCGTGGTGGTCTGCACAAGGTCATGTATTTATTCTTGATTTAAAAATATTCGAAATACACTAAAAATGGTATAGGTAATGCATTCTAGATTCATCACAAATTAATTTGCCTTTATTTTAATCTCATTCAAGCACCTAAAATTTAATATATTTGCATGCATTTTACCTAATGCTCAACATAAATCATAACAAACAATCTCATAATGACATTATAATTGATGGGTTTTGAGATCGTCAGATTTGTCTCATTATAAAACTCACATATATAAAGATTAAAAAAACAAATTCATCAAAGAGATGATAGGATTTTTACGTTGAAGATTTGAGAAAATTTAGAAAGATAAATGAAATATTTCTTAATAATTTTTGGGCGTTAATGCTCGCTATTTTTCGATCTCCAAAGCGACACAAAACTCATTAGAATGATTTCCAACAGCTCAAAACTATTATCTGATAAACCCTCACAAATTCAATATTCTACTTGCTTTTAAGCTCATTGAGAAAATTACTATCCCTAATGGCTGTTGCAAAAAAATATGAATAAGAAATATTCTTTTGCTATTATATATAATTGTTGAAAATCTGAGGCTTCGTGGTCCACATTTGTTTTAAAGTTGTTCTCTTAAATTTCTCCAGATAATTGGATGGCAGGCCATGTTGGTCTTCAAGCTGCTGAAAATTTGACATAAAGAGGCATCAATGTTGATGGTAACTGTGTGCTATGTTTGAATTTGAAAATCTTTTTTCGCTACTTTGGTGGGAAAAATTATTTTGTGCAAAGTCCAGATGTGTCTGGACTCCAATTTAAATTGGCCACGTCACGTGTACACAGGATGCGTATTATACAATATTGTACACAATAACATATAGGCAACGTGACCTACTTTGATTGAAGTCAAAACGAAAGCTACGTCCGGACTCTGCACAGAATAATTTCTCTCTTGGTGGATGCCTATATGTTAGGGTATAAACAAGTCATGTTTGGGCGATCGAGCTTATATATTGTTGGGCTTAGGGAAAAAAATTTGATGTTTGTGTTTGGCTCATTAATTTATTGAGTCTAATAAGAACGATTCACGAATATAAAACTTCTTGCGAGGTCATTTATAAATTATAAAATCTGCATGTCATAATATATGTCCTTGTAAATTTAAACATATATGAATATACAAAATCTATGTGTACATATGCTCATGTATAAATACAAATGTATAAAAGTATATATATACACTCGTGCATGTATAAACATAGTCAACTATTATCAATTAGTTGAATATGATCGAGTCGGCTGTGTTATTTTTATTTGGCTCATTAAATATATGGGCTTATAAAAATTAATCAAATTTGAGCTAATGATCGAGTTAAACACGATCAAACATAAAAAAGCTTATTTTGAGGCTTCCATGCTCAATTTTTAGAAGCTATAGTGCACGACATCATAATTTTGAAGTGTCTTCCACCTGCAGTTAAGCTAAAACTATTTCCTGTATAAGAACAGTAAGTGCTATAATGGAGATTTCAGAAAGTTTTAGGGTTCTTTCTACAGCTGACATTTGGCTAGGACTCCTTCGGTTGATTTTGGGTTGGATTCTTCTATTCTACAGCTTTTTTGTCTCTCTGGGAAGTTGGCTTCTACAGATTTTGCTCTTAAAGCCCTAGTTTTTGCTATTCGAGCAGTAAGATCACTTGCATTCCACCTATTAATTGCTATTCTTTGTGAGTCTTTCCATGTCATTTCTGGTGGTTGTTCTTTGGTGCTTCCTTGTGATTTACTTGGTTTTCTGTTGTTCTAACTTTTTTGTGTTTTAGGCGGTGAATGCATTGTCTGGATATCCCTCTCTGAATTTCCTTTTGGCATTAAGAGGCTTCATCTTGGGACCCATAGTTATTTATTATATGATTTTGAGCGTATTTTTGTTTTTTCTTGCCTCCATAATTACTTCGTTTGGTCGCTCAATTATCAAACGACTGCATTTAATTTCTATCAGATCAGTCTTTTAGCCGTCTGAAATCTTGTTTGTTCATCTTTGCAAGCTTTGCATTCTGAGCTCTCAGCATTTTTTTTTAACGTTTGCTTGAGCTATATTTACAAATAAAAATTTTCAAAATAATTAGAAATAAACAATGCACATCAAATTTGTAACATATGTAATTTGAGCTACAACTCTCACAAAACCTTGAAAAAAGTAAAATGGATGTCATAATGGTCAAAATATTAATATTTATTTAATGTATGAAACATAATATTTATTTCATCTATTTTTTTTTGTTAACAGTGTTAACGGATCTAGCTAGATACTCATCGGATCTTCCCCGACATGTCGTGGATTTGTCAAAACCTTCGCTTGAGCCCATCAATGCCTTCCCTTGAATCCACCAATGCTTTCTCCTGCGAACGCCCATGCAATTTTCTCGCTTCTTTGATGCTAAGTCATGTAGAAACAAAAGGAAGAAGAAGATGCAGAAAATTAGAAAACGGAGAGTATTCTATATATTCCGTCTGCCCTTTCTTTAACTATGATACATATTTTAATTGCTATGTATATAAATAATAAAATTTAAAATTAGATTTATAAATAGAAATAATTTAAGTAATATGTACGCACGTAAATTAAACAAAAATCAAATTGAGCTTCATCATAATTTTATGTGTTAATTTTTTGGAGGCCAATTTATAAAAAGGAGTAGATTTTAAATTTAAATTAGTTTAAGGAGTATGCCAGGAAAAAATTTTAAAAATGAGCAAATACGAATTTTAATTATCCGGTTTCAATAGAAATCGGAACTTCATTATCCGGTTTCCAATTTTTATTGAAATCGGAACTTCATTATCCAGTTTCTATTGAAATCGTTATTCCTTTACACGGTTTAAAAAAAAAATCCTAAGAAATCAGATATCTATTAACCGGTTTCTTAATAAAATAAAATAAAAAAATTTCTAATAAACCCGATATCTAAAAAAAGTTTCTTAATAAAAAAAAAATTTCCCAGCTAAACCTAGAAACATGTATATATTTTATTGTGATTAAAATATTTAAGTGAAATAAATAAATATAAAAAATTACATATCATATATATATATATATAGTAAAATTTTAATTATTTAATATTTAAATCTTTTTGCATATACAAACTTATTAGTATATTTTGAAATTAAATTTATTTTTTTATTAAATATTTAAAAAAACCTAATATTGTAAAAAAATTAATTTATTTTTAAATTTTAAATAAAATTATATTTTTTAATTTTAAAATTATTTTTTATTCATTAATTTTAAAAAACACTGTTTAAAAATATGAATTTAAAATTAATTTTGGTAATTAAAAAAATAAGCAAAACAGTGTTTTTTTAAAATTAATGAATACAAAATAAATTTAAAATTTCAAAAATTTAAAACTATTAGTTTATTTAAAAATTAAAAAAAAATAAATTAAATTTTTTTTTACAATATTAGGTTTTTAATATATTTAATAAAAAATTAAATTAAATTTCAAAATATACTAATAGGTTTGTATATGTAAAAAGATTTAAATATTAAATATTTAAAATTTTACTATATATATATATATATATATATGAGATATGTAATTTTTTATATTCATTTATTTCACTTAAATATTTTAATCACAATAAAATATATACTTGTTTCTTGGTTTAGGCGGGAATTATTATTATTATTATTAAGAAACCGTTTTTAGATATATGAAGGAATCGGTTAATAGATATCTGATTTCTTAAGAAATTTTTTTTTAAAATCGTGGAATGGAATATCAGGCCGGATAATGAAGTTCCAATTTTAATAGAAATTAAAAATTGGATAATGAAGTTCTAATTTTTATTGAAATTGAATAATTAAAATTTATATTTATTTTTTTTTAATTTTTTTTCTAACCTATTTCTCAAGCTAATTTAAATTTAAAACCTACTTTGACTGTTTTTGGATGGATGCAGTGAAATTTTTTTTCTTAACTTGAGACCGAAAACGGACAATTAAATTCTCTGTGGCTTGAAATGTACCGGCCAAGTTAATGCAGTTGTATGGCACAGCTGATGGCATTTACTGCAAACATTACACAAGCCTTACGTACCGCTGACAGAACCTCCACACATGCCTTTCCAATATTCTCCTTAACGTAACTCCATCAAATAACATTCCTTGGTTCCCCCCCCCCCCCCCCTAAACATTTATCAATAGGCTCAATCTATGCTTCCACCTAACAAACATTCATGCTCATCCTAAATTTTATTACAATTTCATAAATTAAACTCTATTAATCTACGAGTCCAGGGCTCCGGCGGCGCCGCCGCCACCGCAGTTGACAGGGTAACAAGCAATGCTGGAAGACCAAGGTCCCTTCTCCTTCTCACCCACCTGCCGACGTAGGCTTTCCCACACCATAGTGTTGCACTTTGGCCCACTGCCCATCCCCAGCTGCCACACTCTCTCCCCCTTCTGCACCCTGTCCTTCGCCTCCACGTAAGCCAACTGATACCACATCGACGCCGACGACTGGTTTCCAAACCTATGAAAGGTCATCCTCGCCGCCTCCATTTCCCTCTCTCCAATCCCCAAACCTTTCCCTATCTCCTCTGTCACTGTCCTCCCCGACGCCGGCAGACAGAAATGGCTTATCACTTTCCTCCAGTCCACCACCCTTACCTTCCTCCACACGTACCGCAGCCTCTCGCGCACAGGAAGGATCTTCGCGCCGAGTGCCGCGGCGTTGGCTTTTAGTGTCTCAGCTGCTACCCTGAGCAGATCCCGCTCAATAGAGAATCCCGTAATTCCATCCGCATCCTCCTCCCGCATCGCCGACCGGTACGCTAGGTCGTCAAACGCCCGCTGCGTCCTCAAAAGATGAATAAGCTTATACTTTGCTCGCGCTTTTTCCTCATTCCGGTTAGTAAGCAGCACGGCGGCGCAGCCCATTCTAAAGAAGCAGTTTAAAAGCAGCTTGCGTCGGTCTTTCCCCGCGTACCAACCTGTCGACACGATTTCGGTGCTGACCACAATGGCGTAGCGCGCGGAACCCCCGCGAGCCCGCAGCACGCCTTGCGCTAGATCCACGCCGATAGCTCCCGCGCTGCATCCCATCCCGCTTAGGCTAAAACTCTTCACATCTTCGCGCATGGAGTAATGGTTAACGACCATTGCGGAGAGGGAAGGTACCGGACAGAAACCGCTACAGTTGACGACTAGGGCGTCGATTTCGGATGGAAGGACGCGGGTTTTGGAGAAGAGGTCGTCGAGCGTAGGGAAGAGAAGATTGCGGGCTTCGTCGAGGGAGTCGGCGAGGGCGGTTCTGGGCGGAATGAAGTGGAGGGGTGGAGGGAAGCATGTCTCCTCGCCCATGCCGGAGGAGACGATGATTTTGGACATGAAGGCGACGCTTTGATCGTCGAAACAGTTGATGAGAGAGAGATGCTCGATTAGACCAGCTGTGGGAACGCGGAAGTTTGGTGGTGGGCGGAGGCAGGAGAAGTCGAGGAGGTAGACGTGGGGGCGGCGGGAGAGTAGGAGGAGGAGGAGGATGAAGGCTAGGGGGAGGAGGTGGTATGATGGATTGCATTGGCAAAGTAAGATACAAATCTCTACTAAGAGGCAGAAGTAGAGTGTGAGGAGTTGCAGAAGGTGGAGCAGTGAGGAGAGGAAATGGTGCTTATGGAGTCTTTCCATGGCTATTTGAGGGAAGTTTGTTTGGGTGCTTCCGAGCATCAGCGTGGAAAATAGGCTTCCGAGGAAAGAATTATATAATGCATGGTGAGCACTGATTGAAATGTAAAGATGCTTATCTTCATTTACTGTTTTTTTCTTATTTTAAATATATTGACAATGATAATAATAATAAGAATAATAAAGGTTATCTTTGAGATAATTTTTTTGTTATTTTATTTTTTAAATAATAAATATAATTTTATTTGACTATTATTTTTTATAAAATTTTATGATAAAATTTATATTTTATAATCAAATATGTAGCTAAATTATTTGTCCCACAGCAACTTTACAATCAACTTTATATAAAGTTATAGTCATCCTAAATAAATTCAAAAATAAAAAGAATTTTAGAAAATAAGATTAATAATTTCATAAATTTATATAATATACTTCAATTTTTTATGTACATTGAATATAATAAATATATTACTCTTTGTAGAATAATGAAGGTATTAATCTCCAACCAAATTTTAGAAAGGAGCATGTCATTTACTAAAATTAATTTTAGGAGCAAATTTAATTAAAAAGCAGCAAAAAAGTCAAATGATTTGACGTATTCTGAATATGCCAAATGATTTGACGTATTCTGAATATGCTTGATTTGGCATATTCAGCCAAATCATTTGGCGTTTTTATAAGCATGGGAGAGAGAGAGAGAGGCGGAGAGAGAAAAGGGGGAGAGAGAGGGCCACCGGATTGTAAGAATAAGAGAGAGAAGGAGAGAGATGGGGAGGTATGTTTTATATAATATTATATAAATATTATTTTTAATATTGGTAATTTAATTTATTAAATAATTATTCATAAAAACTTTTAAATTAAAATAAACACATATAAAAAATATTTTTAATTAAATTTTTTAGGACATTTAATATAGATGTAATGAAAATGAAAATAATATTTCATTATATTTTCAATGTATTTTTATAAAGAAATTATTTATTACAAAAACTTTAAAATTTTCATTCTAATAAAATTTTGATAAAAAATAGATTACAAATATAATAAAACATTATTTTTAATATTAGTAATTTAATAAAATATATTCTAATGAATTTTTAATATTAGTAATTTAATTTATTACAAAAACTTTTAAAATTTTATTCTAATAAAATTTTTATAAAAAATAGATTAAAAATTTAATGAAATATAATTTAAATGGATTAAAATATATTTATAATATAATATTAATAGTTTTTGTAATATATATATATATAATATAATTCTATTTTTTATCAAAATTTTATCAAAATGAAAATTAAAAAAAAAATTTAAGAAATATTTTTTTTATAAAAATACATTGAAAATATAATGAAATATTATTTTCATTTTCATTACATCTATATTAAATGACCTACAAAATTTAATTAAAAATATATTTTTTTTACTTGTTTATTTTAATTTAAAAGTTTTATAAATAATTATTTAATAAATTAAATTACCAATATTTAAAATAATATTTATATAATATTATATAAAAAATAGCTCCCCCATCTCTCTCCTCTCTCTTATTCTTCCAATCCGGTGGCTCTTTCTCTCTCCTCCTCTTTATCTCTCTCTCTCTCATTCTCTCCCCCCCATGCTAAAAGAGTCAAATGAATTGGCGTATTCTGAATACATCAAATCATTTGGCATATTCAAAATACACATATCATTTGACTATTTTACTGTTTTTTAAATTTTTTTTAAAATTTGCTCCTTAAACTATTTTTTGTAAATGGCATGCTTCTTTCTAAAATTTGACCTTAATCTCCATCTTAAAAAGCTTAAGTGTTTAATATTGGATTGTTGCCATTGTTAATCATATATGCCATAAAAATCAGTGAAGATTCTATAAAATTTTTTATAAGAAAGTCATTATCATTATTTAAACTAAATTATGATCTGTATAGCAAAAATATAAATTTTCTTATTAACTATAGAGACATATGAGCACAAATCTGACGTTTACATTAATGAATTAAGAACAAAATTTAATAAATTTCTATTTGAATCACTATAGGATTTCTGGCGGCAAAGCTATATATTTTAAAATCGGTGGGGTTGGCTGAAGTTGTGCAAACAGTGAAGAGTTTGTTGGTAGTAATGAGAGAGTAAATGAGGCTCTTCCTACAACAGTAAATGTTGCAAATTGAGGGGAAGAGGGAGAGAGAGAGATAAATGTTGGTTATTCGGTCATTTGGTTATTCCATTCTTATACTAATTTATTTTTTTACCGATGTGCTAAAATGGGTTAATGGGTTAGACTGAAGTCCGATCCTAATCTGATTAACTCGAATCCAACACAACCCAATCCGTTTAATAAACCGGTGAAAAAAATGAATTTGAATTCTGGCAAGCCAAATGACTCGAATCCAACCCAATAATTCATTTTGATTACTTGTTAAAAATAAAATTTAGTTTAATTGATAAGAATAAATTAAAAAAAAAAAACATATCAACAAGTAAAAGAATTTAACGAAAAAAATAAAATGGGTAACTTTTGAGTAAATATCAAGTCGTAGGTTAACCTGAACCCAATACACCAATAAAATGAATCAAAGTTTTCGATCTAAACTTGATCTATTTATTAAACTGGTCAATCCAAACACAGAGATTTCAAATCAGGTCCACATCAATTAAATTCTAATGCAACCTTGGGGCAACCAAAACGGCACAATCCCTTCTGCTTAAAGGCAACTAATGTGATCTTCATCAAGAAATATCTAATAGTTGAGATTAGAGTCAAATGATTTTTTCTTTCATTTGACTCATAATGTATTAAATTATATTAACACTTTCCCTTTACATTGTGTTATTAAAAAAATAAAATAAAATAAATCTCAGTTGTGACAGAAGGGTACTACTAGATAGGCTTGTTTGACTGGTTATTTTTTGATACATCACCAAAAAATTATCTTGATCGGGCACAAATCTCGAGGAAAGATCAAGTAGGAAACTTCTGAAATTAAAATTGGGACCATCCGAACTCCGATTTCAGCAAACTTACAGTCAAACTGAACGTCTCGGAAATACGAACCCAACAACACCAAATTCAACCCAATCCGAGCCCAAATGGGTCCAAATCAAGGGTTGGAAGCGTTGTTGGAAGGTTCAAACCATAATTTGGATTACCAAACGGTCTTCAAATATGACGTACTTATAGTCGAATCGAGCGTCTCGACGAGACAAATCAAACGATCCTAGGATCACCAAAATCTGATATCTCTAAGGCCTTCAAATGCCCATCAAATGGTCTATGATCAAGGGATTCAATATCAGTCATCCATTTGAACCACTCCCTAATTACCCTTGATCTTCCACCTATTTATAGGCTATGCCACTCCCAAAAATTTATAAATAGAGCCTCCTCTCCTCTTAAAAAGGGGCATGTAATCCTAAGGAGAAAAGAGAGAGATCGGAGATCGCTCTTGACTCCTTGCTCCTCCTCGACCACCGTCGGAGTTTCGCCGGACCACCGCCTGACGTCGGAGTTCCGCCGGACCACCGCCTGACGTCGGAGTTCCGCAGGACCACCACCTGACGCCCTGAGCTCCGCCGGATCACCACCTGAGTCCTCAACTCCGCCGGACCACGGCCTAACTCCCTGAGCTCCGCCGGACCACCACCTGACGTCCTCAACTCCGTCGGACCACCGCCTGACACCTTGAGTTCCGCCGGATCACCACCTGACGTCCTCAACTCCGCCGGACCACCGCTTGACTCCCTGAGCTCCGCCGGACCACCGTCTGACGCTCTGAGCTTCGCCGGACCACCACCCGACATCCTCAACTCCGTTGGACCACCGCCTTGAGCTCTGCCGGACCACAACCTGACGTCCTAAACTCTGTCGGACCACCGCCTAAGGCCTGGAGTTCTACCAGACCACCACCTAGGGCCCAGAATTCTGCCTGATCAGCGGGTGACTCCGAAGTTTCGCCAGCGTGACATCGGACTTTCACATACCCCGACTTCAACCATACGGTTGATACTTGTAATCTGATCGCCCTTGGAGGCGAGTCAGCCCCCTGTAATCTACTCAAGTTCTAGTAAAATCATTTCAACTAGGCCAGGCCCCGTGGTTTTTCCCTTTTCCAGGATTTTTCACGTAAAAATCTTATGTTCTCTGTATGTGAGCTGGATATTCGTGCACGCTAAGACGTAAAATTCAATCTCTATCGCCACATATATTCTAGCCGCAACAATTTTAATTGGCTACTCGCCTGCCACATTATGACTAAGGATGTATTTAAAACTCGTTTGAGATAATTTTTTTATTACTTTCTAAAGTAGCTTTCTAATATTTCAACAATTAGATATTAAAAAGTCATTTTAGAAAATATTAAGAAAGTTGTCCCAAACGAAATATAAGTTGTGCATTATTATTTAACAATATTACCCTTGTTTGAATTGTCCTATGAAATTCTCCTTGAGCGACATGCCTTGCTTTCACAAGGATTGATATTTCATCAGGAAAAAAAAAACTAATGATCAAGTATAAAATTTAACTTAATTTCTAGAATTTAAAAAGCGCTTTATTATTGGAATGATTAACTTTTTAAGATCATTTAAACTCTATTTTTTAAAAAATTAAAATTAAAATGTATTAGAATCATACACTTTTTTTTTCTTCTCAATGTACATTTATTTCTTTACAGACCATTTTCAGGTTTAGGAGTTCAGGAATGCTAAACTAAATACAATCCACAGGTGAAGTCCAACGTACATATACATCATGTGCATTGTTCTAATAAAATGAGCATCTTAATGAGATAAATTCAATTATAATACTATAAACATCTTTCAAAGTATAGATAGAAATTTTATTGGACTATTTGAGGGATTAAATAACCTCTAATTGATATTTATAATTGTTGCAGATTAGAACATTCACGGCAGTAAATAGATATAAAGTTTAACGTCTTAATTTTGTACAAAGATCCAACACGCAAACAGATGAAAGAGAGGTGTGTAACATTCATAAGGGGCACCAGAGTTTTTACATGAAAACCCTTGAAAAGGGGGAAAAATCTCGAGGCTTGGACCATTTTGAATGAATCCCCTAGTGTTTGTAGTTGATTAGAAATGATGCCCTTCCTTAGGAGGAATGCCTTGACTTGATGTAGCTAATATATATTATATAGAATGCATTACATGGTGGGAGTTGGAAGAATCAATGTTGACATGTTAACAATTAATGAAATAGTAACATATCATATGATCAATAAATATCAGTACAACTATATATCTTAAAAGTAGTGATCAGTGACCAACTGAATAATGATCGGTAAGTTATATATATATATATATATATATATATATATATATATATATATATATATATATATATATATATATACCTATCATATGCATATGTAAGTATTATAAGCAATAAAATGCATCCAGCTATATGTTGTATTTTTCCTATATCCAGTCCTTTAGGCCAATCTTACATTCAATCGTATTAGTCATATTTTCAAGAATCAGTCATATCACAAGTTATTTAAGTCGCGTGACTTTCATATTATAAGTCATCACTTACTATCTAACGGTGTATCATATCGTATCAATATGTCTCATTATGTCTTTCTTTTCATATTATTTAGGATTATACCATAAACCTTATTTTAAAGAAAATCACGTCAGCCCACTCTCATGTACAAAGTAAAATGTCTCCAGTTAACCTGAATGTCATGCCCAATAATAAGATTGAAAGAATTTTCTAATTATATGTTTACTCATTTACCAAAACTTTTATAAATCATCAATATAATTTAATATCTATCCAACAAAAGCAATTAAATATCATACACAAGAAAATAATTCATTATATTCATTCTCTAAAATCACATTTATAAAGTCAGGAGATCACCAATAAGTCTATCAATAACTCCTGACTATAAAAGACTACAACAAAATAACAAAACTAGAGAAGAAACTAGAGGATATCAATCCATCTCATTGCATAGAATCCTGACCCTTTCTCTGACATGAAATCAATAAAATCATATAATGAGCTTACAAAGCCTAGTAGAAACCTAAAATTCTATAAACCAAAAAATTTAACCTAATTATATATGTAAAACACTTGAAATTAGTCTTTTGAGGACGCTTGATCTTTGTACTCTCCCTATTCTTCAATAGTGAAAAAAGTAGAATCTTTGTATCACTTTCTATATAATGGATTTTATAACTGAATCAGACCCCGTGGTTTTTTTCCTTTCTGGATTTTCTACATAAAAATTTCTTTGGCCCTACTACTTTTACCTGCTATGACATAAAAACTCACTTTACTAACTCAAATTTTCTACTATGCAACAAGGGCAAAAAGAGATTGAGATCTCTCTCTCTCTCTCTCTCTCTCTCTCTCTCTCTCTATATATATATATATATATATATATATATATATATATATATATATATATATATATTATGAACTATGATTGTGTATCTAATAAAGCAAACAAATCCCTAATAATTTTTTTGCTATATTTATTTAGGAAATTTAGTAATTCTTATTTAATTTTCTTCTGAGAGACGTCCTCTTAGTTTCGGGCCGTTTTGCAGGGGAACTCCGGCGTGGCCTTCTTTATTGAACTTGCTCCGGATTGGGCTTTATATGACCATATCAACCCATATAGTTTCCACCTACCACATGCAAACCAAGCACAGCTTTTCTTCCGCGAATGCCGACAAGTTGTACACATGATGGGCATAAGTCATGATGCTTTATTTTATTGGAGTTCAGAAGCGAGCTACATCCAGACTCCGCACGTAATAATTTCTCCAATTCAATTGTTGCTCTGTGCCTACTGCTAACCACTTGAGGTTCAGAAAAACAATTCACGTAGACAAGCCACTCACGGACTCACCAGTATAATTTTAGCAAAATAAATGTAATATTTTTTCCCTTTATAAATTAGCCTATGGCAATCAAGAACTTGATCGAATCGCTCAATTTAATCAGTCGAATCATAAACTAATCTCTATTTAGTTCGAGAGAGAGAAATTTTGCTTGTAATGTCATTGAACTGATAAAAACTTATCATACTGATTTGAATCGTCTGAAATGTTGTTCAGCACCAAATCATAAAAGGAAATGGAGTTTCAAGTTTTTTAGATATTTAAAAATGAGTAAAGCTGATTCAAAATATTATTTGAAGGGATGTAAAAATTGTAGACAAGCCAAAGACGATGCAGGAAAGGAAAACAGAGCACAGAAGATAAAATGATTTTCATTATTGTGTTTACTGTTACAAGGTGTATATATAGAATGGAGGAGGAGATGACGTGGCGAGAAGGGGCCACGTGTACAAGAAGGTACAAAGCTTCTTGCTAACATGCCCCCTCAAACTGATGATGCTGTAGCAGCAATAAGTTTGCTTGAGAGTAATTTGAACCGGTGTATAGGTAGAGACTTTGTAAATATATCTGCTAGCTGGTCATTTGTACAGATGTGATGAACTGAGATTTATTTGGATTGGATGCGGTCGCAGATGAAGTGACAATCAACGTCTATGTTTTTTGTACGAGCATGATAGATTGGGTTGTTGGCCAGTGCTATCACGGAGGTGTTGTCGCAGTGGATTATAGTTGGTTGAAGTTGTGGAATGTGGAAGTCTTTGAGAAGGCGCCGTAGCCAAATAATTTCAGACGCTTCTGTGGCGAGAGCTCTGTATTCTGCCTCAGTGGACGAGCGGGCGAAAGTAGTTTGCTTTTTGACTTGCCATGAGATGAGAGATTTGCCTAGGAAGTTGCAATAGCCGGTAATGGACTTGCGATCGTCGGAGCTGCTGGCCCAGTCGGCGTCCGCGAAGCCATGAAGAGTGAGATCCGCTTTGTGTAACAGTATGCCTATGTTGGTGGTGCCGTGAATGTAACGTAATAAGCGTTTGAGGGTGTCGAAGTTGGTGTCTAGAGGACAGTGCATATGCTGGCTGAGTTGATGAACTGCAAATTGGATGTCGGGGCGAGTCAAGGTGAGGTACTGGAGCGAGCCGATGAGGTGACGGTACAGTTGAGGATTGGAGAAGTTTTGTCCAGTTGCTGGAGGAAGCTGTGACTTGGTTGTGGTAGGCGTGGAGACAGATTTGGCATTGAGCATACCGGCTCTATCCAGAATTCTGAGAGCATATTGCTGTTGGTGCAGGAGGGTGCCGTAGGTGGTTGCGGAGGCTTCGATGCCTAGAAAGTGTGCCAAGGAACCAAGATTGCGCATTTGAAATCATTTGTGAAGGTTGGAGAGAAGACGATTGAGCTCGGTAGTGGAATTGCCGGTGAGGAGTATGTCATCGACATTTATTAAAATATACATGCAAATAGAATCCAATTTATAGGTTAAAAGAGATGGGTCGGATTTACTAATTTGAAAGCCAAAGTTCTGGAGGTGAGTAGAGAGAGTGGCGTACCATTCGCGTGGTGATTGTTTGAGTCCGTAGAGCGCTTTGTTGAGTTTGCATACGTAGTTGGGATGGAGTGAATCGGAGAAACCAGGCGGCTGTTGCATATAAACAGTGTCGGATAACGTACCGTGAAGGAAGGCGTTTGATACGTCGAGCTGGTGAATTGGCCATCCGTGGTGTAGGGCAATGAGAATGATGACGCGGATTGTAGGCATTTTGGCTACTGGATTGAACATCTCCGTGTAGTCAATGCCATATTCCTGATTGAATCCTTTTGCAACGAGGCGAGCTTTATAGCGTGCTACGGAGCCATCAGAGTTAAGTTTGGTTCTAAAGGTCCATTTACACCCAAGTATATTTTGGTTCGGTGTAGGGGGAACCAGATTCCATGTTGCTTGAGATTGTAATGCTTGGAATTCTTGAGACATGGCGGATCTCCAATGTGGTATTTTCGCTGCCTGAGTATAAGTTGTGGGTTCGGTGGGTTGAAGAACATGGCATAAATTGAATAGGGGCTTGGGTCTGTTGTGCCCGATTTTGGACCTAGTGAGCATAGGATGAGTGGTGGGGGAACCTGAGGGGTAGGTGATTGATCTGTTGAGATGGGTAAGGAGTGAGCTGGATTTGGATTGGAGGGTGCAGCGTTTGGAGCCGAGGGAGGGATAGTAAATGAGGATCCCGAAGGAAGTGTGGTTGTTTGTCCGCGAGATTGAGGTTTGTGGAACAGAGATTTAGGAAGAGTTGCTGTGGGAACAAGAAGGAGGAGAGGCGTGTTATGTGGTGTAGACGTGAGTGAGGGTTGGACGCTGTGGGATTGAGAAAAAGGGAAGATTGCTTCGTTGAAGATAACGTGACGTGATGTGTATATTTTGTTGGTGAGGAGATCAAGGCATCGATAGCCTTTTTGAAGAGGGGCATATCCGATGAAAGCGCACGGAGAGGATAGAGGGGAGAGTTTGTTGGGAGAGTACGGTTTCAGCCACGGGTAGCATAGGCATCCAAAAACTTTGAGGTGATCGTAACTGGGCTGTTTGTGATCTAGGAGTTCATATGGAGATTTATTAAATGTGTTGGGTGATGGGAGGCGGTTTATGAGGTAAGTGGCGGTGAAGAGGGTGTCGACCCACAGGTAGTGAGGCAGGGATGCGGTTATGAGGAGAGATCTAATGGTTTCAGTGATATGTCGATGCTTGCGTTCGGCGATGCCTTTTTGGGGAGGAGTATAGGGACAGGTGAACTGATGGATGATGCCAAGGTGCTTTAGGAGGGTTTTGAACTTGTTGCTTAGAAATTCACCACCCCCGTTTGTGCGAAGAGTACGAATATTAGTGCGGAATTGGCAAGTAATCATTCGTTGGAATTCAAGAAAAGCATTAAAGACTTCAGATTTGTGTGATAATGGATAAAGCTAGGTATATTTAGAAAAGTCATCGATGAATGAAACATAAAAGCGATATCCTTGATTTGAGTTTAAGGGGGAGGGCCCCCATACATCAGAATGAACAAGATCGAAAGGAAGATTGCTACTATTTTGAGAAACAGAAAATGGGAGTCGGTGGCTTTTAGCCATCTTACATGCATTACACAGAGATTTAGAAGAGGAAATATAGATATGAGAGAATTGTTTTGATAGAGCTTGCAGAGTGGTGGACGAAGGGTGGCCGAGCCGCTGGTGCCAGAGATCGGGGACCATTTGAACTGAGAGGAGAGCTAGCGGAGACGTGGACGGGTTGGAGTGACGATTTGGAAGCGGATAGAGTCTGTTAATACATGGACCCATGAGAAGAATTCGGCGGGTCGTCTTGTCCTTGATGACATAGCCATGAGAGGAAAAGGTTATTGTGTAGTTGTTATCAGTTGCGAGCCGATTAACAGAGATTAAATTGAAGGAAAGATTAGGAACTAAGTTCAAATGAGAGAGCTGGAGACTACCTTGGGGAGTGGGAAGTATACCTTTACCAGTGTTGTGGATAGGGAGTTGATGGCCGTTGCCAAGAACCACCTGAGAGGAGCTGGAGTAGGGTTGTGATGTTTCGAAGTGACTTGGATCGGATGTTAGGTGGGTAGATGCCTCGCTGTCCAGGAACCATTCTTGCGAATTAGTTGGAGAGGGCGATGTAAAGAAAGCGGTATGCGGTGGATCGGTGGCATATTGCTCGTCGTGACGATGCCAGCATTTGACGTCTGAGTGTCTGAATTTGCCACAGATTTGGCAAGTGACGGACGATCGGGTAGTTTTGCCGCCTCGAGCGGTATTGAAATTCGATGATGGCTATCGATTGTTGGAGGATGAGCAGCCCCGGTATTGAGAAGATTTGTTGCGACCGCGATCGCGAATAGCTGTCAGAGCTGTGGTGTTCCCTGAGATTTGAAGGTTACTGAGTTCTCTGTGAGCTTCATGTGCAAGATTTAGTTCCTCATTGCAGAGGAGCGTGTATAGGTCGTCAAGACTTAGAGGTTGCAAGTTGGTGCGTATGGCTGTCTTGAATGCTTGGTAGGTGGGAGGAAGACCGTCTAAGGTATAGTGGATGATGTCTTCCGCGTCGAGTGGAGCGCCGGTCACCGCCAGTAAGTCGACTTTGGCCTTGACTTCGAGCAGGTATTGCGACATTGGTTTATCTTTCATTAAGAGATAGTGAAGCTCGTGTTTGAGCTGAATGATTCTTGATCTTGTGGTGGACTGGAGACGACGATCCAGTGTGAGCCAAATGTCGTTGCAGTGTTCCACCGAGAGCACATAAGGAAGAATGGCTGGAGATATTACTGAGTACAGGGCTGCGGCGAGATTTTGGTCCGAGAGTAGCCATGTGGTGAAGCAGGGGTTGAGAACAAGCTGTCCGGTGTCGTCAGTGGTGGACTTGGGCGGGGCGGAGACAGAACCATCCAAGAAGCCTTCGTAACCGTTTGCCCGGAAGAGCTTGAGAACTTGCGTGCGCCAAATAGAGCGATTTTCTGCGGTGAGGGGTTGAGAGATAACTTTCTTGATGTTGTTCATCAAGAATTTTAGAGAGGAGGGGATAGAGGAGGGTGGGTTAAAGGATGCTGACTGAGCGGGTTGATTGGAGGAGGAGGTTGCCGTGGAGTTGTCCATGGCAGAGCGAAGAGGAGATAGCAATAGACAGGAGAAAAGGATTGCTACTGCTCTGATACCATGTAGACAAGCCAAAGACGACGCAGGAAAGGAAAACAGAGCACAGAAGATAAAATGATTTTCATTATTGTGTTTACTGTTACAAGGTGAATATATAGAATAGAGGAGGAGATGACGTGGCAAGAAGGGGCCACGTGTACAAGAAGGTACAAAGCTTCTTGCTAACAAAAATCACCCGATATCAAATTTCCAAAGATATGTATTAGTTCTGTGCGGAAATTGATTGTCATGCCAATCAATCGTGTTGTACTGTTGACTCATACTTCTATTCCGTCGGTCGAGCTTGCCAGGGTGTTGCAGTGGGGCCTCCCTCAAAATTTTTTTCTGTATGCCGTGGCGATGTACATTAGAGCACTGCAAAGTAGTATACTATAGTGTCGTAGAATGCAATGCAGTAGTGCTGTAATTTTGACTTGGACAAAGAGAGCGGAGTGTTGCGACACTCCAGAGCCAACACTATGGCAATGCAAATCAGGCTAGAAATAGAGAGTAAAGCGTCGTGGTACTTCAAACCCCGATGTCGCGGTAGTGCGAGTTGGGCTGGGTAATTTTCTTTCTTGTTTTCATGCTTAACTTGAAGGGTTGCATCTCTCGGTGTTATATATGCACATCTTTTTGTCTATTTAGAGTAGAGAAGTGTAGGAGAAATGAAGCGAGATAACTAGAGAGAGAAATATATAAGTGGAATTTCTCTCAATTTTCATAGTAAAATTTTTGGTGTGGTTTGACATCATATTTAAATTAAGCTTGATATCTAAATGCTTCAAACAAATAGCCCCCTAAAGAAATTAGAATCTCAAGTTGGATGGGATGAGAGGCGACAAGAGATGATTTTGATGGATATAATAAAAAATATATGAATAAGAAAATATCAATAATGGACTTAAAATTTATTTTAAAGAAATAATAAATTTGAGTGTCAAAGTAAAATTTCACTCATCGTTTAGTCTGAAATAATATTGACCACAATTAAAACTCATATTTTTAACATTAGGCATAGTTAAAGATAAAAAAACTTTAAATAAAAAATAATTTTAATAAGTTTTATAGAAAAAATAATAATTTGATATCTAATTATATTAAATTATTAACCCAATCAATTTATAGGTATCAATATAACTAAAAGTTCTAATGTTGAGATCAAGCTTCATCATTTTATCAAGTCCTTCGGCAGTTGAAGTAGCCATATATTATCTTTAGTAACTAGCACGATGTAGCACCTTGCTAGCTCTTTGGACGTTCACAACGCTAAGATTTAGGTTTTATTTAGGACAATTTTGTTACTGTCTTTCATAAGTTTTGTTTGATAAGTACTTTTTCATTACTTTTAATAAATTTTTGTACTGAGAATTAGTTTTTTTACAGTAATTTTCAAGAAAATCACTTTCTCCATGCACAACAGCTTCACCAATCCGCCTTCCACAGTTCGCATGCTCAGACGCTAGTTCGCCTTCTGCGGTTTGCACATGCAGACGCCAGCTCGCCTTCTGCGGTTCGCAAGTGCAGATGCCAGTCCGCCTTCCGCGGTTCGCACGCGCAGACGCCAGCTCGCCTTCCACGGTTCATATTCCATTGTCCGCCGGTTCGTAGGCATTTAGTCCAGCAACTCAATGAATAATCGAGTCGAGCATCTTCTGGATCGAACTCAAGCTCGATAATCCAACGAGCTCGAAATTCTGCTGGAGCTGGAGCTGGAAACTCGATAAGCTCGACTCGCGAACTCTTAACGAGTCAAGTTCGAGCCGCTCGCGAGTTGGCTTGACTCATTTGCACTCCTATTTTAAACTTTTGGATTAAATATGGAATTAACCATTGAAGCATTAGGCCTAACTTTGATTCTCTTTTGATTCACACAAATTAATAACTGGTATCTACTGTTGAGTTAAAATCAAGTTGTTCATCCATTTTATTGTGCCTATAGGCATTTTGTTGTTACTATATATAATTAAGAAGAAAGTTTTTAAGTGTGGATTATTCGTGCTATGCTTTCACATTGTTGAGTGGGCTCTTGATACATAATACTTTAGGCCATATAAGCCAATGGTCAAATTAACTTTTAACCTAAAAGCCTAAATTCATGATCAAGAGTTAACTGCTTATATTTCTACATCAAATATATTTCGAAATGATCCAATATATAACTAAACTCAATGTTTCATGTGCCTTAACAATCTTCCCCTTATACGAGTGCTTTTCATATCAATCATCACTCTCCATCAATTGAAAATTTCACTAAGTATCATACACTGAAAGCTCACTCAATAACACATATGTAACATGAGTTAATTATTTTTGAATTTCGCTCAGTCATGACAATATCAATGATAGACAGAGAGTCACAAATCGCATTAACTGATTGATCTCTATTGAACATTACCTTGAAATACTATTTCTTAGGGAGTGATTGATCCCATAGGAAATTAAAGTTTTGACATATATATCAATGATCAAACTAATTTCTCAACTCAAAAGCATAGGCTTATATACATGAGAAAAGAACCACCACTTGGCATTTCTATGCCAACATATTCTTAAAACTATTTGAGATATGACTAAAACCAGACTTTTTTGGGCCTTAATAAATTTAATGTTAAAAATTTATGCTGAGGATGAGTGATGACCAATACGTACAGCTCTCATAGAACATAAAGTTTAAGACACTTGAGAGTATTAAGTTTAATACCATTATTTTTTACCTGGAAAACAGAGATTAGTGTCCAATTTCCTGAAAAAGAAAATTGTAAGGTGTTGCTTTACTGTATTAGCATGTATGGTTACATTTATATAACTCTTCATGCGATGGAAGAGTGGAACCCAAATGAAACAAAAATGAAGATCTCACACAATAAATCAATTCTCCAATGAATATCAGTAAGACCAAGAATTATTTCAATGTCACATCATACCAGAATAAACAATAGGGTGTCAGTTGTTTGGACAACTAAAATGTAGTCAAGGAATACTCCTAATCCGCTTAAATTATATTCTTTGTAGCAAAGCATTGTAAATCCTTGTACTAGCTTGTGATGAAAGTAGATTATTTTCTCCTCTACTGTCCCACATTCGAACTCGAAGGGAATCTTATTAGTGAGTTCATAATGAGAAGTACTTTGACTTTGCAAATGATGAGAATCTTCTGTTATGGAAAAATGCAACTGCTCATTGCTAACTGAAGAAATAATCATCGAAACCCTTGGTAATTAAGGATAATAGTGGTCTCATAATTGCTATTTGTATTAATAAGCTGTGCATTCCATGTGAGTGCTCTTGCTTATTACTAGTGGAAGGTAACTTAAGAAGATTTGTTGATGAAACTAACATGGAAGTTAGGTATAACTGTTATAGATATAGGCGCGGAACTAGATTATGCCCAGTAAATTACCCCTCTTAAAAAAAATTATTTTAAAATAGGGTTAATTTAGTAATTTGCGTCCCTCCCTTGCCCTAACCGCCTGCATTTACGCTCACACAGCCGCACATTTCACTCCCTCTTCTGCGTGCCGTGACTCGTTAGCTCCCCTCCCGGAGGCCAACTCCCTCTTCTTCGTGCGTGTACGTCCACGGTCGATGCTCCTGCAACCGGCAGGTAGCCTTCCTTGAAGGTCGTCCACGATCGCAGCCGTTCATCGTGCCCATAGCCAGCGTCTTCTTCCATTCACCAACTTATTTGATGAGCCTCTTCTCCAATCTTTAACTTTCCTAAGGTTTTCAATATTTATCTTTTGTTTAATTTTACTTGTTTTTCTTAATCTTTTTTGCAATTTAAAGGATTTTAACTTTGATGACTCTATGAAGAGATAGATATGAGAATAGGTAATTTTGATTTTTAGTTTTTTAGATATATGGGAGGATTCCCTAGTTTTATGGATATGCCCTGCATATCATGCCTACCATTAAACAAAGTTAATTAGTATTAGTGGGTCAAGAACAAATCCAAGGATAACATGTTATTACCAATTCATAATAAAGCATTGATGTTTAGTTTGATTGTATATATTTGAAAGTTACTTGTATCCCACATGCAAAATAGAGATTTCTTAAATTTGAATGTAAGAAATCATTATTTTGAAACTAAATATTTTTTTTCTTATTATTATCATCACCATTAGTGTTATCCCAACAATTTGTCTCTATTTGGTATTTGGGTTTTATTTTAGCTTCCCAGCCAATTTATTTGATAGTCAACGCACTTCATTAAACCTTCTCAAGCAAATCCTCAGGTGGTTGTGCTTTCCCTTGATCAAGTACTGATTAAATCATGTTGTAATTAAACCATTAATAAACATTTTAACATTATGAACCTTCAAAGTTATGATTAATGATGTTTAACTAACCAAGTAATTATATGGCCCGGTTAATTTAACTAAGGCTTCGTCTGGGATGGCTTTCTTACTGCTTCTTAAAATAGTTTTTTAGTAAAAAATTAAAATTTTTGTACTAAAAAATTACTTTAAGAAGCAATAAGAAAATCATCTCAAATAAAATCTAAGTCATGGTCAAAATATGAATAGATAATTAAATCATAATTAATCATATTGCAATCGTATTTTTAATAGCCCAGCACATTTATTATTAAGTAGAGCCCTATGTACCACCATGTGCCATTGAATTAGAAAGAAACCAGCATCGAGACAATGTATTTGATCAATACAGCTTCCATGTATAACTAACAAATTAAGTTGCATTTCACATGAATGTAGCCGATCAGTCCATTTTTTCAATTATAATATTGAGCGAAAATACACAAACATTAAGCAAATAAATATTTAATTAGTGAACAATATTAAATATTGGGATTTAAGATTCTTAATTTTCTTCTCAAATCACAAATATATATTCTATAAATGATTTGTTTTAATATTAGTTAATTGCAAATCATTTCAAATGAAATCAATATCAACAGCAGTTTCATGCAATTACCTCTATAATAAATGAAATCATCACATAGTTTTATTTTCTATTACATCATATTACAAGTGATGATCTCTAAAATTGACATGTATCATGTGAAACCACTTAAGTAAAAGAAGCTAAACTCTTAAATATCGAGGCGTATTTTGATGTAATGGTTAGAATTTCATTTAAGAAACTCTGCAGTTAAGCATGCTCATCCCAAAGCAATTCTAGGATGAGTGACCTACTTGGAAGTTATACTAACATGATAAAACTGTGAGACCCTTACACAGTAAACGGATAATATCTTGATAGTTAAAGAGTTTGGACTGTTACATATCACAATTGCGCTTTTGATTGACATAAAAATTAAAATTTTAGAATATCATAATTATAATTTGAAAGTATCAATTTAGGTTTCGTTTGGGACAACTTTCATACTGCTTTCTTAAACAACTTTTAATATAAAATTTCTTAAATTAAAACTTTTGTACTAGAAAACTGTTTTAGAAAAAGTAATAAAAAATGGGCTCAAATAAAGCCTAAATATAGAAAAAAAATTACATACAACTTCAGAGAAATTAACTGTAACATTATACTAAGAGTGATAGTAAGAAAAATAATTATTTTTGTAGAAGTTTTTGAAAGCGGTACTTACTCAATCTTCCTGATTAAATTAAGCAATTATCATTAGAGTTCTTGTTGCAGAATCTCTTGTTTTATATCATGTGACTCACTACATTTTTCTAATGAAAGTTCTTCTTATCATGTGATGCACCTAAAAAATTTATTAGCTACCGTCTTTTCTCAGTGGGGTTCTCAAATCCCTTACACAGTAAATGATTAAAGGGATTTAAAATAATAAAAAACTGAAGTCATGAAGGATGAATTATTTAAAATTAAAAAGAGAAATGTTTAATTTCCTCTCAACATATAACTCATAAAAATATTGATGATTAACACACCGAGAGAGTGAGAGAGATAAAACTTAGTGCTTTCTTATGATAATTTAGATTTCGTTTGGGATGACTTTCTTATTGCTTCTTAAAATAATTTTTTAGTAAAAAATTAAAAGTTTTGTACTAAAATATTGCTTTAAGAAGCAGCAAGAAAGCCATCCCAAACGAGGCTTTAGTCTGCCTAAAATTTTTTTTTGTCATGTGAGCATCAAAATATTTTTTCTTATTCTTGTTAGAATAATAGTTTGGATCAATCGAGAGAATTTTTAAGTCCATCGGTACTCCCTTTGATCGACAGAAAAATTTTAAAAAAATTTTATTGATCGAATTCATCGCTGAGAAACTGCTACATCAACGAAGCAACAACAGAATAACTCCCTAATTAAATAACAGAAAATTTTAAAATTATAAATGCGCAGTCACATGGTAGTTAAACCGTTATGTACCGACCAAAGAAGTTGAATCTGGCCGTTGGGAGACGGTCAAGAGAGTCAGTTCTGAGAATGAAGTCAGATTATTATATAACGAATATCTATGTAAGAATATAAATAATATTTGATGACCAATGAGCATAGGTTAACTGACATTATTTGTATTTATTTTTTTGTAGTGATTTCAATGGTTTATATGGGTTGATTGCTTTTGAACATGGGATTTCGAGTCGAATTTGTTAGGTGTGGAATTTGATTGTGTTGTGTACCCGAGTGTTCCGGCGTTGTGTACCCGAGCACCACGATGTTGTGTTCTCGAGTGCCGCAGCTGTGCAAGACAGAGGCTTGAGCGCCGCAGCGCCACGACACGGGTTGGACGGTTTTTTTCTTATTTTCTAAAGGGTTGCGTCCCTTGGAGTTTATTCACTTGGCTTTCTCTTGTATTTTTAGTTATGGCAAGTGTGAGAATGGTGCATGTGAGAAGAGAAACAAGAAGAGAGTGAGAGAGAAGAGAGATCTGTACTTTTTTCTCCCAATTTTCATAGTGGATTTTTTGATGTGATATGACTACTTTTACTTTTTTATTTATTTCTTCGTTGTGGTGTTTACTGCTCATCTTTCCCAATAGAATTTATTGTTGATGGTTGAGGAATGTGCTTTAGGATAACATTTGTGTGGATTTTCTAATCTTGGAGGCAGTGTCAATGTGCTATGAAATGATTTGATTCGTAGTCGACGCTTAAGGCCATGTGAAGGAACAATTTGATTCGAATTTGTTGCAAGGGAATTCCTAGTTAAGGCTTCTTCATGTGGAAGTATTTAATTTTGGATATTATAATTATAATTTATTCTAAAACTTCTAACAATCTATCTCAGTAAATTAAATTTTGTTTAATAACGAAGGCATGAAATTTAAAAATTTATATTCTAAGGGTGTTTTTGTAAAAATGATTATAAAACTATTGTAAGGAAAATAATTTTTTTGAAAGATGCTATAATAAGCAGCTTCCTAACACAAAAATTTCTTGAAAGCGACGAAAAAGTAGTAGTCAAATAGAAATAATGATTGTGATTTAAAAAGTAAATTAGTAAGAAATGTATCTCAAATAAAGCCTAAGGCTTCACTTGAGACGGCTTTTTTACTGCTTCATAAAGCAACTTTTTTGTATAGAAATGTTTGTATCAAAAGTTGTTTTAAGAAGTAGTAAGAAAGCCGTCTCAAACGAAGCCAAAATTGGCTGGAAGAAATTTTCCAAACAATTCTATTATTAAAAATATACTGGTTTATGCTGAAAGCCAATGTTAATGTGATTTCGATTGAGCTGTCAATATCTTTTGGTTGATTTTTGTTTAAAATGATTTGAAACCAATTAACAATTTTGATTTCATCTTATTTCAAAAATTTCTCTTGTAATTAAAATTTTTTGATGAAATTTAAAATGAAAATCATAAATTCTAAATAAAAATTCATTGAAATTCTCAATTAGTCAACAAAATTCTACCACTAATATATACATCACCGAATTTCACGTATATTATAATTTGATTATTTTTTGTATGCATATCAGATGCTCCTTAGCTGGGATGGTAAATATATGCGTTAAATCTAATTTTTTGTTACTGTGCCAAAATAATAATAAATATTAAAATAATTATTTTAAAAATTGCAATTAAAATCAACTTTTTTGCTATAATTATTCATAAAATAGTCATTCTTTAGCCAAATTAATTTTTTACGTGCTAAAAAATTTATGATTGTAGGACATTTATTTAACATATTAATTTTTTTTTACAAAAGTTTAATTGCACAAATATAAATGGTAAGATATCAGAAATTTTTCTATTTTGGACATTTTATGTAAACAACTCTGATCTTTTATAATTTATATCTGTATATGATAATATATTTTTTACAATACTACAATATTAAACACAAATTCTATCACCACAAATTCAAGCAATTAAAATTAATTATGCATGCATGTTGGTCAATGATGCATGGGCTCTATTGGGAAAAAAATAGAGTAAGGAATCATATGACTTAGGCTGTATTTGGGATGGCTGTAATGTTTTATTAAGATTTCGTTTGGGATAATTTTCTTACTTCTTTTTGAAGCAGTTTTTTAGTACAAAAATTTTAACTTTTAACTAAAAAGTTATTTTTAAAAATAGTAAGAAAGCTGTCCCAAACGAAGCCTAAGTTATTTGTGAAGTTGCTGTGAGAAAAAAAAAAAACTTCTCTCCTCAGGTTTCAAAAAGCATCTTTTTATCATATAAATTTTGAAAAACTGTGAAAAAATAACAATCAAACAAAATTATGATTTTTATCTGAAAAATAAAACAATAAAAAGCTATCCCAAATAGGCCCATAGATGGCAATGAGAATTCTCTAATAATAATAATAATAATAATAATAAGAGAGAGAATTCCCTTCATTGATCAATGGAAAAATTTTAACGAGTGGGGTACAAGTAAAGTACAAATTATTAATACCAACTAGTACAAGTATTAATTATTTCCATATTTACGTAAGTACACATGCACTAAGATAAATCTTTTTCTCCCTTGAAAAGTATTATTACAACAAATCATAATCGAATGAATTCTCATCACAATCATGTTTTTAAAATTAATATCATGTGGTCATATAAAAGCTTTGAAAATAAAAATAAAATATATATAAGGCAAAGATAAGCCATACGCAAGCCGACTGTTGACTTTTCCAAACTTCATGGAACAGAATCAGCAATACAAAGGAAATGTGTGGTAAGCTGAATAGAATTCATTACCTCAACCTGTAGCAATGGCATATATATATATATATATATATATATATATATGCAGATGAATAAAGAGTTGGTTACAGATTAATGGTGCAGATCATTCTCCTAGAGCATCAACGGTGCTGCATATGAAGCTCAGTACAAGTGGATAATATGGCAGTAAAGGTTGTGGAGCTGAGCACTTTATAATTGCACTTTTAGATAGCTTATCAAGATGGTTAATATCTTATCACCGCCCCTCAAGTTTGGGCTCTTGAATTGTTAACTTGTTGCAAAGCATATGAAACAGAATAGAGCTGAGAGACTTGGTGAAGATATCTACAAGTTGATCCTGAGATGCAATACAATGAACCCTAACATGATTTGCTTTGATATAATCTAGAATAAAGTGGTAGTCAATCTCAATATATTTGCTGCGAGCATAGAAGATAGGATTGTTGGCTAAAGCAATAGCTGAGATGTTGTCATAGTAAATGGAAGAGGGAGTGAAAATCTGAATATTAAATTCTATAAGTAGCCGACATAGCCACATGACTTCACTTGAAACAATTGCTAAAGTGTGATATTCAGCCTCTATTGAGGATCTGGTAACAGAGTCAAGGTTGTGCATGTGAAATGTAGAGTGCAGGTTCTGTAGCAGTTTATCAATTTCAGTAGCATGGTTTTCGGTGAGTAAAATATCGTCAACATAAACTAGAAGATAAAGAGAGACAGAACCCTTGTGGTAACAAAGAAAAGATGGATCAGCTTGACTTGCAATAAATCCATATTGAAGTAAGTAAGATGAGAAAGTAGAAAATCATTGTCGAGGTGCTTGTTTAAGACCATATAGAGCTTTATATAGGCGACAAACATAGTTTGGTAGCTGAGGAACATGAAACCCGAGTGGTTGCTTCATGAAGATAACATCATCAAGTTTATCATGTAGAAATGCATTGGAGACGTCGAACTGAAGAATTGGCCAATGAGAAGTAACAACAACAGTAAAGAATATACGAATAGTAGGACATTTAGCAACAGTATTGAAAGTTGATGTATAGCCAATGCCATACACTTTAATATACCCTTGTAACACTAAGCATGCCTTTTATCTAGCAATGGAACCATTAGAGTTATACTTGGTTTGAAATAGCCATTTGCATCCAAGTACATTTTGATGTTATTGAGGAGGAACAAGAGACCAAGAGCCTTGTTGTTGTAAGGCTTGAAATTCAGTGGACATAGCCTCACACCAAGTCGGATATTTGTCTGCTACAGAGAAAGAAGAGGGAGATGCTAGTACAAGCTAATGTTTAAGGTTGGAAATATGTTTTGGTTTAAGTTTCCCTATTTGAATTCTAGTGACCATGTGATGACGTGGTGGTGGAGGTGGAGAGAGTGTTATATTAGGAATAATGGGAGAGGTAGAGTATGTGGAGAGTGTTAAGATGGGTGCAGTAGAAGTATTGTTAGGAGGACTGGTAGAAGGACAAGTTAGTGAAGATATGTAGGTGAAAGAGTGGAGGCAGGTACTAGTGTAAGAGGAGGTACTCATTGTGGGTTGTTGGTAGACTGAAGTGGAGTGGTAGGCTATTTGTAAAGAAAAAATAGATTCATAAAATTGGATATGATGTGATATGTAGATATGGCCATTTTGCTCATTATAATATTTATAACCTTTTGAATGTGTAGCATAGCCAAGAACAACACAAGGAGTCGGGCGTCTTATGTAGCTCTCTGAATAACTTAAGATATGTAGTTACTTTGAACAAAACTAACGATTCAATGGCCCCTATTATCTAAATATGATTAATCATGTCAATCCTAAAGGTTGCTTGTGTCCATCGAATGTTGTTAATAATGATAAAGTAAATGCACAAACTTTGCTTATTTGTCTTAATCAGTGGGGGAAATCATAATATGGTAATTTCTTTTGGATGTGATGAACATACTATCAAAAAAGAATATCCTAGGAAACCCTAATAGTCTCAGCATCCCCTTGGGTGATGTTATTATTAACAATTCTTTTGGGATGTGTCCCCTACGATTGTTATTGTTACCCCAAAAGAGCAACATGAAGAAATCAGGCTATTTTTTAAACTATGACCATTCCATTTGTATTGGATTATTTTTATGAATCCTTTAACCATCATTATTGAACAGTATACTCGGTGCTTTATGATTCTTGCAAAATTATCAACATGAATTGTCCTAATGGGGTGTGCTTTGCCTTCTAATTAATCTGATTGATCCACTCAATGTTGAATATTTCGTCAAGCTATTGTTATTAATACTACTCCTCAAGCTATTGCTATTAATATCGAGGTCCCATGCTACACTTCAAAGCAGCTTTCAGTTTATATTGGTACCATAAATAAAATCTGAATGATCTTATTCTTGATGATTATTTTTCTACTGAAGATATTACAGCCAATATTAATACTAATTGTGCTAGTCTACTAGACGGCTTTACGAATAGTAGTAAGAAGCATAAGCAGAAGGTGATAATTAAAGTTTTGTTTGAGACAATTTTTTTATTTCTTTTTAAAGCAGTTTTTTAAACTAAAAATTTTCTAAATTAAAATTTTGAGTCAGTAGAGTGTGTGTTTTATGTATCAGTGTTGTATAAAGATTAGGTGCGCACAGATGAACGTAGTAAGACCAGAGAATTTTTTACGTAGAAAACCCAAAAAGGGAAAAAAATTATGGGGTTTGGCCCAGTTGTAAAATTCACTTGATAGTAAGTGATACAAAGATTCTCATTTCTTCATTGTTGAAGAAGAGGAAGAGTACAGAAATTAAGTATAACACTTAATATCCAACAACATGACTAAATTTTCTCATTAGGGGTTATAAAAAGTAGATGTCCACAGATGAACTTTGATACCCAACATTAGGATTAAATCTTATCAATACTCTGTAGATGATAAATATTTTTGATCCTGATCCTCGGTGATGATGGTGGTTGTTGGTGACAATATCTGGTGATTATCGGGGGCGGCGATAGCTAGAAAATGCTAGAGAGCTCTCCCTTGTTCTCTCGTTTCTCCTCATCTTTCATGTGAAGAATGAGACTCTATTTATAAATTCTTTGGGAGTGGCATGCTTTGTAAATATGGAAGAAATTTAGGGTAAAGTCGGAGTGCTTTATCAAATGGTTCGTATTTATTACTTCGATCATAGAGCTTTCATCAAGCATTTAAATGTCTTAATGATACCAGAACTTAAGTGATCTTGGGCTCGTTGGATTTGTTATGTTGAGCTACTCTATTCGACTACAAGTATGACATATTTTGAGATTATTTGGTTCAAGCCCATTTGGACTCGGATGAGGCCGATTTTGGTGCCATTGGGTTAGTCTCACTACAGGAAAATCGTTCATTACCAGCGGCAATTTCCAGTGGTTTAGCTCATTTTTCCGGCGATTTTTCGGCGGAAAATTTTCCTCCGGTAAAACCCGCGTAGGAAAAATATTTCCGATGGTATTTTCCGGCGGCAAATATTTCTGGCCATTTTCCAGCGGAAAAAAGCCTTTGGAAAAAAAAAGAAAAATTAATTAAAAAATGAAGCTGCCCAGCTACCCCCCCCCCCCGCATTGCCCAGCTGCCAGCCCTCGCTGCCCTCCGGAGCTCGGGCACTACCCACTAACCCCCCGCGTTGCCTGCCTGGCTGCCCGCCAGAGCTCCCGCGCTGCTTGCCTAGCTGCCCGCCTGTTGCTTGGCCGCGCGGCTTGCCCGGGATTTAAACTGTGTCCAAAATTTTTCTAAGTTCTAACCATTTTGCTGGTATGGCAAATGTGTTAAAATGCTTATTATTTATTATTTAAACTATGACTATACAAAAAGGCGGAAAAGCCACCGGAAACTCTGCCGGAAACAAAACCGTCGGAACGTCGCCGGAAAACGGCCGGAATTTCTTCTGAAAAATAAGGCCGCCGGAAAGCCGCCGGAAAGTAGTTTGCCGGAAAGCCACAGGAAAAATCCGCCGGTAAGGGACGATTTTCCTGTAGTGTCTTGTCGAGACGTTCAATTTGACTATAAGGTTGCTGAGATAAGAGTTTGGATGGTTCCAAATTTAATTTTGAAAGTTTCTAGTTCAAATGTGCCTCGAGATTTGTGTCTGATCAAGGTGATTTTTGGTAACGTATTAGGAAGTAAACCACATAAATAAACAAACAAGAAAATAAAACAACTGAAACAAACACCACGATTTACATGAAAATAACCCAAAATAGGGAAAAAATCATGGAGCCACACCATACCGAAAAAATCACTATAAAAATCTAGAAAAATTGAACAAATCTCTTTTCTTATACTCTCTTCATTCTACACTAAGAATAAACAGAGAGACACATTTCAATACACCAAAAAATACAACCATTCAAGTGAAATAAGAGAAAGAGGGAAGAAAAACTACTTAGCCTGACTCGCAGCACCGAGACGTTGAGGTTAGGTGCGACGCAACACTCTACTATGTGTCTCTGAGTTCACCATGCACATCGTGGAGTTGCCTGCTACATTGCCAAGATGCCGGGATTTAAAAGGCCGTAGCGCTCCACTCTCCATCTCAAGCCCAAGCTTGGAGTACTATAGTGCTTCAACATACAAGGCTATGATGGTTGTATGAATTAAAAAAAATCTCAGGGGCAAAGCCTACCAACTATAAGTAAGGGGAGTGCTGCCCATGCGACTCTCTAGAGAGCACAACCTATAGTATTTAGGCCTGAGGAAACAATACAACCCAATAGATCGACATAATCATCTTCCGCTCAAAACTTATAACAAAATTTTTCCTAAATAAAATAAGAAACAAAAAGTATTAAATAAATTTTAATATTCACATAACTCATTAATAGATATGCCTATTAACACTCTTGATTTCAATTCTTGATATAAATTCATAGTGGAAAATCTGTAAGTATGGCTGTAGGCTTTCTAATATTGTACAGCAATCATTAGCAATAAATTACATTTTTCCTCTCACATGGCGCCGCCAACCTCATGTGGAAGCAACAAAAACATATATATGTATGAACTAGACATAATATCAAAATAGAGGAGGATCAAACTGAATAAAAGCCAATCAATCTATTCCTCTAAGAAAACCTATGGGTCCTTTTTAATTAAGTCGGACCAAAAACGGCACGTTTATCAACTAATTAATTAGTCATAAAGGTTTTTAAAGAAATCCCTTCCTCTCCTTTGGTACTATATGTGCTTTAATAAAGAAAGGAGAACTCATAAAGAAGAGTTCAAAGCTAAGTAATTGCCAATTAAGATATGATAAACACCTATTTAATTAAGAATGGTCGTACTCTGCTTGAAGTTCTAAAAAATTGCCAAAAGCTCGATACCACCTTTCGCTATCTCATCATTCAGTGTTTCTCCCACCAACTCAGGGAGCTTTTCAGTGGGGTTTCAGAGCTTCGGCATGCTATATGTGGCAGATACTGAAGGTATAAATTAAGGTTCTAAAACTGATTTTGTATCTGTTATAAAATATTTGCTAACATAGTTTGGATAATTTCATTAGCTATGGGATTTAGTTAAGCTTAAAATTCTTTTTAAGAGATATATTGTTAAGACAAGACATAAAATGGATTATTTATAATTTGAGATTTAAATTATAATACGCATAAATTTAAAGAAATTTGAAGAGAATTTAATGATAGAATTTTTATAGAGTTTTAACATGATATTTAACAGTTTTAGTACAATTCCATTAATGTGTGTGTATATGTTTATATCTATATATGATTTCCCTAAAATAAGATCTAAATTTAGAAAATACAATCAAAATGTCTCTAATAAGTAGAATAAAAGTTTGATTATGGATTTTAAAAGGATACATATGTTGGAATAAAACCACACAACAGAACAAACAAGAAAAAGAAGTGCGAAAAAAAAAAATCAGAATTTAATGAGGAAAAACCTAAGATCAAAAAGAAATTGCAAAGTCACACCACACCAAAAGATTCACTATGAAAATGGGAGAAATTGTAAATATCTTCTTCTTACACTCTGTCATGTCTCTCTTCACTTCTCATGTCGTTCTACTCTCAAACAATGGACATACTTGATGCTGTGGCAAAACAATTTGAATTTTTGTTTAAACTAGGGGGTGTGCTGCATAGCTAAGCTTTGTGATGCTGTAGCGCTAGCTTAAGAGCACATTGGTGCCAGAAATCGCCGCCATGACGTTTGCATTTTTGTTCTTCACGGTAATTAAAGATTCAGCTAGTAGCACTGTAGCTAGCACTAGTGGTGGCGTTGCAGTGTTATGCACTAAAATATATTTTTATATATATTAAATTATAAATATCCCTGTCATTCCCTCTCCCTCCCCCACTCAGTGCTGCCTTGCCCGGGAAGAATCGAAGGACGAATAAAAGAAGGGGGAAAAAGAGAGGAAAGAGAAAGAGGATCTTTAGGCCTTTTTCGTCCGTCGTTTTTAGCTAGAAAAACTATTCTACTCTTAGTAAGTAACTATCTTTTTACCTCTATTTTAGTGATTCTGATTTCTACGGATTTTATCTCTCTTAAATTTATCAAAAACGTATTGTCTCTTGATTTCATAAACTTTCAGCATATAACTTTTAATATGTTATATATTTGATCATTCTAAACAATTTGACATGATTTTATTATATTTTAATCGATTGAATATGTGTATAAAAATTTTTGGGCAAGATGAGTAAGAAAATGTATACTTAAAATAGGTTAAAAGTGAGGTAATGTGATTTGATATGATAATACTGAAATGTGATTTTGGCTGAAACAATTGATGTAACTAATATGTATTGAAATAATGTTCTGAATTGATATTGATATTGATGTGATAAAAATGATCTACTGATTGATATCGGATATATATGATATGATAACCCACGTAATATCCTCAAGATTTACTAATTTTTAAATAAGAGTTATAAGGAGCTGGAGACTGATTGAGAGTTATAAAAAGTTGGGGCGACTATTACCAATTTACGGAAGGGGAGTTATAGGAGTGCATTGATTGAGAGTCATAAGAGGAGACTAATCGGGTGTCATAAAGGTACATAGGACTAAAATGCAAGACACCCTCATCTGAATATCTGATAGAATACTAATTACTGATTGTTGATTACTGATATTGATTTTTGTTACTACTTACCGTTATTAAATATAGATATTGATACTACAATATAACTAATAAATTGATGAGAATGATTGAATGATATGAGTGAATGAAACTAGCTGAATAATAAAGATAGGTTGGCTGATTGATTAAATAACATAATGATTATTGGTTTAGTTTCCTTACATGATTTATAGCATATTGTTTCTCTTTTATCTTGCATTACTTTCAGTTGTAAGATTTTAGTTATTTGCTGGACTTTTATGATATTACATAATTTTAGGTAAAGATATAGGTCTTGCAGCATAAGACTATGTAGTAATACATTTTAGTTTTATTTTAAATTTTTAGTTATATGTATTCTTTTGTAATGAAGGTGGCTATTGTATATATAATTTTGAGACTCTGGATATAGCATGTAAATATTGACAGTAATACTTTCTAGGAGGTACACCATTCTAGTAGTAGTACTCTTGTCTAAGCATGCTTAACGAAGATTGTAAAAACCAGATTGAATACTGAACCAGAAAGAAGGGAGAGGTTTAGGGTTCAATGGTTTGACTGAGATCGAACTGGGTTGAATCGGATGATATAATAAATATGAAAATTATTTAAATAAAATTTAAATGATAGAATAATCATGTAATAACATAATTGTTTTATTAAAAAATAAATTGAATTCATAATTAATAATATCTTATTTAATTTAAATTTAGACATATTCAATATTTAAATTTAACAAAATTTAGCTTACATATAATTTATAAATTTAATATAAATTATTATTAATTTATATTATATATTTAGATATAATTTAAACCTCTAAATTATATATTAAATTCTTATTATAAATTATATTTATAAATTATTAAGGCTAGATCATTTATTATTTATAAATAAATAAATAATTTTATAATATATAAATAATAAATTAAGTATATAATTCATTTAACATTACTAATAAAAAACAAATGCTATTTATATCATAAATAAGTTTATTTAAAAATATGTTTTAAATATATAATGTATATATGTTGTAAATTTAAAAAGTAATGACTTCAACTTATTTAGTCTCACATCACCTAAAGAACTTCCTCTTGATATGTTTACACTTTATATTGTCTATTGAGTTTGCTCATTGTGGACTCTGCTTTGGTATTCAATTCTCTCTTTGTCTCTTCTCCTCATCTATTCTGGGCCCAGTAGTTTGTTTACTTATTTGCTACTTAATGTCCTTTTGTTTGTTTTAGTCGCACCTTTATTGTGGGTCATTTATTTGGCAGTGCATTCTCTGTCTTCCTATTTTTCGGTGCTACTTTCTGCGAGTGATCAATTCTTTCCTTTGGATCTTTTTTTTTTTTTTTGACGGTTAGGGGATTCGAGTTTCCTTTGATCTTGTTAATTTTGTTTGGGTGCTGCCTTTGCTTTTCCTCTTGTGAATTTTTAGGTTTGTTGTTTCTTTCTTTGCTTTGATTTTCTTTCTTCTACGGTGGTGGATTTAGCGTTAAAGGTTTGGTATTTTCTCTTCAAAATCAATAGTTGTGTTGCATCTCTTCTTGCAGGTTATTCCCTTTTTGTAGGGATCGGTTACTCTTTCAAGTATTATATCTTCACGATCTCTCCTTTTGGGTGATGGCTCCTGGCCTCCTTAGCCCTTTTGTTAGGTTTTCTTTCTAATTTAATTTTCATTTTGATTGTATCATGAGTGATAGCGAGTATTAGATTCCTTCTAAGGACTTGTAATTTTCAGGATGAATCGGACAAACCTTTAGATCGATTCACAGTTGAACCAATCAGACCAGCTGGTTCGGTTCGATTTTTAAAATACTGCGCTTAACTGTGGAGTTCTGATGGGATCTAGTGCATTGGTGCTAGTATGGTGGCACCCTCAAATTTATCTGGTTAAATTAATAGAATGAGCAGAAAAGATCATAAAATGAAGAAAGAAAAAAATTCTTCTACTTTAGATGTTGGATCGTGACATGTACTATCTATCTCAGAGGGTTTTCATGACGCCTTAGCACTAGATTTACGACACGGAGACATTGTACAAATAAAAAAAATTGGGGCTTCGCCCTTGAACCCCCAAGCAAGCGGGTGCACCACCCCCCAGTGAGCTCCTCGTCAAAGTCAATCGACAGAATTGAGATTTTGAGTCAATAGCACAATCTGATTGGTCGACACAATTAGATTTCACACAAAACTAATAATACATTGGTATTTATTTGAAATTGTTTGAAATAGTTTTATATGTACATGGAGAGAGAAAAGTTAAAGATAAACAAGTGTAAGAAGAGGGCTACTCAATGTATAATATTGTTGATGGTACAACAAATCGGTAGGCATGAGCTATGTTAAAATTAACATCAAAGGATGGCTCCAAGTTCATTGGTAGAGTGCATGCGAAGGAGAAGAGTTGCATGTTATATTGAGTTTCAAACACATCCAATTTCGACGGATTTAAAACTCTTAAAAAAATGAGCCTTTGAGATTACAAAATTTTTCAAAAAAAGAACCTTTTATTTATTTTACTTTGTATCAAATATCTCAAAAATTAAAAATTTATGAATTCATCTACCTTACATCCCTAATACCCTTGATACGTCATCAAAAATTACTTTGATCGAGCACGAATCTCGAGCATGTTCAAGTTGAAAACTTTCAAAATTAAATTCGAGATCATCTGAATTTCCAATTTCAGCAAACTTATAGTCGAACTGAACATATCAAAGAGATGAACATAACGACACCAAAATCAGTCCAACCTAAGCCCAAATGGGTCTAAATCGAGGGCTCGAACCACATTTGGAAGTTCAAAGTATTATTTTGATGATGAAATGATATCCAAATATGGCATGCTTATAGTCAAATCGAGCGGCTTGATGAGAAGAATCCAACGAGCCCAAGATTGCTAAATTCTGACATCATTAAGGCACTTAAACAGTTGAAAAACTATCTATGATCAGAGGAAATCAATACGAGCTATCCGATGGAGCACTCCGAACCTGCCCTAGATCTTCTCTATATTTACGGGGTGTGCCACTCATGAAAATCTATAAAAAGACCCACACTCTCTACATGAGGGGGACCTTTGGCTGGAGATAGGAAAGAGCTCTAAGGCTTCTGGAGCTCCAGCGCCACCGCCGGCAAACTCCCGTCGACCTTCGTCGGACCACCGCCCGCCGCCGGACTTCAGCCCGACCTTCGTCGTACCACCGCTTGGTCACCAACAGCCGCCGGACTTCCACCCGGCCACCGACTGCCGCCGAACTTCAGTCGGACCTTCGTCGGATTACTGCCCGGCCGCCGACTGCCATCGGACTTCAGCCCGACCTTCGTCGGACCACCGCCTGGCCGCCGACCACCGCCAAACTTCCACCCTGCCGCCAACGCCAGCCGCCGGCTACCGACCGCCATCAGACTTCCACCAGGCCGCCAACCACCGTCGGACTTTAGCCCGACCTTCGTTGGACCATCGCCCGGCCGTTGACCGCCGCCAGACTTCCACCCGGCCGCCGACTGCCGCTGGACTTCAGCCCGACCTTCGTCGGACTACTTCCCGGCGGCCAATCGTCGCCGGACTTCAGCCCGACCTTCATCGGACCATCGCCTGGCACTGACCATCACCAGAATTCCACCCGGCCACCGATCGCAGCCGGGTTTCAGCCCGACCTTAGTCGGACCACCGCACGGCCGCTGACCACCACCGAACTTCCACCCGTCTGTCGTCGGACTTCAGCTCGACCTTTGTCGGACAACTGCCTGGCCACCGACCTCCACCAGACTTCCACACGACCTTTATCAGATCATTCCACGTCAGTTGAACTTCTGCCCGGACACCGTCGAACTTCTGCCCGATCATCGCCAAATCTTTGTCTAACTCTCCAAGCTACTATAATTTGTCTGCCTCTAAGTTGAGGGATGGGTCAACCATTATAATTTACTCAAGTTTAGTGGAATCTTTTCACTTGGGTGAGGCCCCGTGGTTTTTCCCTCTTTGGGCTTTCCACGTAAAAAAGATCGGGTGTTTTCACTTCTTTCTTTCTATTTGTGTGCTGGATATTCGTACATCATTAAGACAAAAACTTTACTTACTCTACCGCTGCGAATCTTCTAACCCTCAATGGTTTGACGCCGGCTGTGGGAAACTCAATCCCATTATCCTAAGCACCACTTAGATGGCCAATAAGTGTAGCAATCGCATCTTGGGAGCCTCCCGCTCCAACTCTCGCCAATCCAGGAATCAGTCTATGAATCATGAACGCCAAGTATCCACCTTTTTTATCTCGAGGGACAAAATGCTGCTGGAGAAGGAACTTCAGGAACCTCCCTGGAAGACCGCATCCAGAAGATGGAGGAATGTTAGAATGAGATCCTTCAACTCCAACGAGAAGCTCGGCCACCAATACTAGCACCCCAGGAGGAAATTCTTCTCCCTTGAGATCCACCACGAGTCGGAGAGGTTCCACCAGAACATCTTTATGTCGAGATTCCTCTTTCTCCATCAAGGATGCATCCTCAGACACGTCAAGACAATGAACTTGCTGACACAGCAAGCTCTACTCATCCTTCACATGTAGGTCAACAACCTCGCATTCCTCCGAAAGTCCCCAAAGACTTAGCCTAACTAGCATTGTTGAACTCTCTCGCAACGCCTTACGGCATGAACTGCGAAGATTGGTTCAAGAAGAGTTCCCCATGGTAAGACAATCTCTTCGTCAGTGGACTTCCAGGAGTCATCACCGCTAGCTGAAGCCATCCTTCAACACCCCATTCCGGCAGGATTCAAACTACCGAACATCGATCCCTACGATGGGACATTTAACCCGTATGAGCATATCGATCACTATATAACCATCATGCATATCCAGCGAGCCTCAAACGCACTCCTCTGCCAGTATTTTTCTGCCACCCTCAAAGGGCAAGCCCAAACTTGGTTCTATTCACTTCCAGTCAGAACCATTTCAATGTTCGTTAAATTGGCCAAAGTATTCATCGAACAATTTGTCGCCAATCAAAGAATTGCATAGGATTCTTCTCACCTCTCTGGGATACGTTAAAATGAAGGAGAATCACGGAATGAGTATTTCCAATGATTTTCCATTGAGGCTCGATAAATTCCTGGAATAGATCCTGAATTGCTAAGAGGATTTTTCCTTGGAGGCCTTCGTCTAGGATCTTTTTATTCAGCACTTATGTGAGACACGATTTCCTCATATGCTGACCTGATCCATAGTGTGGAGGCATAAATATCAGCAGATGAAGCTATCAATACCCACATAAAGCAATTTGAGCAAACTCCTAAAAAGCGTAAAAATGCCCCTACAATAGAAGACTCATTCACGCAACGAAAGAAAAACTTGTCTCCTAGACCCCCAGTACCACGATGTGAGTTTCAATAAGAAGAGGAGTATACTCCACTCAATACCCCCCGAGCAAATGTGTTGATGGCCATCTGAGATCAAGAAAATATTAAGTGGCCTAATTCCTTAAAGCCGAACGTAAGAAATCAAGATCAATACTGTCATTTTCACCGTTGTCGTGAACACACTACTGAAGCTTATAAATAACTCAAGGATGAGATTGAGAGGCTGATCCGACAAGGATATCTCCAGCAATTCATCCAAAGCCCACCTGCTCGAGATGATGCTGGTCCCACTGGGGGGTAAAAATAACTACAACAAATAGAACTATTAAATAATATTCAAATGGTTGGTAAGATTAAATGATCACATAGTGTATGCATTTAGTAATAGTAGTCATCTTATTTTCGTCATGTCTCTTTTATAAGTAGGGTGTCGCTCTGATATCCCTAGTTTTTTTTTCCAAGTCAAATATTATGTCGTCCCTGTATGTTTTTTTATGCGTTTAGCATGATAACACTTATATCCCTAGGTTGTACTAGAAAGTTATTACATTGTCTTCCATAATATAGTAATGTGTTGTACACTCCATTTTAATATTATCTATTTCTTTAAAAAGGATAAAAAATAATGACAATGAAAAATTATCAATGAGTATAATCTTTTAATCCTTGATTCGAGAAATACACAATCTTTATTATATCTCAATCATGGGATGATCAATCCCATGGGGATTCGATCTTGACCTCTTCCACATAGGTTAACGTCATCGAGCAGCACTCTGACATATAATCTAGGATAGGTCATACATCCTTGGTAGATTCTCTCGACCTCTTTTACACAGGTTAACATTATCGAGCAATATTCTGACATACAACCTCGGATAGGCTATATATCCTTGGTGTATTCTCTCAACCTCTTCCACTCAGATTAACGTCATCGAGCAGTGCTCTGACATACAACCTCAGATAGGTTATACATTCTGGTGGATTCTCTCAATCTCTTCCATACAGGCTAACGTCATCAAGAAGCCTTCGACGCTGAACTTCCTGCCACCACTGGACTTCTGCCCGTCGCAGGACTTTCGTCGGACTTCTACCCGATGCCGATCTTCCTCCTGTTACTGGACTTCTACCCGTCGTAGGACCTTTTTTCGGACTTCTACCCAATGCTAAGCTTCCTCCCTTCGTCAGACTTTTTTCCGTCGCAGGACTATCGTCGAACTTCTACCCGATGCCAAATTTTCACCTGTGACGGACTTCTGCCCGTCGCCGAACTTTCGTCGGGCTTCTACCCGACATTGAATTTTTACTTGTCGTCAGACTACTACCTGTCATTGGACTCTCGTCAGACTTCTAGTCGATGCCAAATTTTCACCTATCGACGAACTTCTGCCCGTCGCAAGACTTTCATCGGGCTTCTACCCGACGTAGAATTTCCACCCGTCTCCAGACTTCTTCTTGGCATCGAACTTCCATCCTTTGCCAGACTTCCACTGACTAACGTCAGACCTTCGCAGGATCTCTAAAAGAAGAAGGGAGAAAGAATATACCTGGAAGATCCTCTTGGTTCTTTGAAACTTGCCTCCTATTTAGTGAGCCAGCACCACCTTTTTGTGTACTACTCTGGGCACCCTCACCTCTGGTGGACGACATTCACCTCCCAACAGGAGAAAACTGCAACCATCGAATTTTGATCTCCTCCGTCGCTGGTATTTAGACTCTTGCCGGATAATTTTTCCCCCAATGTGAGTGAACTGGAGCCTGCGTAAGAGTACCGAGTCTTGATCACCTCCGCCGCCGGTATTTAGACTCTTGCCGATATTTTTTCCCCCAATGAGAGTGAACTAGAGCCTGCGTAAGAGTACCAGGTCTTGATCGCCTTCGCTGCCGGTATTTCGACTCTTACCGGACAGTTTTTCCCTCAATGAGAGTGAACTGGAGCCTGCGTAAGAGTATCGGGTCTTGATCACCTCCGCTGCCGGTATTTAGACTCTTGCCCGATAGTTTATCCCCCAACGGGAGTGAACTGGAGCCTGCGTAAGAGTACCGGGTCTTGATCACCTCCGCCACCGGTATTTAGACTCTTGTCGGACAGTTTTTCCCCACCAAGAGTGAACTGGAGCCTGCGTAAGAGTACCAGGCTTTGATCGCCACCACTAGTATTTAAACTCTTGCCGGACAGTTTTTCCCCTAATAGGAGTGAATTGGAGCCTGCGTAAGAGTACCGGGCCTTGATCGCTGCTTCCAGTATTTAAACTCATGCCGGATAGTTTTTCCCCCACTGGGAGTGAACTAGAGCATACGTAAGAGTACCAGGACTTGATCGCCGCCGCCAAAAAAATTTTTAAATTTTTTCCAGTCCGATTTCTCCTTTGTAGGAGAAATTTTGGGATCGACTGAAGAAAGGTGGTGCCTTTTTCATAGCCCCTAAGGGGTGTATTTATAGTTCTTCAAAGGAGGTTTGGAGCCCAATTTTTTAAATTTTTTAATTAATTTTTAAAAATTTTTAATGCCCAAAAATTAAATAATTTCCTATTATTGAAAAAATGAAATAAGAAATAAATTAAGAGCAATTTTATTTAAAAATAAACTAAATATGCAGGAAATTATTTGTTTCCATTCAAAAAAAGATCCTGAAATTTTTAAGAATTTTTTTGAAATTTTTTCAAATTTTTTTGAACCAAAAATAATATTTTACTATAAAAGTTCTAATTTAAAAAAAAAATTTACCACCTCATTGAGGTGGCTACTGTAGCCGCCTCTTCATGAGGCGTGAAATATAAACTAATAATAATTATAATAATATAAGTTATATAGTTATATAAATATTATTATAGATATCAGTTATACAATAGATTAGTAATAAAAATATTATTATAGATAAATATATATTTTTTAGTCACTTACGTAACTAAATATATATACATTTAATATATATTTGTCTCAAAAAAAATTTGATTTGGACAATTTTTTCAGTCCGAAACCGATTTTGTGTTCCAAAATCAATTTTAATAAATTTGAAGCTCAAAAAGCCTTTATGAACGCTAAGTTCACAGACATATTTTTGGACTCTATAAGATTCAACGTCCAAAAATAGAGTGGCAACTGATACGTCATTAAAAATTACTTTGATCGAGCACGAATCTCGAGGCATATTCAAGTTGAAAACTTTCAAAATTAAATTCGAGATCATCTGAATTCGAATTTCAGCAAACTTATAGTCGAACTAAACCTCTCAAAGAGACGAACCTAACGACACCAAAATCAGTCCAACTCAAGCCCAAATGTATCTAAATCGAGGGCTCGAACCACATTTGGAAGGTTCAAAGTATTATTTGGATGATGAAATGATATCCAAATATGGCATGCTTATAGTCAAATAGAGCGGCTCGACGAGAAGAATCCAACGAGCCTAAGATCGCTAAATTTCGACATCATTAAGGCACTTAAACAATTGAAAAATTATCTATGATCAGGGGAATCAATACGAGCCATCTGATGGAGCACTCCGAACCTGCCCTGGATCTTCTCTATATTTACGAGGAGTGCCACTCATGAAAATCTATAAATAGACCCCCACTCTCTACATGAGGGGGACCTTTGGCTGGATATAGGAGAGGGCTCTAAGGCTTCTGGAGCTCCAGTGCCACCGCCGGCGACTCCCGTCGACCTTCGTCGGACCACCGCCTGGCCGCTGACCGCCGCCCGGCCGCCCGACCGCCGCCGGACTTCAGCCCGACCTTCTTCGGACCACCGCCCGTCCGCCGACCACCTTCGGACTTTCACCCGGCCGTCGATCGCCGCCAGACTTCCACTCGGCCGCCGACCGCCGTCGGACTTCCACCCGGCAGCCGACCGCCGTCGGACTTTCACCCGCCGTCGATCGCCGCCAGACTTCCACTCGGCCGCCGACCGCCGTCGGACTTCCACCCGGCAGCCGACCGCCGTCGGACTTCAGCCCGACCTTCGTCGGACCACCGCCCGGCCGCAGACCACCCCCAGACTTCCACCCGGCCGCCGACCGCCGCCAGACTTCCACCCGGCCGCAGAACGCCGCCAGACTTCCACCCGGGCGCCGACCTCCGCTGGACTTCAGCCCGACCTTCGTCGGACCATCGCTTAGCCGCCGACCGCCGCCGACTTCCACCCGGCCGCCACCGCAGCCGAACTTCAACCCGACCTTCGTCGGACTACCGCCCGGCCCAAGCCGACCGCCGCCGGACTTCAAGCCCAACCTTTGTCGACCACCGCCCAGCCACCGACCGCCACTAGACTTCCACTCGACCTTTGTCAGATCATTCCCATTCAGCTGAACTTCTACCCGGAC